>VDFB02058242.1:170065121-170104404 GCA_007258455.2 Sequoia sempervirens | reverse complement strand
CCCTTAAAACATTATGATATACCTTAGTGTATGTAAAATTATATATAAATCAAACATATATATCATTATAATTCTATATAAATTTTCATAGTTTATCCAAAATATCTCCTTTTACAATCTTCTTAAAATTTTGATTGTATTCTATAGCAAAAATCCTTAAATACGGTCATATGGCCATCAAATTTAAGTTATCATTTAAAAATAATATAGGTAATATCTATATTAATATAAAAAACAAGGTGTTCGACCGAACCCATTTAAATCCTTTTTTTTATTCCATGTGTTGGTGGTTCGATCGAACATGGGTTTGGTCAAACCCCTGTTCAATCGAACATTTCTAATTTGTTCGACCGAACACTTGTTCGGCCGAACCCATCTTTTTTTATCCTTGCTTCCTAAGGGACCAGAATTGCTGAAAATTTTGTGTTTCGAAGCTCGATTTGAGAATGAAAATGGAGGAGATCTCAAGAAGCCAACTAGTATCGGGTTCCCCTCAAAAGCGAGCTATCCAATGAATATAATTTTAGTATATTTTGATTATATTATCTAGCTATTTTTTAAGTTTTTATTAAATATAGGTTTTCTACTAAAACAAAACTCTACATTGCACAAATTGGAAAATAGAAGATTATCAAAAAAAATTTAAAATATGAGTGCACCAGGATATTGGAGTCCTTGATCCAACAAAAAAAAAAAAAAAAATTGATACATCACGATTAAAAGTTATCTCGTTATCACGATTAGGTGTAATAATAGAATTGTAATTGGTTGACTTTGAAACTTGATTAAAGAAAAAATATTGAATAAAAAACTATCTAACCAAGTTGAAGCACTAGATATCAAAAGAAGATAAATCTAAATTTGAAAGAATTGGAATTTTATCTTTCAAGGAAAAAAAGTTATCTGCGTTATCTGATTGTCGCGTCACTTTTAAAATATTTTATTTTTAAAAAACCAATTTTTAAATGGGAGATAGAAAAAAGTGCAATCGATTCAAAAATTGAAAAATATTTTAGAATCCTGAGACAAATATGACAAGACTCTAGTTTGCATCATCTTCAAATTCCTTACGGTTTAATCGCTATAGGTGCCCGAATGTGGAGATTGTGTTTAAAAAAAAAATATCAGTGTCCAGTTTGGTCAAAAATTGTAAACCACTATTCTGGGATCACCCAAAAGGGTTGAAGCTATTCCACTTCGATCCACAAGCATTGAAGTGATCTATATATTTCTTCTAAACTATATTATTGCTCATTTTGGATTGCCTTCTACCCTTGTTTATGACAATGGTACTTCATTTAAGAACAAAGAAGTGAACCAATTCTTGGAAAATTCATATTCAGCATTGATTTTCTACACCATACTATCCACCTGGACTAATGGAAAATTTGAAGCATCTAACAAAAATCTTGAGTTGATTCTTCAAAAAATGGTAAAAAAACATGATAAAGGCTAGCATACTCAATTAACATATGCCTTGTGGTCCTATCACACTAGCATTTGTATGCACATTGATACAACCTCATGTATGGTGCTAAGGCTATCATTCCTTTAGAGTTATAAATTTCATCTTTGTAAGTTTCCCTTAAAGGGTTGATTAATGATGAAACATACCATGTTGAATTTCTAAACCAACTTGATTTGCTCGATGAGTATTGATTATAGGCCCTCAAACATCTCTAGGCTTATCAACGATCTCTTTCTAAACATTAAAATCAAGGTTTTATTTCCTTCTCTTTCAAGGTAGGTGATTGTTGGCAACACAAGGGAAGACAACTAAGAGGGGGGGTGAATCAGTTGTCACAAAAATTATACATATTAAACTTATTCTCATATCTAATAAATAAACATGAAAGCATAAACTATCACCACATCAAAAACACACATAACACCAATATTTTTATGTGGAAACCCTATTAGGGGAAAAACCATGGTGGAGGTTAATCCACAATATTATACGAGTTGTTAAAAGTATTACAAATAGAAAATGCATATGCATTCAGGCACACTACCTAGAGCACACTACTCAAATACAAAATGCTTACTGCCAAAAGGAAGACTCACTATCTTACAGTCACATTCAGATTACATCCAGAAGATTTTGAACTAAGAAAATAGCATCTTCTAATGCCTAATTATAGATCCAGTTAAGCACCTAAACACTTTCATTTTCTCACTCTTCTTCACACTTTACTTCTTCCTTTGAAATATTAGAACATTATTCACACTTATCACACAACATACATCGCACACCATACCATCAAATGGTATAAAAAAATTGATCATATATATCCATGACTAAAGATAACATCAACTACATGTCCCCAAAAAATATTAAACGTGTACAAACTGTCAACCCAAATCAATAAACAATTATCAATGTGGACCAAACAATGTTGGCCAAAACATAGTAAGGACCCAAAACAACATCCTCAAATATGGAACACCTTCAAAAATTATGCCTCAAAGATCTGCAACATGCTACAATCACCTTGTTGGCCATGATCATGAAAAACATGAACTCACAAAAGAAAATCACCAATCGTGAGCACAAAAATCAATGTGGACCAACAACATAGATAGAGCATGATCTAGAAACATCCAGAAGCATCATGAAACACCACAAAAGCATCCACAACAACTCAAATTACTAGAATCACATCATCTTCCTTTAGGAACACCAACTAAAGTAACAAAACAACTATCAAAACATAGATACTCATAACTCAATCAAATCTTCATGTGAACCTCTGAAACTTCATGTGGATAAACTAGATATACTTGTCAAAAAACCCTTTAATCTGCAACCTCTTATCATCAATATACTGAGCTAGCCACCATATTGAACTCCACTACATCACTGACAACCTGTAATTTATTTTATTATAATTTTCTCAATATCCTCAACATATACAGCCTTAAAGACATTAATGGAAATAGTGTTGACATCAATGACAACCACATATTAGCAATATCCAATAATCTCCCCCTTTGGAATTGATGGCAACACATGATGTGAAAAACACCATCAATGATACTTTCTCTTAGCACTTTCTCCCCCTTAGATTTTGACTCTTTTCTCCTTAACTCTTTCATAGTTTTTCACATGACTTTTCTCCCCCTTTGACATCAATGAAAAAGGTACACATTATCTTTCTCCACACAAGCTCTGAACCACATTTCAGAACATCTAACTACTCCCCTTGAGAAGTAGCCACCACAACATCAATCTAGATCACAAGATATGACTATGAAATGCATAGACTGATGCAAGTCAATGCATCTTAATTCTGATTAGGAGGGGTAGTCACCCTTAGCTTCCCTTTGAGATACTCAAAAGTATCCTTAGGAAAGGGCTTGGTAAATATATCTGCAATTTTTTCCTTAGTGGGAACATACTCCAATCTGACTTCCTTTTCACTCACCTTCTCTCTCAAAAAGTGAAACTTGATAGATATATGCTTGGTTTTTTAATGCAGCACTAGATTCTTAGAAATGTTAATTGCACTTGAATTATCACATAATATAGCAATAGGTTCATCATACACAACTCTGATATTTTTCAACTTATGCTTCATCCACAATACTTGAGTATAATTGTTAGCAGTAGCAATGTATTCTACTTTTTCAATAGATAAAGAAATGGCATTTTGCTTCTTACTTAACCTTGGAATTAGCTTCTTTCCCAAGAAAAATGCACCACCACTAGGACTCTTTTTTATTCATATCTCCTTCCCAATCAGCATCAGTAAAAGGACTCAAAGTAAGCTCATCTTTTTTAGGATACCATAGTCCAAAATCAACTGTCCCCTTCAATTACCTAAAAATCCTCTTCACAGCTGTCACATGAGATTCCTTAGGATCAACTTGAAATCTTGCAACAATGCATACGACATTCATGATATCAAGTCTAGTTTGAGTCAAATAAAGCAATCCACCAATCATGAATCTATATCTAGTCTAAATTTTTTTAGGAGAATCATCATCTTGTTTCAACTTACATTCGGTCACCATAGGTGTACCAACTAGCTTTGAATCTTCCATACCAAACTTCTTTAGCAATTATTTCACATACTTGGACTGAGATATAAATATTCCTCTATCTAGTTGAGTAATTTCAAATCCCAAAAAAAAATTCATTTCTCCAATCATAGACATCTCAAACTCACTCTGCATATCATCAACAAACTTCAAGCAACAAACTATCATCTCCTCCAAAAATGATATCATCAACAAAGACTTCAACAATCAAATATTTATCATGATCAATCTTGAAATACAAATTACTATCAGCAATACCTTTATTAAATCCAAACTTCAACAAATACTTGCCCAATCTGGCATACCATGCTCTTGGGGCTTGTTTAAGTTCATACAATTCTTTCTTCAACCGGAAAACCATATCTCCCTGATCAGTCAATTGAAATCCATCAAGTTTCTCAATATACACTTCTTCTTTCAGTTCACCATTTAGAAATGCCAATTTGACATCCATCTGATAAACCTTGAAGTTTTTGTAAGAAACATAAGCAATAAATAGTCTCATAGCTTCAATCCTAGCAATAGGAGCAAAAGTTTCTTCAAATTCAATTCCTCCCATCTGAGAATATCCTTTACACACAAGTCTTTCTTTTTTTCTAACAACTTCACCTTGCTCATTTAGTTTGTTCTGAAAGACCCATTTAGTTACAATTACATTTTTTTCCTTAGGTCTAGGAACAAGAATCCATGTATCATTCTTCTCAATTTGCAATAGTTCTTCTTTCATTGCTTCCACCCAATGTTCATCTTTGCATGCTTCCTTGACACTATTAGGCTCAATCTTTCAGATCAAATAGTATTCTTCTGCAATTCTTCTCCTAGTTTGAACACCTTTGTTCTTAACACCTATAATCAGATCTTTTGAATGATTTAGTCTTACATACCTTGGATTCTTAGGGTATTCTTGAAATTCAATCTCTTGCGATCTCACTTTTGAACTTTCACTAGTTTCTTCCTCTTGATTTTCTAGATTCACTGGAATGATCTAAGCTTGATTTAGAGTCAGAACTTTCTTTCCTTTATCTGAACTATCATTCTAATCATTTGAATCATATGCATGGGTTATGGATGGTCTAACTATTTATTCATCAACCTTGACGTTAGTACTTTCAATTACTTTCCTCAATCTCTTATTGTAGCATCGGTAGGATTTTTTTTTAGTAGAATAACCAAGAAAGATTCCTTCATCACTTCTAGCATCAAACTTTCCTATGTATTCATCTCTTTTGATATAGTATTTACTCCCAAATATTTTGAAGTATCTAACAGTAGGCTTATGACCAAACCATAGCTCATAAGGAGTCTTATCGATAGCACCTTTGACATGTACCCAGTTGAGAGTGTAAATGACAATACTCACAGCTTCTCTCTAGTATATATGTGGAAAATTTCCTTCTAGCATCATGGTCCTAGCAGCTTATTGAATTGTCCTATTCTTCATTTCCACAACGCCATTTTACTGAGGGGTCTGCAGGGCAAATAATTGTCTCTTTATCCCATGCTCTTCACAAAAATAATTAAACTCATGGGAATTGAATTCACCACCTCTATTTGATCTCATACATTTAATCTTTACACCTATCTCTACCTCAACCATAGCCATAAAATCTTGAATTTCTCTAGAGCTTCATATTTTCCGTTTAGAAAGTACCCACATCAATCTAGAACAATCATCAATAAGTAACATGAAATACATGTATCCTTGTAAACTTCTAACTCTAGAAGGACCACACAAGTCAGTATGCACAAGCTCCAACACTTCATTTGAACAATGTTGTTTGCTCTAGAATGAAACTCTAGTTTTCTTCTCTAACTAACATTCCTTGCATATAGCATTAGTAGGTTTTATCAACTTAGGAAGATCTCTCACTACCTAAGTCAAACTTATCTTGATAATATTGTCAAAGTTTACATGACACAATATCCTATGCCACAACCAACTTTCATCAACTTGAGCAATCAAACAACTTTTACCAGTAGCACTTAGGTGAAAGATATTACCTTTTATTTTTGTACCAAATGCAATCACATTTTTGAAACTCCCCAATATTCTACACTTTACATCCTTGAATTGGAGATTGTATCCCTTTCCAACCATCTATCCAACACTTAAAATATTATGCTTCAAACCTTCCACATATAGAACATCATTAGTATTATGCTTACCATCAAGAGAAATGGATCCTCTGCCACGGATTACACCAGCTTTTTCATAACCAAATCTTACAATACCACCATCATACTTTTCCAAGCTCACAAGTTTACTTTTATTACTTGTGATGTGATGAGAGCATCCACTGTCAATCACCCATTCATCTTTTTCTTCAACTCTAGCTACTAGAGCTTTCTCCACATTTATGAAACTAGAAAATTCAGTAGATACTAGATCATTTTCCTTGATAGCAATAAATACCCATTCATCCTCACTTAAATTCCCTTTATCAAATTCATCATCTTTCACACCTTCATCAGCAGCATAATAACACTTTCTTTTGAATCGAGGCTTGTTATGTCTTGGCTTAAGAACTCTTTCCGGACACCTTGAGGCAAAATGACCTATCTTATTACAAGAAAAAAATTTAAGAGGCAATTCCCTTTATACTTACCTTCTCCTTTGGCTACCCTCTTAACAATAAGTGCTTCAAGCTAATCTAGTTTTCTCTCTTCTTCTTCAATCTCCCTCATTTCCTACTCATACTTGGATATTTTTCTAGAAGAACTTTCTCCCAGATCATATCTCTACTTATCTTTTCCGGAGATAGTAGCTTTGAATGCAAATTCTTTCTTAGGAAGAGATTCACCAAACTCACTTAACTCAAAAGCAGCAAGCTTACCAATCAACATGTCTTTGGTTACATTTGTCATAGTCCAGATCTCCTCGATAGCAACAAATTTTTGTTTGTATGCAGTAGGCAAGGATCTAAGCACTTTAGCAACAATATTTGATTCTTTCAATGTTCCACCAGCACATCTAATACTACACACAAGTTCATTCACTCTTTGCATAAAAGAAGTGATTTTCTCATCTTCACCTATTCTCAACATTTCATATTTCCCTTTCAGGATTTGCAGCTTAGCAATCTTCACATGGGTATCACCTTCATACAAATTTTCCTATTTTTTCCAGATCTCATAAGCACTCTTCAGCTCCATTACATTTGTTATCTCAAAATCAGTCATAGCACTCAACAATGCTTCCTTAGCCCTAATATTGTACTCGACTTCCTTAATCTCACCTGCAGTAGAAGGACCATTCTATGGAATGATATACCTATTCTTTGTAACTATCCAGTAAGGTTCACCAATGCATCTCAGATGACACTCCATTCAATTCTTCCACATAGAATAATTAGTTCCATGAAATCTCAGACTATCCTTCTTATATGTCGCCATCTTGGATCACCTCAAGTGGTCAAGCTTCTCCAAAGGAACCTGATCTAATACCAATTGTTGGCAACACAAGGGTAGACAACTAAGAAGGGGGGTGAATCAGTTGTCACAAAAATTATACTTATTAAACTTATTCTCAGATCTAATAAATAAACATGAAAGCATAAACCATCACCACGTCAAAAACACACATAACACCAAGATTTTTACATGGAAACCCTATTAGGGGAAAAACCACGGTGGAGGTTAATTCACAAGATTATACCCTATTAAAATTATTACAAATGGGGAATGCACATGCATTCAGGCACACTTCCTAGAGCACACTACTCAAATACAAAAGGCTTATTGCCCAAAGGAAGACTCATTGTCTTATAGTCACTTTTGGATTACATCTGGAAGATTTTGAACTAAGAAAATAGCATCTTCTAATGCCTGATTACAATTCTATTTAAGCACATAAACACTTTCATCTACTCACTCTTCTTCACACTTTACTTCTACTTTCGAAAGATTAGAACATTATTCACACTTAACACATAGCATACATTGCACATCATACCATCAAATGGTATAAAAAATAAATCATATATATCCACAACTAAAGACGACATCAACTACATTTTGGCCCAAATCAATAAAAAATGTATCAATGCAGACCAAACAATGTTAGCCAAAACATAGTAAGGACCCAAAACAAGATCCTCAAATATGTAACACCTTCAAAAATTATGCCTCGAAGATCCACAACATGCTACAATCACCTTGTTGGCCATGATCATGAAAAACATGAACTCACAAAATAAAATCACCAATCATGAACACAATGATCAATGTGGACCAACAACATAGATAGAAAACAATCTAGAAACATTCAAAAGCATCATGAATCACCACAAGAGCATCTGCAACAACTCAAATTACTAGAATCACATCATCTTCTTTCAGAAACACCAACTAAAGCAACAGAACAACTGTCAAAACAAAGATACTCATAACTCAATCAAATATTCATGTGAACCTCTAAAAATTCATGTGGAAAAACTAGATATACTTGCCAACAAACCCTTTAATCTGAAACCTCTTATCATCAATATACTGAGCTAGCCACCACACTGAACTTCACTACATCATCGACAACCTACAGCTTATTTTATTACAATTTTCTCAATATCCTCGACATATATAGCCTTAAAGACATTAATGGAAATAGTGTTGACATGAATGACAACCACATATCAACAATATCCAATAGTGACCTCATTCTCTATGAGATTCAAAGGAACGTAAATGCACCACCTAATCAAAATTGGAATTTCAGCCCTAATTGGTTAGGTTCTTACATAATCATCTATGTGTATGGTTCTAGTGCCTATGGAGTATCATCAATGGATGAAATTCCCCTAAAAGATCCAGTCAATGCAATGCATCTTGGTCGATACTATGCATTCTTGGTCTATGTAGCATGTGTATGACGCTCATTCCTTTTTTAGGATCATAGTTTGTTATGTTATAACATTTATCCATTAACACGTTATCTTTTCAATTTGTGTGTATGATGTCAACATGTGTATAATTAATTTCTTTTATTATGAATTAAATAAATAACAATAATTTAATGTGTTTTATGAAAAAAGAATCCCTACATGGTGACATTGATTATTGTTATTTTTATTTAAATGTTTGAAAGGATAGTATGTTAGGTAGAAGTATTTATAGAATAATCTATAATAATATTATTATTTTGTATTGAGAAATATGTCAAGGTGAGACATTAAAAAAGAAAAAAGGTAATTGTTGTTAGATGGAGCCTAATAAGACTCAAAGGTTAAATTTTCCCCACTTTTATCGATGTGGTTTCCCCCCAAATTATTTAACAGGGGTTTGGGGGGCAGCACCCCCAAGATGAGGTAAAGGCATCGGGTGTTATTTTCTCTACTAGCTGACATAAACAAACCCTCCCCTGAAACCCCTCACGATTTTTATTATTTTATAAAGGTGTCGGGTGTTATTTTTTCTACTGGCTAACATAAAAAAATCCTATTTTGTAACAGACATAGGTCTTAATAAAAGGCTAAGGGTTAGGGTTTTCGGTGATATTGTATTGTAGCATTTGCAGTGGTATTGAGTTGCAAGGATTACTGGTTGTAATTGGTTGAATTTGCTAGATAATAATATTGGACTCTCTATTGGTGGTTGTAGCTCGAGCTTGGGTGAACTATATTAAAGATTGTCTCTCGCTACTATTATTTTTGTGTTTTTCATTCCTCTATTTAATCTTTATTTGCATTTGATTGATATTTTCTACATGCAATTCCTAACAATAATATTGTTTAATGATTATATGATTTGATTTTGTTAGTAAAATATTTAGGATTTGAATTAGGAACTTGATGTTCTCATCAAGAATTTCTTATTAATTCACTTATCACTTCATTTAAGTATAAAAGTGGTAAATAGTTAACTCTTTTCTCTAAATATATTTGACCATTAAATCATCTGGTCACTAAAAAGTCAAGAAAAATATGATTAATAAAAAATTGGACTACATAGAATTATTTTCACCCCAAATAATCATATGTAATATGAATGATGCACAAATAATTATGAGTTAATCGTAAAAACTACCAATGAGAATGTCTACCTCTCATTCACATTATTAAAAACTTGCATTTTAAAAAAAAAATCAAATAAATTATCATATTCTTATCTTGTACATATTTTTTATTTTATTTTAAATAATATTTATCATTTTTATATATGTAATAATCACGAAAATCAAGAATCTCAAATTTTAATTGCTATAATATTTTTTTACTACTTTTCATTGACAATTAAACTCATCTACTTCAACCAAATTCATATATAAATAGTAATATATTTAATAATATTTTGAAATAATGTCCCACTTAAACTCAACAATCTTAACCAAATCCATAAAAAATTAGAAATTTTGTTTTTTCTAGAAAGCGCCATTTAAAACTATAAGTTGGTTAGTAGGGATTCGTTAAATAGTGTGCAAACAAAGACTAAAAAAAAATTGAAAATGAAACAATGTTTGATTAAGGCTTCTTTCACATCCATAATACATTACAAAACTATAGATTTGGTATTACTCATAGTGTTTATTATACTTTTGAAACCTAATTCTAAAGTCATGACATCGACTTATAACTACAACAAGTTTCCAAGTGATGAATGACTTTTTGACAAAGACCACGAGAACCTTTTTATAAAAATAGATATTTTTTGAGATGTCTTTTTTTTAATTTTGAATTGAGTTGTTGTCTTGTCAAATATGTGAATCTAAGTCATTTCAAATGTATGAATCCATCATGCAATATGCAGATCTAATCTTGTTGAATTAGCCTTTTTTTTTCTTATTTTGTTGAGCTCTCTAATTCCTACTCTAGCATTAAGTATTGGCATATTTAAAACTAAGAAGGTCATTCGGAAACTAGAGAACAAATTCACATAAGTTAACCCACAAGAAAGATTGACAATATTGAAAAATAAACTAAGGAAGCTATTGGATCACTAGGAGATAAACTTGCCTAGGTCAATCCCCATGAAAGATTGGATTTGCAAACATGCAAGCATGTAGATGTCCTAGATGAGGATTTTGAGGTAAATATTATTCCTTTTGGTGCATTAACAAAAGTTTCTGCCTAACATTTATTTCTTAAATGCTCGTGAATGAATCTAGGATGTGAATTAATGCCCAAATGAATGTTTTAAATATAAGTACATAGCAATAATCATGTCAAATGTGTACCAAGTCATCCTAGGGCAACAATAAAATAGGACAAAATCAGCTAAATTTTGAATTTAAATTTTCAAGTTTTATAGGTTAGATTTGCAAGTGTGGGATTGATCTTATGCCCTTAGGATTGATATGAGATAAGGAAGTTGTGAGATCATGATATGTATTGGATGCCCCAACATGGGGGAAATGATAGGCATAATATATGATAGAATGTATATGAAGATGTGTGGATAGGGATGGGATGAGGTCAAATAAATGGGAGCATGTCCAATGGGATAGGTGAAGGATAGGGGAATTTTTGATGGTCAAAAGTAACACAGCAACGATAAAATAGAATATCTCTACTCTATTTCTCCTAAAAAAGGAAAATGATCTAAAACCATTTATCTTCCAAGGTCTCTGTAGTTGGTTCTCAATTGTGTTGTCATCATTTAGTGGTTCATGCAACCATAATATTTAAGGGTCCTACTAGTAAATGAATACAAACTAGATAGTACAAAGTAATTTAATGTTTGGGGGTTTAAATAAATAGCAAAAGATCTATCAAGGTTTCGGACAACAAACATGAACATAGATTTCTTTTAATTCAGACATATAATTCCCATAATGAGCACTTTTCCTAATCAACTAAAACCATAGAACAACACAATTTATCAAATAATCCATACAATAGCATCCATTCACAGTGTAGATTTAGAGCATACAACCATTCATCATCACTTTTTTTTAAAATTTTCAATAACAAAACACCATAAGCTCATTACCAAAATTAACATATCAACAAACATCAAAAAAATCATTCATAGATAATACAATAAAATGGTTTTAAATTTGGAGTCTTCTATTGATTTCCATCAAATAAGAAACATTTATGCACAAAAAGATGCACTGGCATACAAATAACCATTGTTTATCAACATCATAATTAACAACTTCTGAAAATAAAAACTACTTGTATTAAAAATTATAAGAAAGTGCTTGAGTATCTTGCATAAAAGTCGTAAAAACTGAAAAACTATCTCTAGTCTCTAGGTAGCCAATCTGACTTCAATCACTCAACCTTTACAATGAGGAGAGAATTCTAAATTATAGATAGAATTAGCATAAATCTCTCCTATCAAAAATCAAGATCCATAATTCGGGGCCTAGATCCACAATTATAAGGACGCCCAATTAAATTTGGGTGCTAAATTTACTGGAATTAAAGGTGTTGAAAGGGTATGCCTTGCGTCTATTGAGCCAAAATTTGACTTAGTGTTCTAACTCTATCTTTTTTTTATTACCATGTTCTATCTCTAAGTCACCAAAATTGATCTAAAGTCATCCATCTACCCCAAAAACTGATATGGAAGTGTTGTCCAAAAAGGTGCCTAAAATTGGTCGACACACTTGACTCCATCCTTCCCAAAAACATAATATTCTCCTTTAATTTTCATCCTCATGAGTAATCCTATGATACTCATCATAATTCTAGAAAATTTATTTCAGGACATCATCATCAGGTCCATCAACCCAGCCAGCTTTGAATTTTGAATCCTCAAACCTCTTCTCCACAGCAACAACAATTTCCCTTAGCTAACTGATGTCTATGATTTCCCATTGCATGTCACATTTGATGTCTAATAGCCTATCCATGAGTGTTAAATCAAAAATATATCTTTCTTTCATTATCTTATCTAGTCACACCTCCCAAGTATCTTTTATTTCTCCCAGTGATTCAAGTCTCTGATCTAGAGGTAAAAAAATTTCAATGAGTTTTGCAATAATATCCTCAAAGATTCTTGCATGTTCCCATATTTCATTACTTCCCTTGAGCATAGCTATTATTTTTTCAATGAGATTTTGGGTCTTGAAAACAAACACATTAATAGCCTGTTGGAACTATTAGAATCTGATGATTTTTGCATATCTTCATACCCCCTGAGTTCCCATATGAGTATTTCCTTATGCATTTTTCCTTCATTTCATAATTTGTTTGCTCATATTTTGGCTCATATTGGTCCCCTAAATCATCTATCTATGCGTTTTCCACATTTTTGTCCTTATCGACATAGGTCTCCCATTGTCTCCCCGACTCACTATGTTTTTCTACTAGTGTCTTCTATTTCAGGTGTTTCGGCGTGACAGCATTTGGGTCTCTCCAATCCATTTTTCTGCTAGCAAACGTTTGTTGCCTATCGGCAGGACGTTTCTGTTGTTTCGGCGACCGTGGTGGCTTCTATCGGCATTTGTCTTGGCGGTCGGGCTAGCGTCTTGCCAAATTCTGGATGTCTCTGTGATAGGTGCACTGTGGGTTTCCTTTCAGCAAAGGCTATGGGTTATCGGCATCATGTCTCGGCGAGCCTTGCTTGTCTTACCAACTTTTGCATTGTGCTCACTTCGGCCCAACATATTGTTTCGGTGTAAGTCTTGATGAGTGCAGCAAGTTCTCATCAAATGGAAGACGGGGTGCTTTCGGCGTAATGTCACAGTGAGATTCTATTGTCTCATCGACTGGCGGTGGATGAATTCATATATCGGCAAGAATTAAAGGGTTTTGGTGATATCTCATAGCGAACTCAGTTTGTCTCACCGACGGAGCTTGCAAGGTTTCTTTTTTGTGGCTTTCAGCGAGAAAGGATTTGTGTCACTGCGACACATATGGGGAATAAAGAGGTTTCGGTATGACTTAGAAAACTCTATGTAACCTCTCCCCGATAACCATATGTCTCAGTGATGTACACAGGATGAAAGGAATATCGGTAGGAGATAGTGATATCGGCAAGAGGTCTCAGCGACTGACCTCCGGTCTCACCGATGGAAAACATGTAGATCCTTGTTGGCATAGGTGTTTCCTTGTCTCGGCGATGCGGGGATAATTGAGGACCTTCGATGAAGCATTAGATAATCTACAAGTGGTCTCTTTGATCGGTGGAAGCTACAGCAACATACATGACAAGCTTGTCGGCAAGAGGAATTGTAAGTCATAGCGACACACGAGAGGTAAGGGTGCTCTCGAGAAAACATAAAAGAATCTACAAGAGGTCTCCATGACCCGGATGAGATTCAGTGAATATGAATAAGGCCAAATGTGTTCGTCAGCGAGAGATATCTGTGTGTTTCAGTGATAGGAAAGCACGTAAGGAAAAGTTTGTTTCGGCGCAACGTAATTAAAGTCTATATGACGTCTCCCCGAGAGCGATAAGTCACAATGATAGCAGAATATGCATGGGATGAAAACGAATGAATTGCCTTCGGCAGGATGTGTGTTGTGTCTTGCCGACTATCACTGGTTACAAATAGAAATAAAATTGTTAGGGCCGACATGTTTTTGCTTGTTGACTGTTGCTTGCCTACTCGATTGGAGCCCGATTTTTGTGTTGGGCCGACATGTGATCCCATTTTGATATTTTATCCAAATGCTTGTGTATAAATAAGCATTTTTTGCAATTGTAAAGGGAGAATCATCAACTATTAGTATTTTGATATACAGTAGGCATTTTCTAATGGATACAGTACTATAGATTCATCAGATCAGAGACTAAGTTGCATGTTTTCAAGGTGGAGGTATTTATGAAAGTCAAGTGATGTTGTTGCACATTTTTGGTGTCAATTATCTATTAAATTTAATGAAAGTATTGTTAAGCTGTCTCCAAAATGGATTCTTTCTGGTTGTTTGAATTGATGTAACAGGTTTACCTTCAGTTTATCAGCACACACTTGTTGTTCTTGTGTGATCAATTGATTGGTTATTTCAAGTAAAGACTAAATCCTTTTAGTTAATCACAGTAATTAGAGAGATTCAATTGGATTATTCAAGTAGAGCTTAGCAGTCACATTCTTGCATGTTTATACAAGTTGTAAACATAACATATGCTAGATAATTTGAATTTTCTCAGTGATGTGTTGTTCACTTTGATCTCATTTGACTCTACATACCCAACAAGGCACTGGTCTCTGCACTTCACCATTTGAACTTATTTAGTTTTCTTTACATCTGTTAATTGAGCACTTATTTTAGGATTCATCAGAATATTATTATTGTTTTCAAGTTGGATTTCATTTGTTTACTTCCCATTTCCATTGTGAACAAATTGTTTCAAGAAGATAATCACAAATAAAGTCTGCATTATTCAAAGAGGTACACCCACCCAGGTTTTGCAGCACCTAAAGAGTAGAAGGTTGAATTCTTTCAACCTTGTCTATTGCCCTGAAGCGTATCAAGAGATTGGCACCCTTTTGAGGCATCCAGCCTACGTTTTTGAGAGCTAACATAGCCTTTGAAATATATTCAGGGCTCTCATCACCCAAAATGTGTGACTGGATCAACTCTTCACCGAAACTTTTAGCTATCACTTTCAGCTTTCCAAAGTATTGCCTAAGCGTTTCTTCCTCTTCCCACCATTTCCTTATGGATTCTTCTATCATTTTAACCAAATCAAGGACTGCATGATAATTTTTAAAACCTTTGTCCATATGTTTATCCATGTCAAACCTAAAAACATTGAACCAATTTTCAAACAAGGTGGCCTTCTTTTTCATCACATTCAACCCCTCCACCTCTTTGCGGCTGATTAAAATAGGGATTTCTAATGGTGGTGGCTACTCTAGAGTGGATGTAATCAACTCCAGAAAATATTTCATCTTCCCAACTTGAGCCTTAATCTCATCTTTGGCTTTCTTATCCTTGATTAACCTTGATTCAATGGTGTTGGCAAAAATATCAATCAGCTTTATCTATTGATTTCTTGTATGTTTTCCTAGATTGATAGTGCTTATCTGATAATCTTCAACCTACAATTCTCTATCATCCTTGTCAACAATCGGGGTATCAATTTCTTCTATCAAATCTCCCTCATTAGTCAACTTTTTGGAATGCACAACACAAGGTTTCTTCCTTGGTTTCACCTTGTCAATGTCCACTTCAATTTCATCCCATGTCACTAGTTGAACCTGAACTTGATGTCTCTTTTCTAGATTTAGTTTGAGCCAAGTGGGAGAAGTCGATTGAGTAGTTACCTATTGAACACTAGGAGGTGTTAATGATGGAGGTATAGAATAACTTACCTCAATGGTTTGCTTGGAAGAATAATTTTGTTGCTCTTCCTGTTCTTTTTGTAACGTTTCTTGTTACAATCTCTCATTTTTGGCTCTAATCTCTTTTATCTTTTTCATTTCTTCCTCCTTTTGTGCATCCTCCTCATCTCTTAACCTTTGTTATTCCAACTCAATGGCACAGAGTTCTTCCCTTGTTTACCTATCTTGCTCAGCCTTCCTTTATTGTTCTAATTCATTTTCAAGAGCTTCTTCTTTAGCTTTCTTTCATGCCTCAACAACTTCCTTTTCTTGAGCTAGCTCCTCAGTCTTCTTTCTCTATTCTTCTTCTTTTTTAGCTAACTATTTAGAAACTAATCTTTGGGCACTTTCCATTATTTCCTTATGCTCTTCTTCAGTCAAGACTTCATTTTCTTCCTCTTCACCATATAAGCTTCCAAGTTCAAATCCAATTTCTTCTTCTCCAAGCCCTTCCTCAACCTTCTCCAAATATTCCTCTAATTCTTCTTTTTCTCCATCATGAGGTAGAGTTCTTTCAAATTATAAGGAGATAGGTGATTATGTTACATCAATCATAGGGGGCCTCTCCTCTTCAATAATTGTTATTCCTAAAGTTGATGCCATAGTAGGAGTGTTTTCCTTAGTTTGTGGAGGGACAACAGAAGGACCTTCTTCAATAATTTCTTCCCCAGGATATAAAGTAGCTAAAGGTGTGGTGCCAAATCCTTAAACAACCCCAGTAGTAGTTGCCTCATAAGTATCCTTAGCTTTTTAAAAAGCTTCATTAATTTGTTGTATTCAAATTTCTTCTTCTGTTGAAGTAGACTCTTTTATGGTTGTCTCCATTGCTGCAACACCTTTCTTTAATCCCTTATATTTTTTTTCTCTGTGAAGGAAGTAGGTTCACTGCTAGAACCCCTCTTCTTAGAATCGATACTGTGTGAACCCAAGCCTAGGTACCTACAAAACAACATGAGTAAACAAGTTAAACAAGGAAATGCAAGTCAAAACAAGGATTCCCCATGAAATCCATTTGCAAACTCAAATTAGGAAGAAAATAATGAAGAACACAAAGCAAATGACAAAACAAAGATAGAATCCTAATTAAAAGTGAAAACTCATGATCTCATGGGGGAATTGGTGCCAATTTGATGTGAAAATTAGCCCTTTCCCAATTCCTATGATTGCAAGCTTCGAATTTTGAAGAGATTGATCCACTTTTTTATGATGAATTGTGAGAGCTCCAAGCCCAAAATCTGCAATAACCTAGTTAAGAACTCAAGATTTGTGGATGAAAATAGCTAAGTATTTTAGCATGGTAACTTTGCAATGTTCGTGGATGATGAAATGAAGATAGGAGCTCTTTATTTATAGGATTTCAAGATGGATGAAAGTCCAAATTTGAGCAATGTGGGACTAACATTCATCCAATGATATGGTGCCACTTGTCAAGCCATGAATGGATGATGGATGTGCAAGATTTGGGGTTTGTGCCAATAAATGCCAATATTTGAAATTCAAATTTGTTGAAATGACATGTAAGAGGGAAGGGAAAATGCAATAAATGCCACTTGTCTCAAGGCAAAGGACATGTAAGATGAAGTTATTGCCTTGTTGGATGTACATGTTGACTTGGAATTTTTGAATTCAAATTGAGAGAATATTCCAAAGATGCGTTGTGAGGGAAAATAGGGATTTAATAAATGAATTAAATCTATTTTCATGTGCAACTTGCATTATCTAGAGGATGTGACATGAGATGAGGTTAAATTAATCAGGGGTTAATTAATTTAATAGGAGATTAGCTGATGTGACTTATTTGACTTAGATTTTAGGATTTATTTAAATCAAATAAGAGAGGAATATGATAAGAGGCTAATTAAATAAAGATTTTGAATTATTTAATCAAGAGGGATGGTGTTAGATTAAACCAAATAAGGTTTTAATTTATTTAATTTAATGGATAGACTTTAGAGATTTAATCAAATAAATTGATTATTTAATTAAATAGGGATAATTAGATCAGATGGGTTGATTTAATTAATAGAAAGAATTGACTCAATTAGATAAAATGATTCATTTAATTAAGAGATGAATATTGATGAATTTAATCAGATAGGGGGATTTGATTAAATGGTTAGACCAAGGGATGATTCAGGATGAAACGATGTTAGTAGGTCTGGATCGAATGCATGATGTCAATCAATACATTTTGCCCCTCTTTGAAGCAATGCACTTGTTGCCTTGGTTCAAAGAATAAACGATCTCAATCAAAGCCAAAAAAAATTCAATATTTTATAACTTGCCCCATTGCTACCTGGTGAGAGAACACAAGCCATTATAATGCCCCCTCTAGAGATCGGATGAAAATTTTCCATTTTTTTTGGGTGATCTCGCGAAAAAGGTGACAAAGTACCAATCAAGTCCGAAAGGGGTCTGAGAGGCTAAAAATGTGCCTAAACACAATAAAACAATGAAAAACAAGCCTCAAATGGACAAAAATAGGTTTGGGGGTCCAAAACCCTAGCAGGACAGCCCTCAAGGGTCAAAAAACCATAATTTTTAGGCTTAAAAGGGGCCCAAGGGGTCACTTTCAAGTCATTTTCACACAACTCCACTAGCAAACCTTGAGATTCCAGCTCTGACCTCCTGACGATATGGCACAATGACAACTTCCCCTGCACATTTCAGACCGAGTTCAGACCTACCAATGACCACCTGGCATCGGGGCCCTGGTATGTGACCCTTACCCTAGCTTAATTTTTTCCTTTGATGCATTTATTACATGTTTTAAGATGATCTCGCCTCCAGCGGCGCTATTATAGTGCCACTCAGTGTTTAAAGTGCACCGCTAAATGACTTTTTGTGCCGTAGTGGTGCCATTCAGCACTGCAGCGATGAAGTTTGGAGTTTAAAAACTCCACCGCTGGACTCGGGCTTAGCGGGGCAGTCTGAGAAAAGTGCACCATGAAGGGGCTCTTTTCACGAAAATTGTGACACTATGGACAAATTGCGCCACGGCGGTGCCATTTGGCCAAATTCAAAGTCCAACGTTAGAGTTTGAGGAAACTCAAACTACGATGCCTTCACAAACAACGCCGCTAGAAGAGAGCTTGAAGAGCCAGGCTATGATTTTTCTGAAATTTTTAACATGTTGACTTTCCTTGATGCAAGACAGGCCTAGGGAGCTTTATTCCCGAGAGCACCAGTCATGGGATTTTGCGAGTGTCCTACAGGACTTGAGCGACTGAGACCAGGATCGATTGGGAGTCATAGACTGTGGCACATTGTGTATGTAGTGCCCATGCACACACACCTCGAGATGTTGTCAGCGCTGACCGAGAGGTGGCACAGCGAGACTTCGTCATTTCATCTTCCCACTAGTGAGGCGATGGTCACTCTGGAGGACATCTGGCACATACTTCGATTGTCCATTCATGGCCGATGGGTCATCTATGACATGGAGGAGAGATGCGAGTGCTACATCCGGGTCCTCACCACTCGAGACATTATCTACTGTGAGGGGCAGATTGAGCTGGAGAGGTATAGAGTTATAGCACCTCCCTTCCACTGGGCCATTGCAATGATCATCCCAGGTTTGGTTGCCCCAAATAGGCGAGGGCGGTATTTTAGTCTGGGCTGGGGATATTGCTGGGAGAGGATGGTCTGGGATAGGCCGGTTTGGTTTGCATGGGGACTTGTCCTTCTGGCTTCACTTTACAAGGATCTCCATGAGTACGTGTACATGGATGGCAGAGCACTGGCGGCTGGAGTGACACTTCTGCATGTCTGGGCATGGGAGCACATTTTTATGCTATGTCCATGTGTGGTGCCAGTTCCGATGGGGGCAGAGGATGCCCTCGTGGCACAGTACAGAGGTGGTGTGTCCTTCACACACACTGGAGAGCAGGGGATTCCTTACTAGAGGCAGGTCCTGGACGAGATGCTCATTTTTACTTGGCATCTGTACCTTGGTCGGCTCGAATGGGCCAACGATGCTGCTCAACTTTTCTATTGCCACCAGGACCGATACATGCAAGGGCGGGAGCACACTATGATCAAGAGATATCTACCCAGGTGTGTACAACACTAATTTGGGGAGCCACAGGATCAGCCAGATGACGGTTATGTAGTCGTCTTTGCACGGAGCATGACGCAGATAGCATGGGGGTCTGGAATTCCTACCATGAAGGTAGTTGATAGCTTTCGCCAGTTGGTAGCCTGACCATGGGCTTACGATCAGAGCCCAGCAGATCCAGGCACCACATAGGCCTACACAGACTCGTTCAGACCTCCTCTCTGATTGACTATTCCAGGTGAGGATCCAGAGGCACACAAGATCAAAGGCAGGGGGAGAGGGTGAGGCCAAGGACCGAGGGTCACGATTTGGTAGGATCCACCAGGTCACGGGGACGTCCACATGCAGGACCAGCAGTAGGATCCACCAATCCCACCACCACGAGTCGAGGGTGAGGCTCAGCCTTGAGCACAGCCATAGGTATAGCCATCAGGGCAAGCAGACGGATGGGATGCCTTGATTTTATAGTTACAGGCACAAGTTCAGGGAGTGACGGCCGAGAGGGACTAGGCACGGGCTGAGAGAGATCAACTCGGAGCAGAGAGGGACCAGGTGGTCTAGCAGAGACAGGCTATAGAGGTACAGGCAGCCACAGAGCTAGGCCGTAGGCAACAGATTGAGAGTATGGCAGCCTCCTCCTCCTCCTAGGGTACAATGTCGGTACGATCTTACAGGGAGGCTATCCGAGAGATAGAGTACTACCGTCAGGCTTACCACGACACTATACCTAGAGCAGACTGGGTCCCCAAGTACTCGGAGAGGGCTAGCCAGAGACCACCAGAGGGTCATGGTAACAGGGGTGAGGGTAGCATTCACAAAGATCGAGCATGATACAGATGATACACACTTTTGGTGTCTTATGGGCTCATTTTGATAGCCCCGATGGGAATTTTTGTACTGATTGACACACATGTACAGTGATCCGATTATCATTTTGTACTATGATAGTTGATGATATGATATATATATATATGAGCCAATTTTGATATGATGCAATGCGTACTCCTTTATTTGTGCATGTATGATTTATTTCTATATGCTTTGCAGTAATTTTTTATGGATGCAATTATTTATAATGATGTATGTGTTATGATGTTATCTATATGATGATTTATTTTATGCCAATGCAATGTGTGATTAATGCAATGATGTGTGAAATATGCTTATGTATGAGATGATTTATGGATGAATGTGATATGATGTGATGGTCGTGATATGATGCTAATGCAAATGTTATTATCCTAAATGATGATGTATGTGTTGCAATGATATGTTAATACCAGGTGATATGTGTAATGAATTAAATGTTTATATGTCTATTGCTTATGATTATGCAGAAATGATTATGGAATGCTTTTGTAGATGCTATGTGATGATTTAGATGGTAATATGAAATGAAATGCAAATGAATGTTTATGCAATGATTGATATAATGCCATGAGATGTAATGAAATGGGTGAAATGCTATTTCATGGGTGCACCTATTTATGGATGTTTATGATAGCCTATTTTTATGATGATAATAATGCGATGTTTCTTATATGATATGCTTATGCAATATGTTAATGATGCTTATGTAGTATGCTACTGATTTGTGGATGCAGGATTGATGGAGATGATGGTGATGATAATGGTCAATTATCATAGTACCTTGTTAGTGCAGTTAGTAAGAAGAGAAGAAGTCACTTAAACAAGACACAAGATGACACAAACGCAGATGATGATGATGATGATTACTTGCCGAGGAATTGGGATTTTTAAAGGGTCAGATTTTCTTATGTTTGATAACACATGTGGTACGATGCATCAAGGTATAGAAAACTAGGATGGCCTGGTACTTAGTGTGATGGACTTTGACTCAACAATCAGATTGGAGTATTCTTGTTCACACCTGACATACAGAAACCTTGCTAGGATGTATTTCAGAAATTTCAGACACCTCAGACCAAAACACGGAGAGGTAAACCTATCCCTGTAATAGTCAACAAGTTGCCCTAGACCTCTTCCATACATGCCTAACAAAGCAAGTATTCACCAAGGTTATATTGCAAGAACATCCAACAAGCACAACAAACAAAAGATAATGATCATTGCCCCATTCCTATTTCTCTAAATCCTCTATTTTGGGATATCATCGAGATGTCCTTTGAATGAGCGCAAAATAAAATAAGTCAGAAAGATAAAGACCAAGTGAATAAACAAACTAATTCTCTTCAATACCACTAATGGAAAAAGGATTGTTTTATAAGGATAGGAACCAAAACTTATTGCCAAAAGATAATGCCCATTGTAGGAAGGATTCATCCTAGGACATGTTAGTGGATGGCGGCACGTCATTTTGTTTATAAGGGATGATTGATATGGGACCAATTCAGATGATGAGTTATTGATACAAAGAGATGACCAACTTGTTTATGCACTTGACTTAGACTTAAGACTTGACATTTGGAGTTCTACTTTTTAATCTGCTACTTGTTTCTGACTATTTTACCAAAGGTTGATGATGACAATTAGTTTATTATGGATGGTGTTTACTATGGGTACGAGCGAGATGAGGTGGATGGATTTTTTCAAATATTTGGATGTTTTGGGAGTTTTGTAATGTTTTGAGGCTATTTTTTGGTATTTTTTGAGGTTTTTGAATGTTTTGATTTTTGATTTTCCATTGTTTTTTGGATTTTCAGAGATTTTGACCAAGAGACTAACCTAAAGACTTATCCTAGGGGCCTTGGGGGCTGATCGAAATATTAGCCTTGCCTACATTATACATGCAGAGACCACGTAGTTCAACTGACGACTTGACTGATTTACAAATGACGATATACATGATGAGATGTCAGTTTATTATGACAGAATCCTATAGGATTGACCTAGATGTCTCAGGGGATGATCAAAGATCAACCTTGCCTACCTTCAAGCTCAAAGATGACGTAGTTCGACAGGACGACTCTGTTTTTGAATTTTTGACTAACTTTTTGACCTATTTTTGGATTTTGATGTTTTGGATTTTCTAATTTTCTGATGTTTTTGGATTTTTTGATGTTTTGAGGACTTTAAGAATATATACGAATCCGATCCGATGAGAACGTGCCCCCAGCGTGATGCAATATACTACTCTGATAAAGGCAAGACAAACTGACCTTGAGGATGGGTCAAGTAGTACTAGGAGAGATCATGCTACGAAAACAAAACCAAGCTATGGTGCAGATGCAAGTGGATGAGATGGATGGATGACTTGAATGCGATGGATGATGGAAGCAAAGTGGATGGATGATGTAGATCAAGCCATAAAGATCCTGGTGGATGGAAAGTGCTTATTTATATAAGACACCTATTTGCCAGGTTTTCACCAAGGTACTTGCCCAAAGTGCCACTGAAGTGGTTTTCACTAGAGGATGATTTTTCTCTTTACTATTTTTTTTTTATCCTTTTCTAATTTTTTGATTTTTTTTGTTGTTACCAAAATGCCTGTTTGTCAAGTTTTCACCTAAGTAACCATTTTTTCAAAACTTTTTCTAATTTTTTTTTTTGGATTTTTTGGTTCTATACCTTGAAAGATTTAGGCATAAAATTTTTTGAGATGGGAGCCATTCATTGGCTCCTGTAGGGGTTCCCCTTCGGGTGTTGATAGTTGATATGCCCCTAATTTGTAACTTGTTGTGATGATGAAAGGTCCTAACCAATTAGGTTTGAATTTTCCTTTGCTGCTGGGGTTCGGGACATTCTTCTAATTTTCTTTTAAGACCAGTTCTCTGACTAAGAAAGTCTTGCCTATGATTTTCTTGTTGTAGATCTGTTTGAGTCAGTTTTGATAGACTTGCAAATGATTTAAAGCATCTATGCATCTCTCATCCAGTAACTCCATCTCGTTTAGTCTTGATATTCGGTAGTCTTCATCAGTGATAAGGTTTTGCAATGATATCTTGAGGGATGGGAGCTCGATCTCAATGGGGAGTACAGCTTCCAATCCGTAGACCAAGGAGAAGGGGGTGGCACCGGTGGGTGTGCAGATGTTGGTTCGATAAGCCTAGAGGGTAGGATTAAGCTGCAAGTGCCAGTCACGACCTACGTCATTGACTATTTTCTTGAGGATTTTGAGAATGGTTTTGTTCGTGGCTTATCCTTGGCCATTGCCTTGGGGATAGTACGGGGTGGAGAAGCGATGTTGTATTTTGAATTTCTCGCACAAGTCACGAAATTCTTGGTTCTTGAATGGTGTCCCATTATTTGAGATAATGGCTTGTGGGACACTATAACAACAGATGAGGTAGTTCAGGATGAATTTTGAGATCTGCTTCCTAGTGATATACGTCATGGGTATGGCTTCCACCCACTTTGTGAAGTACTCAGTTGGAGTTATGATGAACTTATGGCCATTGGATGAGGTGGGTGTGATTTTTCCACTGAGATCGAGGCCCCACTGCGAAAAGGGCCATGGTATGACGATCGGGTGAAGCTCTTAAGCTGGAGCATGGATGAGGTCCCCATGTTCCTGACATTGTAAACACCTCCTCGCATGATCATGTGCTTCTCTTTCCATTGTGGGCCAATAATACCCCATCCTCAGTAGTTTCTTGGAGATGGTCATTCCACTCAAGTGTGAGCCACAGATACCGTTATGAACTTCAGTTAAAGTGGCTAATGCCTCCTCATCATTTAGGCAGTGTAACAAGGTACCTTCTATGCTTCTACGATACAAGGTATCTCATGACAAATCTAGATGCCTTTTTGACAAAGGTTCAGTTTAGGTTTGAAGGTAGGTTAGCGGGTATGACTCCTATACAAAGATACGTGTAAATGTCATGTTACCAAGGATCATTAGGACCAATGATTTCGCACACAAATTCTGATTTCAGTACCTCGAATGTGGGAACGAGAAGCTGCTCGATCATAAATTCATATTTCGGCACGTTATGAGGGATATCTAATAAAGACCCAATTGTAGCCATGGCATCAGCTTCTCTATTGTTGGTTCATGGAATCTGCTCAAATGTTATGTCAATGAAATATTTCTTTAGAGTCTTGACCAATTTCTTGTATGGAGTGAGCTTGTCACCCTTAGTCTGATATTTGTTATTGACCTGATTTATGATCAACTAAGAGTCTCCATATACCTTGAGAGCTATGATATTCCATTGCACTGCTATCTTGAGACCTATAGTCAAAGCCTCATATTCTGTGATGTTGTTGGTGCAAGGGAATGTCAGTTTGTATGATCTTGGTATGTAATCTCCTTGTGGGGTGATTAAGAAGATACCAGCTCCCGATCCATGTTGTGTGTACGAACCATCGAAGTAGAGTTTCCAGTGGTTGGCTACGTTGATATTAAAGATGGATTCATCTAGGAACTCTAAGAGAAGAGGATTCTCATAATATATGGGTGCTTTTGCTAGTTGATCTACAATAACTTGACCCTTGATGGCTTTCCTCTCTACATACTCGATATCATACTCTGACAGTATCATTACCCATTTTTCCATTCTTCCTTTGAGCATTTCCTTTGATAGTAGATACTTGAGGGGATCAATTTTCGCAATGAGCTTTATCTTGTGTGCCAACATGTAGTGTTTAAATTTTTGGGATGCAAACACTACTGCGAGGCAAGATTTTTCAATGAATGAGTAGTTTAGCTCATGACCAACCATTGTCCTGCTAATATAGTAGATGGCCCTCTCTGTTTCATTTTCATCATGCTGAGCCAAGAGAGCTCCAAGGGTTGATTTTGTTGCTGACACATATAAGATCAATGGCTTCTTGGGGATAGGTGGCATTAAAATTGGTGGTGTTAGTAGATATTCCTTAATTTTGTTAAATGCCTCTTCACATTTTGTATCCCATTTGTACACTACCCCCTTGTGGAGTAGGTGAGAGTATGGGTTTTTCTTGTCTACCAATTGTGCTATGAATCGTCAGATGGATTGAAGTCTGCCTTGGAGACCTCTTTATTTTTTTAATGTCTTTGGTGCTTCCATCTCGAGGATTGCTTTCACTTTTGCCGGATCCACCTCGATACCCCTCAGAGACTATGTATCCTAGCAGTTTACCTGATTGTACGCCAAAGACTCACTTCTTGGGATTTAGTCTAACTTTTTATTCCTCTAATCTGTCAAAGATAGAACTTAGGGTTGCTATATGATCTTTTCTTTTTCTTGACTTAGCTAGGTTGTCGTCGACATAGTCTTCAACTGCCTTGTGAATCATGTCATGGAAGACCAATGTCATGGCTTGTTGATATGTTGCTCCTGCATTCTTTAGGCCAAATGGCATCATGTTCCAGCAATAGGTCCCCCATAGACAAGTAAAAGTTGTCTTATGTTGGTCTTCTTTTGCTATCATGATCTGGATGTATCCTGAAAAATCCATCCATTAGTGATAGCATCTCATGTCCTGCTATCATGTCCACTATCATATCGATATTGGGAAGTGGAAAGTCATCCTTGGGACATGCTTTGTTCAAATCTCTAAAATCCGTATAGATTTTGATGGCTCCGTCAGGTTTTGAAACAGGTACCAAATTGGACACCCATTCTGGATAATCAATTGGTTAGATAAATCTTGCATCTAGCAACTTTTTGAGCTCCATTTTAACCAATAAGGCAATTTGAGGATGCATTTACCGAAGCTTTTGTTTGACGGGATTTGCTTCTAGATATACTGCTAGATGATGAACCACTGTCTTTGGATCAAGCCCTGGCATGTTATCATAACTCCATGCAAAGATTATTGGTCTTTCCTTTAAGAATGCTGCTAGGAGTTCTTGCTCTTCTGATAATAATGATTCTTCATAGAATGTGATATGCGGGGTCTCCTTTGTTCCTAAGTTGACAGGATTGCATTTTTCAGCCAAGACCATTGACTTCTCCTGATGAATAGCTCTTAGAGGAAGATTGAATCCTTCATCCTTGGGCGCCTCAGAGAGGTTTTCACTGTTGGATATGTCCTTTCTTTTTACTATTTTCTTGTCGAAGAGTGCCACAGTGTGGTTTTCACTCAAGGACTTGGATATGATTCTTAGTTTCTCACTTTTTCAACTGAAGGATTCAATCATTTCCCCGTAATAGGCCTGTGTGTCTAACTCCATTATAAACCCTACCTTATGATCTCCATCTGGAATGTTATCCCTCAATCCCATGAATTCTAAGAGCACCTCATCATTTTTGAATGTATCAAGAATTGGTGGTCCTCATTGGTCATAGTCAATCAGTTGGGGTTACACTAAATAGATCTCATGATTTGGAAGATCGGTTTCAAAGGAGACGGTGCTAATCATGCAAATGGATGTATCTTCAAATAACCTAGGGAGATTGGATATGGCATATTTGTCATCGCTACTAACATAGGCCTCAGTTGTAAAGTTATGTGTGTTGCTACCTATGACTATTGGTGAGTGTACTTGTACTAGGACTGGCTGAGGAGAGACATTAACTGCTCTAACCAGAGGACCTCGGCCACATATGGTTATTCTCAAAGGGGTACATCCAAGGCCAAGATTTGTTATGGGTCGCATCTCTGGCATGATAGGTATTATGAGACCATTGTCATTTTGTCCCAGTCTTCGATTTCTGTCGTAGCCCATTGCAAGCATCATTTGTAGGCCCTTGCTTCTTTCATCCATTGGTAATTCAGTTGTCAGTCTTTCATCTCGATACAACATGTGTGATGGATCTGCTTCAATAACTTCCTAGCCAAGGTCTCCCTAGCTTATGAATTCGGGATAGTCTTCAGGATAAGTTTGTGATGTGGAAGCTTGATTTTCTTGTGGACGTCCCCGTGATCGAGGAGATTGTGGTAACTCTTCTATCACAAAAGAATTGTTAGGGATTTTTTAGCTTCCACAACTGTCCTCCTGGATGATGAGCTTGATATCAGAGATGGTGGGGATGGCGGGAGTGGCAGGTGTCTCTATCGTAGAAGTGGACGCAAGAGTGGCAGGGTCAATGTAGTGTGTGGATGGGCCCTCATCATTCTTTCACACTTGGGGGATTTTGTAGTACTTGGCTTCAATATTTTTGCAGTATGAGAAAGGTTCAGGATCCCCATGAATGGTAACTTCTTGTCCATTATGTGTAAATTTCACACATTAGTGGAAGGTTGATGCTACGACTTTCATCGCATGGATCCATGAGCGTCCCAGGAGGATGTTGTATGGAAATTCGAGGTCCAAGACCTGATAGGTGGTTTCCATGAGTGTTGGCCCTACTTGAATAGGGAGTTTAATTGTGCCCTAAGACACTCTTTCTTTGTCATCATATGCTCTTATTGTGATGCCATTTCCTTTGTCAATGGAATCTTCTGATATTTTCAACTGCTTGATGAGGCTGAGAGAACAGATGTTCAAACCTGCACCTCCATCCACCAAGACCCTTTTGATTTTGCTCTTATTTACAATGGCTTCCAAGTGAAGTGCACAATTGTGAGATGGTTGAGTGGGGAAATCCTGGTTGGAGAATGTAAGAAGATTGGGTGTAATGATATTTCAGACCATAGATTGGAATTGTTCCGCATCGAGGTCTGTGGGGACTGTGGATGAGGCTAATGCTTCCTCGAGGATCTTCTTATGGGCTGATGATATTTTTAGCAACTCCATGATGGAGATGTGTGTTGGTGTTCTCTTGAGTTGTTCTACAACATTTTAGCTATGCGGAACGGCTCTAGATGAAGGAATTCTATTGGGTTAGGATGATCCTGCGATGGTGACTTTGCCACCTCTTGTGGTGACTCCACAATCTTTGGCATGGGCGGCCCTGATGGTGATGACCATGCAATCTTCATTTAGGGAGGCAGCAATAGTTTCGTATACATGATTTACACTGCCCTTTCCTTTATCTTTGTTGTTGTTATTCCCTTTGTTTCCATGATTTGACATCGGATTTGTGTAGATTTTAAGATCCTAATTTCCTGTAGGTTGTTCCACGTTTATGATTCTTTTGTCGATGAGATCTTGGATGATATTTTTGAGTCTCATGCAATTGTTTGTGGTGTGGCCTTTGATTTTTTGGAATTCACATAGTTGATTCTCGTTATACCAAGGAGGTTTGACATCAGGTTCTTGGTAATTCTCGAATGTAGGTGCTTTGATGAGTTTTTTGTCAATCAACCTTTTCATGATGTCCTCAAGTGGTTCCCCCAACATGGTGTATTTTCGTTTGGGATATGTTTTGCATCGAGGTGGTCCCCTTTGGTCATTGAGATTATTGATGGTTGGATTGTTGTTTGTGTGATGAGTGTTTTGATTTTGTGTTTAGATTTGTTGTGTGGGTGTGTTTTGGCGAGGGCCACTAATGACCACCTTGGCATCAATGACACCATCATTAGTAACATTTTTGTTTCTTTCCCATGTACGAGGTTTATCATTGTAGTTAGATGGTGGGCGGTTGTTTTGTTGTTCATGGTATGATGTTAATTTTGTGGGTTGAGTCACAAGGGCTCTTTCGATGCTGAGCACCTTGGAGATCAATTGATCATATGTGGTGATGCCCTAAACCTTGAGATGAAATTCCAAGTAGCCTTCAAGGTTGGCTATGATGGTGCAAACTTCTTATTCTTATGGCATGGTCGACTTGCTCTGATTGGCCTTGGATCGCCATCATTGAAGGAATGAAGCAAAAGATTCATTCTTTCCTTGTTTCAGAGTTGAGAGTTCCCCGAGACTAACATCCATTACAATTTTACATGCATAGTTCTTAATGAATGCGTCCCTAATTTCTTGGAATGTTCTAATTCCTGAATGTAAGCGAGAGAACCATTCTATAGCGGGGCTTTCCAAGCTCCTAGGAAATAGTCGCATCAGATAAGTATCATCGTATGCGACCTCCATGCAATGAACCTGGAATTCCCTGATGTGATCTTCAAGGTTTCCCATCCCTTGATATTTGTCAAATTTGGGGATTTCAAATCCCTTAGGGAATGGTTTCATTTCTAAGCTCCTATCAAATGGATAGGGACACAAGTTGCTTTGCATTTTTGTTGTTCGCCCTGATTGAAGATCGAGCACTTGTTTTGAGAGCAACCTTAGTTGTGTCGTTACATCATTTTGCGGATCAGGGGGTGGGATGAAGGTGATTTTGGGTGTTGCAATTGTGGTTTGGATGGGTGGGTTCATCGGTGTGTTGTTTGATGGTATTTGTATGTTCTGGTGAGCAAGATAGGCTTCCACCTATTGTTGTATGAACAATGCATGTTGTTGATCTTGTTGTTTATGTGCTAAGGTTTGTGCTTGTTGTTGCACCTGTTGCTGCTCTAACAATGCTTGTTGTTGTGCTTGTTTTTGTTCCCACAACGCTTGTTGTTGGGCTTCCAGTTCTACTGCTTCTTGTTGTTCTTGATATTGCTTTAATGCTTGTTGATATGATTGCAGTTGTGCTGCTTGTGCTTGTGCTTGTTGAGCCTAATATTGAGCTTGTGCTTGAGCTTGCGCTTGTGCTTGTGCTTGTGCTGCTTGTTGCTTTAATAGAGTTTGTGCTTGAGCGGCCCTTTGTGCTTACAATGCTTGCACGACTTGGGCAGCTTGAGCGGCTTGTTGTTCTTTTGCAGTAAAGTTTGGGCTTCTTGCACTTGTGCTTGTAATGTAGCTTGTGTAGCTTGGGCTGCTTGTGCGGCTTGTGTGGCTTGTTGTACTACTTTTTGTTTTCGAACTTGTTGATATCCTCTTTGGAAGGCGGCTTGCAATGCTACGTCGTATTGGTTTGATGTGGTGAAAGTTCATGGTGGTGGGGGTGGTGGGGGATTTGGAATGGCATTCATGGTGGTGGTGAATGGTGGTGTTGTGTTGATTATTTGATTAGTGGATGGTGGTGTTGGTGTGGTAGTTTGAGTGATGAGTGGTGTTGTTGATGTGATTGGCCCTTGAGAGACCATGTTTTGCAATGTTATGGGGGTGTTTGATGATGTTTCGATTTCTTTTTTGTTTGTCGTTTGTTGTTGCGATGTCAACAATAAGTTTTGAGCATTTAGCATAATGCTTTGATTGATGGTTGAGATGTTGTTTTGATCAATACTTGGTAGAGGGGGAAGCCCTAAACCAAGGAGTGGTGCAGATGACAATGGAAATGGTGGAAGAGGTGGAAATGTGAGGGTTGTAAGTTGTTTTGTGGTGTCAAATATGCCCCCTGGTCTGAACATATCTCCCTCTTCTTGTGAATTTGTGAGAAGAGGAGTTTGAGGTGCTCCGTGAAAAAATGTTGATGATGGGTCATAATGTAAATTGAGAGGAACATTTTTGTGTAATGGATTATGGGGGATGTTTTGTTCCCATGTGGTGTTTGCATCCAAGTTTTGATTATTAACAAGGGGATGTGATTGAAGAGAATTGAGAAATGCATTTCCCTTATTAACGTTAGGTTGAGTTGGAGCAAACAATGTTGTGATTTGCGGGATGTTTTGCGTGATTTTTTGAGATGGGGGTGTAGATGAAATGGGGATGGTGGATGAGAATTGTGGAAAAGATGTCTCCACTATAGTGCTTACATCAAAATCGGAAGGCAACTTGGCCCCTTGTTTTGCTTGTTCAAGCATGTATAATGAAGGGTTAAGTCTCATCATGAGGTTGATGATTTTATGATTCTCTAGATTTTGAAGCATTTCCATCATTTCCTCACAAGACATTCCAAAAGTGAGGTCCTCTCCTTGGTTTTTTTCTTGCGGATTTTGTGATGATGAGAGGGTCAACGGATTACTTGATTCGACAGGGTTCATTTTTGTGTTTTTTTAGCCTAGATCGCTTGAAGTAGGTGTTTCTTTGTTGGATTCCATACTCTTCTTGTGTTGAGATCTAGTTATAACCATAAAACAAGGATCAGAATCTCTTTGATTCTTTGGATTGATCTTTATTTTATACTCCAAAGTAGAAATTTCTAGGATGCCTTTAGAATCAAAGATGATGGTGATATGATGATGATGTTTAAGGATGGATGTTTATGGATGTTTTTGGATTTTGAAGAATCTTGAATGAGATACTAGGCTTTTAGGATTTTGATTTTTGATTTTTGATTTTTTGGATTCGAGGTCTTGTCCTTGATCTTGATTTTTTGATTTTCTTTTGATTTTGAACAAAAAACCCTAAGATGTTGGATGATGATCTAAGGGATAGCTTTGTTCAAAGGATGATGATTTGGACATGTGTGAGGAGAAGGATGCATCTACCCACACCTACCCAAACAAGATGATTGTTTCACTAAGTATATGAAGAAGGATTCATCTACATACACTAAGCTAGACAAGATGATTTTTGATAACTTTGAGTAAGTATATGCAAAAGGATGCATCTACACATGCCTATCCAAAGGTGTTTTGATAAAAAAATTCAAGGACTTGGTCTCAATGATTTTGATGTATTCGATTTTGCCACAAAGCCTAGCATTTATGATGATTTCAAGATTTTCCAAAAGGTGATTTGTGAGATGATGTTGGTTTTGATGTTTTTTGGGGGATGGATGAAAATATTTTGATATGCTTTGACCCGAAAAAGGAGCCTAAAAAGAATACTTTGTTTGTCTAGACCTTGGTATTGAAGAGCACGCAAATTCTTCCTAAAGACCTTTGTAACCAAGGTTTGATTTTATTTGAACATTCATTTCAATTATTTTTTGCTTTTGGGGTTGTGAGTTTTCAACACATATGAAAGTTTCATTTTGCTTAGCTTTGCTTAATGTCTTTATTTTACCAAAAACACTTTCTTCAATTAGGTTTTTCAAACTAAGATGTCCAATGTCTTAATTTCTTCAAACCCCACAAGATATTTTATGTGGAATTTCAATGAACTTAAGGAAAGGGTTTTCCTATTGTTTACTTAAGGAGACAAATTGAGATATAATCCAATGTTTAGAAACCTCTAAGGATGTGAATCCCAAGGGAAAGCAATAACATATGGATTGAGTCAATGATATTCGTCTCCAAAAGGGTTTGAAATTTGGATGATGTTAAGTGTTTGTTTTTTATTTGTTTTTGATCAAGCAATGCATTTTGTAACCCAAGAACAAGTACAATCCTATGGATGTGAAAGACAATATTTGTTGGATTCCCACTTGGACAAGTCCAGCTACGCTTATCTCTAGCGAATGGTTAGATGCTTGACCCCACTGGCTTCCCTCCACAGCTCATTAACGCCAATCGGGGCATCCAAGCATCAACACCCATGAAACTCCCATGGCATGTTTTCCATCTCTACTAGAAGACTGTAAAAGTGTGGGGTGGCTTCAGAACGACCATTCTTGCACCAAAAAATAGATAAAAGGATTTTTGAAAATTCTAGCACATGGGTTTTAGTAAGGACTTTCCATTTGTAGGAGTTAACCCAACGTGGCAAGAGTACCCTTTCGGATCCATCTTTTCGGAGTCAACCACGTGATATTGGCGTTTCTTCCAATATCCACATTTATATCCCGGCTGGAAATACTCTCAGGTTCAAAGTGTTACTGGTTGAGTTGTTCCCTTGGGTGACTACTTTTTCCCAAAGGCAGGCCCTCTAGGATAAACAAAAGCGAATGAATAGCAATATTCGTAACTCGATCAATCCTTGTATGCAACAAAGAGAGAGAATATACGCAACAAACCCCCCACTCACGCTCGCACAAGATGTTTGTTCAATTTTAAGCCCAAATCTAAGTGTGGAGGTGATTGCTTTGTCCTATCCCAAAGTCATGAAAAAGGCCTTTTGATTCTCAAGATCACTATAAAGCGCGAGAGAAGCACATACGTCCTTTTTTGATGACTTTAGTCTAAGTAATCCCTCACAAAAACAAAGCTACACTTGTTCTTTTTAAATCCTCAAAGCAATATGTGAGTTCATTTTAAAGCACCAAATCAAAAGTGAAATACTTTTGTTCAATTTGTTAGTCCCATAAACAAAATCTAGTAAGTTTTTGATGTTGTTGATCCTATTGTTCGTTTTAACCTTTGCAAAGAGAAATTGAAAGGTTCTTTTTAAGCCCACATAAAAAAAAATAGTGTTCTAAGGATGAAAGGATAACAAATTCTTAATGAAGTGTTAAACAAACACTTAAGTGTTTAGAAACACTTTGGTTGAAGAAAATATCATCACCATGCTCCTCCTTCCTTTGTTTTCGATTTCCAACCTACAAAGGAGAAAATAGTCAGATTCTAAAAAAAACACAAAAATTAAAAGGCAAAAAATAGAAGAAGTAATCATAAATTAAAAGCACATGCTAAAAATTAAATTCTCCCTTTTTCTGTTTCCCAGCGTCGCAAATTGTGAAGGCGTCATTGTTTTTCTCTCCCAGCGGTGCTCTTACAGCGCCGCTTACCAGTCAGCGGTGCTCTGTGTCAGGACAGAGAGCATGATTGCGTTGCAGTTTTTCCCAGCGTCAGAGTTTTTGAAAGCATCAGGGTTTAAAATTTTTGCAGATCGGTGAGTCCAGTGGCGGAAAAAATTTGAAATTTTTGGGCGGGATGAGTCCAACGGTGCTAAAACAGTGATGCTGATGAGCCCGCGGTGCTAAAACAGCGACGCTGACGAGCCCGTGTTGGAATTTCCTGTGTGTGAAGAAAACATGGAAATTTCAAGGGAATGTCAGAAATAATGATGTCAAGCCCTTCTTCTAGTGCCAAATGTGCGAACCCAAGCCTAGGTACCTGCAAAACAACATGATTAAATGAGTTAAACAAGGAAATGCAATTCAAAACAAGAATTCCCCATGAAATCCATTTGCAAACTCAAATTAGGAAGAAAATAATGAAGAACACAAAGCAAATGACAAAACAAAGATAGAATCCTAATTAAAAGTGCAAACTCATGATCCCATGGGGGAATTGGTGCTAATTTGATGTGAAAATTGGCCCTTTCCCAATTCCTATGATTGCAAGCTTCGAATTTTGAAGAGATTGATCCACTTTTTTATGATGAATTGTGAGAGCTCCAAGCCCAAAATATGCAATAACCTAGTTAAGAACTCAAGATTTGTGGATGAAAATAGCTAAGTATTTTAGCATGGTAACTTTGCAATGTTTGTGGATGATGAAATGAAGATAGGAGCTCTTTATTTATAGGATTTTAAGATGGATGAAAGTCCAAATTTGAGCAATGTGGGACTAACATTCATCCAATGATATGGTGCCACTTGTCAAGCCATGAATGGATGATAGATGTGCAAGATTTTGGGGTTTGTGCCAATAAATTCCAATATTTGAAATTCAAATTTGTTGAAATGACATGTAAGAGGGAAGGGAAAATGCAATAAATGCCACTTGGCTCAAGGCAAAGGACATGTAAGATGAAGTTATTGCCTTGTTGGATGTACATGTTGACTTAGAATTTTTGAATTCAAATTGAGAGAATATTCCAAAGATGCCTTGTGAGGGAAAATAGGGATTTAATAAATGAATTAAATCTATTTTCATGTGCAACTTGCATTATCTAGAGGATGTGACATGAGATGAGGTTAAATTAATCAGGGGTTAATTAATTTAATAGGAGATTAGTTGATGTGACTTATTTGACTTAGATTTTAGGATTTATTTAAATCAAATAAGAGAGGAATATGATAAGAGGCTAATTAAATAAAGATTTTGATTTATTTAATCAAGAGGGATGGTGTTAGATTAAACCAAATAAGGTTTTAATTTATTTAATTTAATGGATAGACTTTAGAGATTTAATCAAATAAATTGATTATTTAATTAAATAGGGATAATTAGATCAAATGGGTTGATTTAATTAACAGAAGGAATTGACTCGATTAGATAAAATGATTCATTTAATTAATAGACGAATATTGATGAATTTAATCAGATAGGGGGATTTGATTAAATGGTTAGACTGAGGGATGATTCAAGATGAAACAATGTTAGTAGGTCTAGATCGAATGCACGATGTCAATTAGTACATTTTGCATGTCTACAGATACCCGTTGGTTGCTTCAACCGAAGCTCAATCCATCTCATAGTTTTGTCCACCACTACCCATGATATATTATGGATATTAGTTTCCTCTTTTTGCATCCAATTTATGCACTTCAAATCCTTAGTGGCAACTTTATCCATCTCATATTAGGGATCAAGTGTCATCCCATCATTAATAGTGATTTCTTGAATATCCATTTTAACCTAAAAATCTTTCATCTCGGTAATTGCTAATCTCTCATACCCACTTTTCCTCACTTCAAATTGATCCTATATATTAGCCCAAAATTCCTTGAGAAGTGGTTGATAACAAGGAAATTGTGAAGCATATAACCCATACATTTTCCTCCTTGGATCAAAAAACTTCCTAGATGTATGTTGCTGGAAATTCAGAGACTGAAATTCTTTTGTTGTTGTTTTAGCTATTGCTAAAGAGGAAGAATAATAGAACCCTCATTGTATTGGGAAAGAATGGCAACAAGGCTTATGTTTAATAGAATAAACCAATATCCCCACTCTTGGATGAATTCCATAGCCTCTTGTGATAATATGAAACTAATGTCACCTATGAGTTGATTGATAATAGCATACAAAAATGTATCATTAACTCTTTTAAAATATTTCTCTACCTCTTTAAGCTCAAATTGGTCATAATATTCCTAGACCTTCATTTGCTCTAGGCCATCATTCATTAACCCTTTAGTATTTAGCCCGGGAAATTTTCCCATCCTTGGAGCATAGTAAATGACATATAAAGACATAAAATGTCTTGGTTTGTATTGCTTTCAACAATTGGTCATGAATTTTATCAGAGATTATATGTCCCTAATCTAGAAATTGTTTCCCTTCTAGAATTAGTTGAATGAATGGGAACATCCATTGTTCAAAGATACGGGAGTTTTTTTTACCAAATACACTAGCCAGCAATGTGATCATATCCCCTATATCCTCAGAAAATTTAGACCTCTTTGGGTTAGTTGGAAACTTCTTTAGTGATTTCTTCTCTATCTTAAGCCATCTCTTATTAATCACCTTTTTATTTCCCTCCACATCATTTTCCCAGAGTTTAAGTGCATCAGCCTCAAACATAATTTTGGGAATGGGATAAGGAGGATCAAAAACTAATTTGATCATTGTTGGGGTTAAATCAATTATTACATTTCCTTGTGAATCAATGCATTTCCTTTGAGAAGGATTATATGTTTTTGCAACATTCAAGATAAACTCAGGACATTGTACAACAATAGGAAAATTGGCTACATGAGCTAACCCAAACTCTACAATCCTCTTTTCCCTTGGGGTGGCATCCTCTGAAAAGGTATCTTTGTGAAACTGGTCCAAATCAATGTGCCCCACAAGTATATTAGTGATATTCATAACACAGACCCGAACTTAGATGGTACCGGGGTCCCTTGGAGCTTATACTTAATTGTAAGAGGCACTTGTTCTAGCTTTAAACTCTTTTCCTTTTTTCCATTTGATGTTCCTTCAGTGTGCACTTCCTCCTCTGAATCAAATCTTTATTAATTATCCTAGAATACTAATAGTTATCAGGAAAAGAAAAGACATGTGAGGAGTAGTTTAAACCCAAGAAATCATATTATATGACCATTCATTCAAGATAAACTCCCATTCAACAATTTAGTTCAACATCTTCGGGTTTCAGGTTCAGGAAAGAACCAAGAAGTTGACCATTTTAAGCACAAAATTGAACTATGTCAGAAGTCGGGATTGGGTCATGACTCTGCACCCACACCTATAGTGGTAAACAAATTTAGTTTCATTCTTTGTTTTGATCCCACAATGTGATCGGGAATCATGATTAGGCCATAACCAAGTAATGGTAGTTAACAAACACATTCAATGAAAGTCTTCCTCTAAGTTCCAATCTCGATGATGAATCAAAAATTAGAATTGGGTTGTGGTTCAAAACTAAACCCATAGTGAGGAACGAGTGTAAGTAACTTCCCAAGTTTCGATCCCAATAAGATATCAAGAATCAGGATCGAGATTTTGTTATCTATTAATCCTTAAGTATGTGTAGTGGAAAAAGGTTAGTTTCGAGTCTCGATCCCAAAGTTATGTCAAAATTCAGAATTGGGTTGACACCTAGTCACGATACTTAATTATATGTCAAAGGTTAGGTGTCAATCCGATACCCGATCCCAATGGTAATGCAGGGATCAGAATCAAAACATGGAGTGGTACTTTGTCATAAAACTTTTAACATTGCAAGGAAATGATATGATCCTCAATCCCAATAGAACATTGTAATTCATTATCAGAGCAAGTGAAAGAGCTATACTTAGAGAATGAAAAAGAAACCTAAGTGTAATTATGATTCCCGATTCTAAAATACATGTGAGAATTGGGAATAACATAGCAACAATAAATGAAGGTGGAATATATGTAAAAATATCATTGAACTGCACCTTCGGAATCCGACTGTGGTTGGGACTCAATATTTTTTATTTAAGTGATCAGAATTTAAAATTCATCAATTCAAATGCGGTATTTACTCGACAGTATAGCAAAACCCTAGAGAACTAGGGCACGGAAGGAAAAAATCCCACAAACAGAAAACAAAACAAAAGTGTGAGGGAAAAAAAAACCAATGCAAAAAATGCAAATGAAAGAAGGGAAACCAAAAAGAACAAACAAGAAAGAACAAAAAAACAAGAAACCTAAAATAAAACATGAAACAAAGAGCAACAACAAATACCAGCAAACCAAAAACATGAAAAGTGCAGGGAAAAAACCCCTACCTCCAAATGCAACCAGGAATTATGATAGCATGGTGAGATCGAAGCACCTTCCTCAAACCCTAACTCTTGGTGTCACTCTAGTTCACTTCATCAAAAATGTAGGTTGCGAGAATTAAGGTAAACGGGAGTTGAGATCAGGAAACGAAATGACACTGAACTTTCAATAAGTGCCAAGTTCAAGTGAAGGTCTGAGATCCAAAACCCGACAAACAAACAAGACAAAGCGGGAATCAGAATCGGGATGAGACATGAAATGAGAACTTTGAAACGTTCTTTGTGCAAGTCCTAGTCTGAAGTCCAATCGCAAAAAATACAAAGAGAGTCAAAAGTCAGGATCGAGATGGAAATAAGAAC
>VDFB02058242.1:170000312-170065021 GCA_007258455.2 Sequoia sempervirens | reverse complement strand
TTGGTTTCACCTTGTCAATTTCCACTTCAATTTCATCACATGTCACCGGCTGAACCTGAACTTCTTGTTTCTTTTCTAGATTTAGTTTGAGCCAAGTGGGAGCAGCTTGTTGAGTAGTTACCTATTGAACACTAGGAGGTGTTCATGATGGAGGTATAGAAGAAATTACCTCAACAGTCCACTTAGAAGAATCCTTTTGTTTTCTTTCATGTTCTTTCTGCAACCTTTCTTTTTTCATTCTCTCATTTTGGGCTCTAATCTCTTCTATATTTTTCATTTCTTCCTCCATTTCTGCAGCCTCCTCCTCATCTCTTAACCTTTGTTATTCCAACTCCATGGCATGGAGTTCTTCCTCTATTTCCCTATCTTTCTCAGCCTTCCTCTATTTTTTGAATTCATGTTCAAGAGCTTCTTCTTCAACTTTCTTTCGTGCCTCAATAGCTTCCTTTTATCAAGCTAGCTCCTTAATCTTCTTTCTACATTCTTCTTCTTTTTGAGCTAACTATTCAGCAACTAATCTTTGGGAACTTTCCATTATTTCCTTCCACTCTTCTTCAGTTAAGACTTCATTTGCTTCTCTTCACCATATAAGCTTCCAGGTTCAAATCTAGTTTCTTCTTCTCCAAGCCCTTCCTCAACCTTCTCCAAATATTCCTCCCATTCCGCTATTTCTCCTTCCCAAGATGGATTTCTTTCAGAGTTTGAGGAGATAGGTGATTCTATTACATCAATCCCAAGGGGCCTCTCCTCTTCAACAGTTTTTGTTCTTGAAGTTGATGAAACAGTAGGAGTGGTTTCCTTAGTTTGTGGAGGGACAACAGAAGGACCTTCTTTAGTAATTTCTTCCCCAGGATATAAATTATCTAAAGGTGTGGTGCCAAGATCTGAAACAACCCCAACAACAACTGCCTCATAAGTACCCTTAACTTTTTGCAAAGCTTCATTAATCTACTGTATTGAAATTTCTTCTTCTACTGAAGAAAACTCTTCTATATTTTTATCCACTACTACAACACCTTTCTTTAATCCCTTATATTCTTGTTCACTGTTAGAACCCCTCTTCTTTGAATCGGCCATACCCTTTGGTTGCTTCAACCGAAGCTCAATCCATATCACAGTTTTTTCCACCACTACCTATGATATCTTACAGATATTAGTTTCCTCTTTTTGCATCCAATTGATGGGCTACAAATCCTTAGTGGAAACTTTATCCATCTCATATCGAGGATCAAGTGTGATTGCATCATCAGTAGTGCCTTCCAAAATATCCATTTTAACATCAAAATATTTCATCTAGGGAATTGTTAATCTTTCATAGCCCTTTTCCTCACTTCAAATTGATCCTGTAAGTTGGCCCAAAATTCCTCGAGAAGTGGCCGATGATGAGGAAACTATGAAGCATATAACCCATACATTTTCCTCCTTGGATCAAAAAACTCCTGGATGTATGTTGCTAGAAATTTAGAGACTAAAATTCTTTCATTATTGTTTTAGCTACTACTGAAGAGGAGCAAGAATAAAACCTCAATCGTATTGGGAAAGAATGGAAACAAAGCTTATGTTGAACAAAATATTTAACATTCACACCCACAACCTAATGAGAAAACTCCATCAAGACCCATTTGTCACCACAACACCTTGGTGGTTTGAAAGGGTGACCATCATAACCAATCAATCTAAAATAAGTCGACTTGGGGTATTGAATAAAATAATATCCCCACTCTTGGATGAATTCCATAGGCTCCTGTGATAATCTGAAACCAATTTTACATGTGAGCTGATTTATAATAGCATACAAAAATGCATCATTAACTCTTTTAAAATGTTTCTCCACCTCTTTAAGCTCCAGCTAGTCATAATATTCCCAAACCTTTTGATTTGGGCCATCATTCATTGACCTTTTAGTATCTAGCCTAGGAAATTGTCCCATCCTTGCAGCACAATAAATGACATATGTAGACATATAAAATGTCTTGGTTTCTATTACTTTCAACAATTAGTAATGAATGTTATCAGAGATTATATATCCCCAATCCAGAAATTGTTTCCCTTGTAGAACCAATTGAACGAATGGGAACATCTAGTGTTCAAAGATGCAAGAATTTTGTTTGCCAAATACCCTAGCCAGTAATGCAATTATTTCCCCTATATCCTCAAAAAATTTAGACCTCTTGGGATTATTTGGCAGCTTCTTCAGTGATTTCTTCTCTTTTTTAAGTCATCTCTTATTAATCACCTTTTTTGTTTCCCTCCACATCCTTTTCCCAAAGTTTAAGTGCACCAACCTCAGCATAATTTTGAGAATGGGATAAGGAGGATCAAAAACTAATCTGATCATTGATGGGGTTAAATCAATTATTACATTGTCTTTGAGTAGGATTGTATGTTTGTGCAGCAGTCAAGATAAACTTGGAACATTGTACAACAATAGGAAAACTGGCTATATGAGCTAACCTATACTTTTCAATCATCTTTTCCCTTGGGGTAGTATCCTATCAAAAGGTATCTTTGGGAAACTGGTCCAAATCAATGTGCCCCACAAGTGTATCAGTGATATTCATAACGTCAGACCCGAGCTTAGATGGTACTTGGGTCCCTTAGAACTTATACTTCATTGGAAGGGGCACTTGCTTTGGATTTAACCTCTTTTCCTTTGCTCCCTTTGATATTAATGTTACTAATTTTTGTTACTTGTCAAATAGAGTGAGCTAAAGAGTGTTTACAATCTGAAAATGAAGTGCATTTCTTATCTATCTTCCCTATATTGCATTCAATTGTATAAACATAAGAATAGAAGAGATTACAACTTTTAGTAATAAATTATTGCATTTATATAGGTGCATACAATATTGAAAAGATAAACACAAATCTTGTTGAAAGTAATCTTTATTGATTCAAGAGTACATATTTTCCTCACACAAGCCATGAGACTTACCTTTTTCAATGGAAATAAAATACAATTTATACATTGATGGATTAAAAGAACAACAAAAAAAATGCACATATAGGGGAAGATGCCAGTCATTGCCTAGTGACTGGTTAGAGCCTGTCATCCTACTTGATCTTCTGCTTCAACTTGCTTTGTGTCCTTTATAGCTCCTTATTTCCAACCCTTGCATTTGAAAAATAGCAATGGTGTTAGAGCAAAGCTTTAAGCAATAACAGTCTCTAACACTACATGTACATGCATCCACCAGTGTATAAACTATCCCTCAAATACATTAAAAAAATAACAAGTTGTACATGTCCAAAGAAATAAACAAGATCAATTGATACACCAAATGTATGCATATGTTTTATCTAATTGTTTGCTTCATGTGCAGATTCAAGGAAAAAAATGTTACTATTTCATCAAGTTTCATCACGTGGGGTAAAATGCGGCTCCCATGAGGGTTGAGCCTAGTGTGCTAATCATTTTATGTTTTGATAGGATAAGTGGTACAAAATTTCCATGCATTCTGAACTTTGTTGAGTGAATACTCATCACCTATGTGGTGAGTTGGTTGATATCACAATCATAAATGAGAAGTGTTCACTCAATAGAGTCGTAATAAGAGGAAGACAATCAAATGTGGATCATTACAAGGAAAATAGTTTATTCAAAGCTTTATAGTAGTCAATCATCTATGAGCAATCATAATCTTTAAGTCACAGTAATATGACACTGTTCAAGCAAGTGGACATTGTGTCTGATATTGTATCAAGGTGAAGCTAAACTTAAGAGAGGTTATAACCAATTTGGTCAAGTGCAAAATAGAGTAAATTAGAGGATAGCTATGATTATGATGCAATGTCTAATCTAATCAAAAGAATAACAGTATTAAAAGATACCAATGTTGTAAAGAGAGAACATTGTTTCTGGGGTAGTTATGTTTAAGTTAGTCAACTTAATTCAAGTGTTATATGATCAGATCAATGCCAACATTGGATAACAGTGTCCCTACATCTATTATGTATTCAACATACTTTAAATCACGAGACAATGCATAAGAATTAAGAGAACAAAAGTTACCATAGCCATAACAAGGGGCAGTCCCAAGTGATGAACATTGTCATAATGTAGTCATACATAGGAAAAGGACTGTGGCCTAAAAGAGATAGAAAACTATTGTAGAATTGAGGCTTCTTCACAAGAGTCAAAGATGCAACAAATCCTCATAGACATACTAGAGATAGCTATTGCAAAAACATTCTACAAGAAAAGGAAGTGCATTCACAAAACCAATTTAGATGCTCACTGAAAAACACATTTTTTCTTGCAAATTGGAGCTTTCAATTGTATCCACACTGTATAATGGCATTGAATCATCTTGCAACAAAATCAGAGGTTTTCTTTCAAATTGAAAAAACCCACGTGGGTTTATCATGAGATTTCAATGCAGAAGCAACAACAATGGAGAACACTCTATAGGAATGAAAAATGAAAGCCTTTTATGCATTATGACAGGTCGTGGCCAAGTAAACCTCTATTTTTTTACAAAATATGGAAAACCCACCTAGGGTTTTAAAATGTGAAACAACATTGCTATGGATTGAAGAAAATGGAGTGTATTTACAAAACCCATTTGTATTTCTACAAAAAATATGAGTTTCTTCAAGAAACCATGAAACCCACTTGGGTTCCTTTGAAAAAAAGTTGCAAATTCAGAAATACATGTGCTACAAAAAAAAACCCACTTAGGGTTTCTCTAATTATATTGCAAAATGGAACAAAAATTGTGAATACAGAGGAAACCCAATTTACAAATGGAGGTCGAGCTCACAGGTCATCTTTCTTCTTCTACATATCAAAAACCCCATTTGGGTTGTGAATAAATTTTCTAATGCAGAGGATAATCGAAGAAACATTATGGAGTTTTCAAAAAATACAAAGCCACATATAAAAATACACTATTTTCTGTCCATGACCACAGCTTAAAGAATTGTTTTCTTAATAGAATTAAAGAGGAAATCAATTTGGATTTGTTTTAAAATGAAAATACAGAGATATTCAAAAGATAAAATGAATTTTTATTCTACAAAAGTAGAAGATGCCAAATCAAAACCCTTTACAATTTCTTGGTTGTAACCAAAAGAACAACATTCTCTCATAGAAACAACAAAGAAATTGGGGTTTCTCCATTTAAATCCAAATGCAAAGAATAAAATGAACATTGATGTTATATTTTCAAGATGGAGGGCTCGAAATAGCTTTCTTTTGCTCAGAATCAAAGTGGAGTGGTCGATTTCACTCACCTAGAGCTTTTTCTCACAATTTTTTTTTTTGTAAACTTTCAAGCTTTTTTCTTTTAACAAAGCTTCATTTGAGTTCTCATGGCAGCTATGACAAAATGAAACCACAATAGAAAGAATGAATAATACATATGGGTCAGAAATGTGTCAATGGTTGCACCCTATAGGTTCAAAAATGGCCTCCAAATGGTGTAAGATCTAGATTTTGAGCTACAAAATGAACATTTACCTGTTGTTCAAGGTGGTTTCCTCAAAAAATCACCAAAAACTAGTGTGAATCTCCATTTTTTTTCCTGTGATTTCTCAAACCCCATAATGGCAGCATCATGTTCTAGATTGTTCAATGACCAAATGATGGTTTTTTCCCTTTCATTTGAGTGTTTTGATGATTAGGGTTTGACCCTATTTGATGGGGATGGGATTTTCTTCCCATGTTTTTTAAAAAAATGAAATAGATGTTAATGCATGGGAGCTGAAACATTGTTATTGACTTAGGCATTATATGCCTTAAGTCCCTTTTTCCTCTTGTTTCAAATAACTACCAAGTTCTCAACATGCAATATGGAGTGTACCAATACAACATATGTGATATGCCTTTGTTTTTATTAAAAAATAAATTCAACTAATGTATACCTCACAGCCAAAAGAATGTGCTTTGTGCCTTAGGAAATTTTTTGTGCATCATGATGTTTTTGCAACCTCTTGAAGATTCCAGCATGGAGGAGTTAATGTTACTTGGATGCCACTTCAACTTGGAGTTTTATTTTTGATAGTTTTGACTTCATATGTGTCACTCATCATAATGGTCAAAATTTGAATTTTCCTCTTTTGCATTATTATTATTGTAAAACAAATGATTTTAAGGTGCATTTATGAACCTTAAGGTTATTTTGTTATTCTTTAAATGAAAAATGTTGAAGATTTTCAATTTGCAGTTGACGAGAGAAAGAAGTGGAAGGAATATAGGGAGAGTTATTTTTAGTTTGGAGACATGTACCCACACTTGTAAGGGGCATTAATGCACTTTGTTGGTGGTTTTGCATACCTAGATGTTTGGTTTGGCTAAAACCTTCTTCTTCACATGTTGGAGGTGGTTTTATGAGGACTCCAATGCCTCATTTATAGGATTTTCTAGGGCATCCGGCCCAAGGTGGTTGCTTGCTCCTATTTTGGTGCAACCATTTGAGTTGTGTTTTATATTCACTCATGTAACTCATTTTGGAGTGAGTTCTCAATTTACAGATTTTTGGAGATAATAATTCTACAGTTCTTCATTAGACTTCAACATCTTTTTGTAACTCTTTTTGTCATGCAAAATTGGATGATTAATAGTACTGAGTTATTTTTACCCTCTCATTACTTTCATGCTTGTGTGCATGTTATGGTGATTGATCAATCTACTTTTGAAATTTGTGTTTTTTCCCTCGTATCTATGTCTCATTGAAAGCACCTTCTTGCAAGAGAATATATGTTTACAGGTTATGAGTTGTGTGAAAATACAATAATTCTAGTTATGAAATATATCTTTTCTTTCTAGGGTCTTGTGTCAACACCCTCTTATAAAATACTTGTGTAAGAAATATGCAAAAATGAGTTGTGTAATCCTTTTATCAATCTATTAACACTAAAAGTTTAACAAAACTGATTTTTCATTCTATTTAGTCAAGTTTGGTGTTTCACCATAGGATAGAAATGTTTTAGTTTTATTTCAATGTTACATTTTTCTTACCTTTTCCTCAAAAAGAAAAGTAGTAGTTTGGGTAATATCGAATAATGAGCTAGCTTTCTCTAGAGGTCCTTTTCTACTATAGGGTCACCCAAAACCTTAGAAAAGTTCCCATGTTTCATATGATCGGTTGTGTTAAATTTCAGCTAGGGTGCAAATCATAGTGTTAATAGTTTTTGGCAAGCTCGGTGGGACTACCGAATTAGACAGTTCAGAAAAAATATAAGATATTGTTGGTTCTGATATGTTGCCAGCATTTCAAGCCTTAAGAGGCAATTTTTTGCATATCTCGTGACTTCTATTGTGAGTAAAGTTTGAAAAATTAGTGTTGTTAAGCTTTACATGAAAAGATTCAGACTAGGAGTTCAAAGTCTTTTGAGTATTTACAATTATTTCCACCTAGAAGGAAAAGTAGGACTGTTAAAAGAGTTTTTATCTCAAAGAGGGTTCAATCAACCCAACCAAGTTTTAGACCAACCTTTAAAGCCAGTTCAGTTATCGTTACAAGCTCAATTCCTGGTATTTCAATACAAGTCAATCAAACTCTAGTTGTGCAAATGGCTAGAAATTAGCCTTTTATGTCATTCAATGGAGGTGGTCCATTGAACTTGGACAAACATGATGATATCCCTGTAGCAGCCTTAAAGATTTTTCCATTTTTCATAGGAGAAGATAAAACAACTCCTATTGAACACATCAAAGGTGTAGCATCTCTCTATGGGGTTCACCATATATCCCAAGAAAATGTAGTGGTCAGATTTCTTGTAGCCTCATTTAAAGGAAAGGCATTGCAATAGTTTATAGGTTTGCAAGTTGGGTCTATTGCAACTCAAGATGAACTAGTAGACAAGTTGCATAAGAAGTTTCAAGATAATTCTAACCACTTATCACTGGTAGAGCAGTTAACAACCATAAAGAGATCTCCTTAGGAGCAAATGAAATACTTTAATTTCATATTATAGAAAACTTGGGATAGAATCCTAGCTATTGTGAGGCCTTCTCCTGAGGATGCCTTTTTGTACTATTTAAAATCCATAAATAATGAAATAGCAGTTATGACACAGTCAATGGGAGGGGTGTCTTTACTATATGCATATGAGGTAGCAATCAGGGCTGAAAAATACTTAATTCAGGTAGGTAAGATTGCTCCTAGGCCACCAATGCCTATTTTCTAGAAATTCAACCTATTATGTCTCTACAAATACCACCTTTTACACCTTTGCCATTTTTTCTAGCGTCATCAATTGTTGTTCTAGCTACTGTAAGTCAAGAAAATACTACTCCAAGCTCATCTCAGGAGCTAAAAGAGATCAAAATTCTGCTTCAAACTTTTGGTAATAAATTGGTAAGCTTAGAGAAGTAACAATCGTACAATAGACCTTATCAACAACAGAATCAAACTACAAATCAGCCTTATCAAGGTCAACAACAACAATATCAAGGAAATAGAAAGCCTTATCAAGGAAACTACCAAGGGCCAAGGTAGAATATTAATACAAGGCCTTTTCAAGTATATAATCCTACTCCTATTAGTGCAGCTAAGGACATTGTCCCTTTTCAGAACAACTTGGCTATAGATTATGAATGGTGTTATCCTTGCAACCAACCTCATAATCAGGCCACTTGTTCAAATGGAATTCATCAATCAACCTCTAATGGTGCAGAGTGTTTCAAATTCACAACAGAATGTACCTAATGATGGAGCCTTATAGTAGCAAGACCAACCTTCAAGTCATGCTACTCTATTAAACTAACAAGGAGAAGAGTTTTGTGGATTCAATGCAAATGATTCTCCAATTTTTGTAAGCAAAAGAGAAAAGAAAAGAGCCTTTGAACTTGAGCAGGTAGCTGACAAAGGAAAAGCAGTAGCTATAGAACCATCTACATCACAAGTGCCTCACATTTTGTAGAGGAATCCACAAGTAGCTGCTAAGGAGCAAACTGACTTGCAAACTGAGCTTGTTGTTGCAAGGATACAATAGAAGCTAAATTTTGTTGCTCCCTTCAATATTGTTGAGAATATGAAAATAATGAATATCACAATGTCTATGTGGGACTCTTTGGAAATCCCAGGCCAAAAAGAGTTGTTGTAGTCTACCTTAACTAAAAAAGTAGTGACCAGTGAACCTTCAATTGATACAGTTAAGGATGTTTTCACAAATGTACCCTAGGATAATGATATACATCAAAGCAAAAAGCCAAGTAAAGAGTCTAAAAAAGGTATCAAGCCTCCTTTCTATGTGGCATTGATTGTAGGAGACAAACTAGTTCATAATTATATGGTTGAAAATGGAGCCAATAGTTTAGTCATGCCAAAAAAGATTGTAGACTACTTAGGACTAAAATACCAGCCCCTTGAGAAAGGAGTGCTTTAGCTAGATGGTACAACAGTTAACACTATTAGTGTTACCAAAGATTTGAGACTCACATTACATGCCTGTCTAAATTTTTCAATTCCCTAGGATGTCTTCATCATTGACTTACCTCCTTTCTTTTCCCTATGTTTATCAAGGGACTTCACTGCAAAAATTGGAGGATATATGTCTTCTAACTAGTCCCATATGCTCTTTAGGACTAGGTATGGAACAAAAGTAACAATAAAATCATAATCATTGGCAAATGATCACTTTGAACCTTATGTGCCAAGTGTAGTTAATGTTAGTTGTGTTATTTTTGAAGAAAGTGAGCTTGTTGTAGCTCAAGAGCTACAAGTTGAAAGTATACCAAAGGTGTTGTTAAATGAGTGGGAAGCAGAAAATATAGTAGACAATCCAAATGAACTCATTCAAGAGGTTGGATTGGGAATTTATGTGCTACATGAACTAGAAACAGAGATACCAAACATTAAAAAGAAAGTAGAACAACAGTTACCATAGCAAGATGAGTTGTGGCAGATGTACTTTGATGCTTCTAGAAACATAAATAGAGCTGGTGGAGGTGCAATTTTGATCTCTCCACAAGGTGATAGATATTATGTTGCTTTTAGATTTTCCTTTTCCTATTCTAACAATTTTGTTGAGTATGAGGGACTGATACAAGGCTTATAATGGGCAAGGAGAAGAGGAATTAGTTTCTTGCAAGGGTTTGGGGACAATGAAATAATTGTTAATCAAGTGAGAGGGTTAAATGTAACAAAAAATGATACCTTGAAATCTTATAAACACAAGGTATTGGATATGATAGAGGATTTTGATGCCTTTAATCTGATTTCAGTCCCTAGGAGTCAGAATAAGCACACAAACATATTGGCTACAATTGGTGCTCAATTTGACATACCCAATGACATTAGAAAGGAGAAGGTACAACAACATGTTAAAGTAGTTGTCAGACCCTCTATCCCTTACAACAATATTAATTGGCAAGTCTTTGAAAGTGATGAGAAAATTCTAAGTTTTTTGCTTGAGGAAGATCAGTTTTCTGTTGTAAATTAAGAAAAGTTAAAACAACAATACGAGGACCAAATTATTCATCTCGAGACAAACAAGTTGCCCAGAAGTATGGTTACATTAGAGTCCATTTTCAATACTAATGACCATTTGAAAAGGAACAAAACTAGCATTTAGATTAAAGAGGAGAATTATGAAGAACTGGAGATCTTTAAAGGCAAGCTTCTTAAGATAGGAAAAATTTGTTCAGCTGAAGATAGGAAGGCCTTCATTGCTTTTTGCCAAGAATTTTAGGATGTATTTGCTTCGGATTATTCTAATTTGAAGGGGTTTGATCCTAGAATTTCTCAACACACAATAGAACTAGAACCTAATGCAAACCTTGTAAGACAAAAGTAGAGACCTTAGAACCCCAAGCTTGAACCTTTAATGATTAAGGAACTAACTAAGTTAGTTGAAGGGGGTATTATATTTCCAATTAAACACACCTCCTAGGTTTCTAACTTGGTTCTAGTTAGAAAGAAAAATGGTGAGATCAAATTATGTGTAGACTTTAGAGATTTTAATAGAGCATCTCTAAAAGATCATTATCCATTACCTTCCATGGAGCATATCCTCCAAGTGGTTGCTAGTTCAGAGATATTTTCTCTGCTTGATGGATACACTAGTTATAATCAGGTATTGGTCAAAGAAGAGGACCAATACAAGACTTCCTTTACAAAAAAATGAGGCACTATGGCCTACAAGATAATTCCTTTTGGCATGTCCAACGTTGGAGCCACTTTTCAAAGGGCTATGGACATGGCCTTTCAAGGCTTAATTAATAAAATTGTGCTCATATATCTAGATGATGTTACAATATTCTCAAAAAATGTTGATGAGCATTTGCTACATTTAAAACAAGTGTTTGAAAGATGCAAGGAATATGGAATATCCCTTAATCCCAAGAAAAGTATCTTTGTTGTTCATGAGGGTAAACTGTTAGGACACATAGTGTCAAAACAAGGAATCATCATTGACCTTGAGAGATTCAAATCCATTTTGGAGTTGCCATTACCCAATCACAAGAAAGGGCTGCAGAGTTTCTTAGGTAGAATTAACTTTTTGAGAAGGTTTATACCAGATGTTGCAAACCTTTTACAACCTTTGACTACTATGTTAAGAAATAATGTAGTTTTCAATTGGACTAAAGAAGCTAAACCTAATTTTCAAGCCATTAAAGAAGCTTTAGCATCAGCTCCCACACTACTAAATCCATATTTCTCAAAAAACTTTATTTTGTATATATTTGGTAGTATAGATTCTATTTCAGCAATGCTTGTTCAACAGAATAGTGAAGGCTTAGAACAACCCATTGCATTTTTCAACCAAGGATTGGCAGATTATGAACAAATATATTCATTCGTCGAGAAACATCTTTTGGCTATCATAAGAAGCCTGAAAAAATTAAGCCATTAATTTCCAATAATAAGATTCACTTGATGGTAGCACATCTGAGTGTGAAAGAGTTCCTATTGAGTAAAGATCTCAATGAAAAGAGAGCTGGATGGATCACTAAAGTTATGGAATTTGATGTAGATATCAAGATCACAAAGCTTGTAAGAGGCAAGGGACTTTGTGAGCAACTTGCTTCAACACCAGAAAGTGAAGAGAAAATAGAAACAAAGGTTGTTTTAGTCATTGATGATCAAGATTAGAATCTTGCACCTAAATTAGCAGCAAGTTGGGTTTAGGATATGACTCATTTTTTGTGGATTGGTGAATGTTCACCAGGTTTAGATAGAGCTAAGAGAAGATATTTCAGGTTACATTCCATTCCATATGTCTTGATTGATAATTTTTTATTCAGGAAAGATCTCAATGGTGTTTTGTTGAGGTGTATTGATCAAGATCAGATTGAAAAGGTGCTTCATGAGTTCCATGATGGAACCGTAGGGGGTCATTTTTCCCCAAAAACAATAGCATGGAAAATTATGAGAGCTGGATATTACTGCCCAACCATGTTTAAGGATTCCCATGCATGGGCCAAAAAGTGTGTGAAGTGTGCAATCTTTGCAAGGAAGGAAAAGTTGCCAACATTACCTTTGCAGCCAATTCAGGTTGAGCATCCCTTCATGAGATGGGGCATTAACTTTATTGGACCCATAAACCCACCTTCTAGTGTTGGAAACAAGTGGGTACTCACTGCTACAGATTATTTCACAAGGTGGACTAAAGCAATAGCCTTGAAAGAAGCCAATGAAACATTTTTTTGAAATTTTATGATGAAATAATAACCAGGTTTGGTGTTCTAGAATCAATCATTTCAAATAATTCCTTGGAATTTGTGGGACTCAAAGTGGTTGATTGGGTAGTGAAAAATGGAATATATTTGAACACTTCATCAAATTATTACCCTCAGGGTAATGGTTTGGTTGAAACCACAAACAAGAACTTGATCAGAATCGTTACACGAATAATGAAAGACAATCAAAGAGTTTGGCATACTAATTTAAAATCTTCCTTATGGGCAGATAGGATAACTCCCAAGTGGTCTATTGGAAATTCTCCATATGTGTTGTTTTATGGAAAGGAAGCTATATTACCTTTGTCTGTGGAGCTACCAGCTCTTGATATTATGCATCAGTTGGAAATGTTCAAGGAACAAGACCCATTAGAGATCAGATTTTCTCAGCTTATGGAGCTAGAGGAGATTAGAGACAAAGCCATGAAGTCTTTGGAGTACCATCAACTCCATACTAAAATATTTTTTGATAAAACGGAAACTACCAGAGTTTTCAAAGAAGATGATATTGTACTCAAATGGGATGAGCTAAAAAGTAGGCCAGGGAAGCATACAAAGTTTGATAGCTTCTAGAGTGGCCCATTTGTTATCACAAAGTGCAAGGAGCACAATGCATTCTAGTTGTCCAAGATGGATGGAAAGATTCTTCCTATCCTTGTCAATGGGATACACCTCAAACGTTAATTTGAGGTTTGATCTATACCACTTCTACTAGTTAGAAGTTTTGTTTTCAATAAGTGTTGTTGCACCTTAGTTTAGTTGTTTTTAGTTTCCCTAGATGCTTTTCAGCACAGTTACTTATTTTCCTACTACTATTTTAGTTTTCAGTAATTCCAAGGTGTTCTAAGTCATCTTCATTGAGTTATAGCATTGAGTAAAGTTTTTTTCAGTTCTTTTATAATTTTTTGAGTGACCCTACGCCCAATGGATAGTCTAGGAAGCTAGTCATAATGTTTAGTAGACAAACATGTAGCAGATGTCACCAGAAATGTTACTCATTTTTGTTACTTGTCAAACTAAGTGAGCTAAAGAGTGTTTACAAATTAAAAATGAAGTGCATTTCTTATCTATCTTCCATATATTGCATTCAATTGTATAAACATAAGAATCAAAGAGATTACAATTTTCAGTAATAGATTATTGCATTTATACAAGTGCATACAATATTGAAAAGATATACACAAATCTTGCTAAAATTAATCTTTATTGATTCAAGAGTACATATTTTCCTCACACAAGTCATGAGATTTATCTTGTTCAATGTAAATAAAGTACAATTTATACATTGATGGATTAAAAGAACAAAAAAAATGCACATATAGGGGAAGAGGCCAGGCATTGCCTAACGACTAGTCAAAGTTTGTTGTCCTGCTTGGTCTTCTACTTCAACTTGCTATGTGTCCTTCATAGTTCCTTGTTTCAAGCCCCTGCATTTAAAAAATGCAATGTTGTTAGACCAGATCTCTAAGCAATAACGGTCTCTAACACTACATGTACATGCACCCAATAGTGTATAAATTGTACCTCAAATACATTAAACAAACAACAAGTTGTACATGTACAAAGAAAGAAGCAAGATCAACTGATACACCAATCATATGCATATGTTTTTTCTAACTATTTTCTTCATGTGTGGATATAGGAAAAAAATGTTACTATTTCATCAAGTTTCAGCACGTGGGGTAAAATGTGGCTCCCATGAGGGTTGAGCCTAGTGTGCTAATCATTTTATGTTTTGATAGGGATAGTGGGAGAAAATTTCCATGCATTCTAAACTTTTTTGAGTGAATACTCATCACCTATGTCGTGAGTTGGTTGATATCACAATCATAAATGGGAAGTGGTCACTCAATAGAGTCACAATAAGAGGAAGACAATCAGATGTGGATCATTACAAGGAAAATAGTCTATTCAAAGCTTTATAGTAGTCAATCATCTATGAGCAATCATAATATTTAAGTTGCGGTAATATGACACTGTTCAAGCAAGTGGACATTGTTTCTAATATTATATCAAGGTGAAGCTAAACTTAAGAGAGGTTATGACTAGTTTGGTCAAGTGCAAAATAGAGTAAAGTAAAGGACAGCTATGATTATGATGCAATGTGTAATATAATCAAAAGAATGATAGTATTAAAAGATTCCAATGTTGTAAAGAGAGAACATTGTTTCTAGGGTAGTTATGTTTAAGTTAGTCAACTTAATTCAAGTGTTATATGATCAGATCAATGCCAACATTGAATAATAGTGTCCCTACATCTATTTTGCATCAACATACTTTAAATCATGGGACAATGCATAAGCATTAAGAGAATAAAAGTTACCACAACCATAACAAGGGATAGTCCCAAGTGATGAATATTATCATAATGCAGTCATACACAGGAAAAGGATTGTGGCCTAAAAGAGATAGAAGACCATTGCAGAATTGAGGCTTCTTCACAAGATTCAAAGATACAGCAAAGCCTCACAGACCTACTAGAGATAGCTATTGCAAAGACATTCTACAGGAAAAGGAAGTGCATTCATACAACCAATTTAGATGCTCATTGAAAAACACATTTTTTCTTGCAATTTGGAGCTTTCAATTGTACCCACACTGTATAATGGCATTGAATCATCTTGCAACAAAATCAGAGGTTTTCTTTAAAATTGGAAAAAACCCATGTGGGTTTATCATGAGATTTCAATGTAGAAGCAACAACAATGGAGAACACTCTACAAGAATGACAAATGAAAGCCTTTTATGCATTATGACAGGTCGTGGCCAAGTAAACCTCTATTTCTTTACAAAATATGGAAAAACCATGTGGGGTTTTAAAATGTGAAATAACATTACAACAAATTGAAGAAAATGGAGTGTATCTACAAAACCCATTTACATTTCTACAAAAAATTTGAGTTTCTTTGAGAAACTATGAAACCCACTTGGGTTCTTTTGGAAAAAAGTTACAAATCTTTAGAAATACATGCGCTACAAAAAAAAACCCACTTAGGGGTTCTGCAATTATATTGCAAAATAGAAAAGAAATTGTAAATACAAAGGAAACCCAATTTAAAAAATGGAGGTTGAGCTCACAAGTCATATTTCATCTACATATCAAAACACTCATCTGGGTTGTGAAGAAATTTGATAATATAGAGGAGAATCGAAGAAACATTATGGAGTTTTCATAAAATACAAAACCACATATAAAAATACACTATTTTTTGTCCATGGCCACAACTTAAAGAATTGTTTTCTTCATAGAATCAAAGAGGAAATCAATCTAGATTCATTTAAAAATGAAAATACATAGATATTCAAAAGATAAAATGAAGTTTTGTTCTACAAAAGCAGAAGATTCAAAATCAAAACCCTTTCTAGTTTCTTGGTCGGGGCCAAAAGAACAACATTATCTCACAGAAACAACAAAGAAATTGGGGTTTCTTCATTTGAATCCAAATGCAAAGAATAAAATGAACATTGTTGTTATATTTTCAAGATTAGCGTTCTTTTGCTTAGAATTAGAGTGGAGTGGTCGATTTAACTCACCTAGAGCTTTTGCTCACAATTTTTTTTTTGCAAACTTTCAAGCTTCTTGCTTTTAACAAAGCTTCATTTGAGTTCTCATGGCGGCTGTGAAAAAATGAAACAACAACAGAAAGAAAAAATAATACATATGGGTCAGAAATGTGTCCATGGCCGCAACCTGTAGGTTAAAAAATGGCCTCCAAATGGTGTAAGATCCAAATTTTGAGCTACATAATGAACATTTACCTACTATTTGAGGTGGTTTCCTCAAAAAATCACCAAAAACCAGTGTGAATCTCCATTTTTTTTTCCTATGTTTGCTCAAACCCCACAAAAGCAGCATCATGTTCCAAATAGTTGAACAACCAAATGATGATGTTTTCCCTTTTCTTTGAGTATTTTGATGATTAGGGTTTGACCCAATTTGATGGGGATGGGATTTTCTTCCCATGTTTTTTAAAAAAATGAAACATGTGTTAATGCATAGGGGCTGAAATATATGGTATTTACTTAGGCATTCTATGCCTTAAGTCCCTTTTTCCCCTTGTTTCAAATCATTGCCAAGTCCTCAACAATGCAATATGGAGTGTGCCAATACAACATATGCGATATGCCTTTGTTTTTATTAAAAAAATAAATTCAACTAATGTATACCTCGCGGCCCAGAGAAGGTGCTTTGTGCCTTATGAAATTTTTTGTGCATCATGATGTTTTTACAACCTCTTGAAGATGCTAGCATGGAGGAGTTAATGTTACTTGGATGCCACTTCAACTTGGAGTTTTATTTTTGATAGTTTTGACTTCATATGTGTCACTCATCATAATGGTCAAAATTTGAATTTTCCTCTTTTGCATTATTATTATTGTAAAACAAATGGTTTAAGGTCCATTTATGAACCTTAAGGTTATTTTGTTATTCTTTAAATGAAAATTTTTGAAGATTTTCAATTTGCAGTTGAGGAGAGAAACATTTGGAGATATAGGGGGAGTTATTTTCAATTTGGAGACATGTACCCACACTTGTAAGGGGAATTAATGCACTTTGTTGGTGGTTTTGCATACCAAGGTGTTTGGTTTGGCTAAAACCTTCTTCTTCACATGTTGGAGGTGGTTTTATGAGGACTCCAATGCCTCATTTATAGGATTTTCTAGGGCATCCCGCCCAAGGTGGTTGCTTGCTCCTATTTTGGTGCAACCATTTGAGTTGTGTTTTATATTCACTCATGTAACTCATTTTGGAGTGAGTTCTCAATTTACAGATTTTTGGAGATAATAATTCTACTGTTCTTCATCAGACTTCAACATCTTTTTGTAACTCTTTTTCTCATGCAAAATGTGAGTACCTTGGATGATTAATAGTACTGAGTTATTTTTACCCTCTCATTACTTGCATGCTTGTGTGCATGTTATGGTGATTGATCAATCTACTTGTGAATTTTTTGTTTTTTCCTTGTATTTATGTCTCATTGAAAGCACCTTCTTGCAAGAAAATATATGTTTACAGGTTATGAGTTGTGTGAAAATACAAGAATTCTAGTTATGAAATATATCTTTTCTTTCTAGGGTCTTGTGTCAACACCCTCTTATAAAATACTTGTGTAAGCAATATGAAAAAAGGATTTGTGTACGCATTTTATCAATTTGTTAACACTGAAATTTTAACAAAACTGAGTTTGCATTCTATTTAGTCAAGTTTGGTGTTTCACCATAGGATAGAAATTTTTTAGTTTCATTTCAAAGTTACATTTTTCTTACCATTTCCTTAGAAATAAATGTAGTAGTTTAGGTAATATCCAATAAAGATCCAACTTTCTCTAGAGGTCTTTTTATGCTATAGGGTCACCCACAACCTCATAAAATTTCCCATTTTTCACATGATTGGTTGTGTTAAATTTCAACTAGGGTGTGCAAATCATAGTGTTAACAATTCCTTCAGTGGGAACTTCATCCTCTAAATCAAACATTTGTTAATTATCTTGCAATACTGAAAGTTATGAAACAAATAAAATACATGTGAGGAGTAGTTTAAACCCAAGATATCATATTATATCACCATTCATTCAAGATGAACTATTCAACAAGTTAGTTCAACATCTTCGAGTTTCGAGTTTGGGACAGAACAAAGAACTTGACCATTTTAAGCAAAAAACTAAATTGTGTTGGAAGTTAGGATTGGGTAATGACTTGGCACCAATACCTATAGTGGTAAAAAATTCAATGTCATTCTGCGATCCGATCCTGCAATGTGATCGAGAATCCGGATTAGACCATCACCAAGTAGTGGTAGTTAACAAATGCATTCAATGAACGTCTCCCTCCTAGTTTCGATCTCGATGATGAATCAGAAGTTGGAATCGGGTTGTGGTTTGGAACCGGACCCATAGTGAGGAATGAGTGTAAGTAACTTCCCAAGTTCTGATCCTGATAAGGTATCAGGAATTGAGATCGGGATTTTTTTATGGACCGGTCCTTAAGTATGTGTAGTGAAAAAAGGTCAGTTCTAAGTCCCAATACCGACTTTATGTTAGAAGTCATTATCAAGTTAACACTAGGTCACAACACTTAATTATATGTGAAAGGTTACATGTTGATCTGATACCTAATCTTGATGGTAATGCATGGATCAAAATCAGAACATGGAGTGGTACTTTGTCAAAAACCTTTTAAAATTGCAAAGTGATGATCCAATACCCAATCCTGATAGAACATCAGAAGTCGGGATTAGAGCAAGTGAAAGTACAAGACTCAGAGAACGGAAAATAAACCTAAGTGTAGTTCCAATTCCCAATTCTGAAATACACACAAGAATTAGGAATAACACAACATCAATAAACGAGGGTAGAATGTATGTAACAATGTCATAGAACTGTGCCTTCGGGATCAGACTATGGTTGGGACTCAGAATGTTTTATTTAAATGGTCAAAATTTAAAATTCATCAATTCAAATGCAGTATTGATTTGGTGGTATGGAAAAACCCTAGAGAACTAGGGCACAGTGGGACAAAAAATCCCATGAACGGAAAACAAAACAAAAGTGTGAGGGAGAAAAATCCAAATGCACAAAATGCAAACAAATGAAGGGAAACCAAAAAGAACAAACAAGAAAGAAAAAATGAACAAGAAAAGAAAAAAAGAAACCCAAAAGTAAACATGAAACAACAAGCAACAACAAACACCAACAAACCAAGAATAAGAAAAGTGCAGGAAAAAACCCCTACCACCAACTCAAACAAGAATTATGACAGCACAGTGAGATCGAAGTACCTTCCTCAAACCCTAACTCTTGGCGTCACTCTGGTTCGCTTCATCAAATTTTAAAAGGAAGAATGGATGGAAACCGAGGAGCAACATAATAAAAAATAATTCATGTGTTCAAATAGTTAGACATTAAATGCAGGTTGGTTGGGCCTCGGGATCGAGGTGGAATTCATAAATGTGGGTTGCAAGAACGAAGGTAAGTGAGATTCAAGAGTGAGATATCAAACAACACCAAACTTTCAATAAGTGCCAAGTTCAAGCAAAGGTCTGAGATTCGAAACCCAACAAATAAATACGACAAAGCAGGAATCAGGATTGTGATGAGACATGAAACAAGAAATTTGAAAATTTCTTAGTGTAAGTCTCAATCTGAAGTCTGATCCCAAAAAAGACAAAGAGAGTCAGAAGTCAGGATTGTTGGAAGAATGATCAGGTTATCTATATGTTTTCATTGATGTCACCATGTTGGTAGATGTTGGTAGCTTGGTCCAGTACTCTAAAACTGATGTGTATAACTGACTTATCTCCTCTGGTGATTGATCCAGTGTTTTTTGGTGCTTCTTTGCTATTCTAGATCACATTTATCCGCAATTGACAATTTTTTATTATGGTTTTGGGAAATTTCTTATGGATGTTAAAGGCATGCATGATCAGGATATTTTGTGTTCTAGTTCTCATATGACGAAGTGACATTATTCTGTTAGTTGTGTTGAAGACTATTCATGGCTGACTTGTTAAGATAATTTTGATATGATATGAAAACTTATGTCTGATCTATCTCTTGGTTTGAGCTAACATAATGTAACATTCTAATGATTAAATTACATTTTGAAAATATTTTATGATCTATTGGAGCTAACATTAGATATCTTTTATAAATGAATGGCATCTAATTAGGCCAACCTAATTGATTCTTACAATGGAGATAAAATATATATATGGTGATCAGTTTTTGAAGTGTAGAAGGAGAGCACAAAATTGATGAACGAGTAAGAAGTATGAAGTAGTAGAAAGTGTGAAAGTGAGTGAATATAATGAAGTGTTTCAATTCAGTATTTTGAGAATCACCAGAACTGTATCAACACATGATAGGTGCATCTTTTCAATTCATTTTGGGTTGTAAAGCCTTATTCTATTTTGTATAATCCTATGTAGGCAGTGAGCCTCCTTGTTGGACAGTGAGTCCTTTTTGTATGCAGTGAGCCTTTGTACTTGGATAGTGAGTCCTTCTTTTGGCAGTGAGCCTCTTTTGAAAATACTATATAGTGTGAGTTAACCCTCACCATGGTTTTTCCCTTATTGGGTTTTCCACGTAAAAACACGGTGTTCTTTTTGTTGACTTGCTTTCTGTTATTTTTGTTCCATGCTCTTACTTAATAATAGAATAGTGTGGATGAAGAATTGATAAGTGATAAACTTTTAAGTTTGAACTTGTGTGACAACATATTCAGCTCCCCTCTCAGTTTTTTTGCACATGTTTAACAGTTGGTATCAGAGCTTTGGCTCCTTGGTGAAGAGCTTAACTGCTTGAGGAGGATCCTAAAGGCTAGTTGAATGGATGATAAAGGAGAGCTCCATAATACTCTTGAAGATCTTGATAAATTGGAAAGAGAAAACATAGATTTGAAAGAGAATCTTGATGAAGCAAATGTATGTGTTAAAAAACTAAAGGAACAATTGAAGAAATTTAAGGAAAGACATAGAGAAGTAAGTGAATAGCTAAAACAAGAGATAATTGGACTAAAACTGATGGTAGAAGAGAAGAAGAGGATTGAAGAATGTCTAAATACAATGGTGTAGAACAAGTCTGATGAATGCTCTAGACTCGAGTAGGAGATAGTAAACTTAAGAGTGGAACTAGAGAAGGCTAAATTCTGTGAAAATAATTTTAGATCTAGCTCTGATAAACTTGAAGAACTACTTGTAGGGAAGAAACCATGTAAAGACAAAGGTGGCTTGAGAGTTGATACTGGTGAAATTTCTAAAGATGTGAAGAAGAATCAAGGAAAGAGGAAGCAAAGAAGAAATTTTGCAAGAAGACCGGTTATGAGATAGCCTAATGCACGTAGGTACCCCTCTTTCAATAGTATTTTTTTCTTGTAACAAGTATGTTCATAGAGAAACTGAATGTAGGAGCAGGATGAACCATTTTTTTGGTTCTCTTTCTAGAAAATGTTTTGAATGTGGGAAGATTGGACATAAATCTACAAAATGCAAATCTCAAGTGAGAATGATCAGTCGGGTAATGAGTAGCAAGTTTAATGAAGGAAGAATGGATCAATTCTTTAATGGATACTAGTATACCTATAATAAATTTGGACACATAGAAAATCAGTGTAGATAAAGGAATAATGGAAGATAGTTTAATCAGAAAAGTGTGGTATGTTATAAATACAACAAACCTGGACATGTATCTAAAGTTTGTAAGAATAATAAAGGAAATAAATATTCTCTGGAAGAGAAGAGTGAACTGGTAAAGAAGATTGACAAAGAAGAGATGAAGCAAGAGATGGAAAAGGTATGGAAGAAGAAAGAAGAAGAAAAATTTGAGACTCCTGATGTTTTTGTGCTCTCATCTGATACAAATGACTTTTTCAGAATCTAGACCTAGCATGGTCTTAGGGGGAGTATTATCATAATATTATAAAATCCACTTGGAAGAATGGCATATCAGAGGCTGGCACGTGGTTGGAATGTGAAGAATGATTATTCAGAGGTTTTGGAAAAAGAATCGAAGGAAAATATGCTAGTATGAGGATTTGCGGACTGAATAAGGGCTTTTCGTGATAAGAAGACTATTTTTAACAACTTTTTGGTGTCTACCGCATTTAATATGTTTTAGGGTAAGTTTGATGATATATAATATGAAGTTTTCAAGTATTTTTGGTTAAATCGTGCTTTTGAAGAGCATTAATAGAAGCCTAGAATGATTTTGGAGCGAGCTTGAAGCTTTTCTAAAAGGAATTTGAAGAAATTATATCAGGTAATATGGAAACCTTTTCTCTAATTCAAAAAGGAAAGAAGAAAATCGAAGAAGTTTTGTTGAATTTCAAAAAAGCATAGCAATGGATAGTGGATTGTGTGGTGTTACCCATCTGAAGTTGGAAATCTTTGAATTAAAAGAATAGGATCATAGGAAAATGAAAGGAATTGAACTAGGGTTGAGCGAAATCGAATTACAAAACATAAAAACCCTAGGGATGGATTTGTGGAGTGAATTTACGTGGATTACAGATAAAGAGGTTATCATGTTCTTGTTAAATCATTTCAAGGATGGAAGCATTGTTTTGGATAAACCCTATTTGATCTCATAGGAAGAAATTGAAGCAATTGCTGGATTATGCAATGTTGGAGACCTCCCTGGAAGGAAAACTGTGAAGTATAAAGATGTGGAGGAGCTGACTAGCATTAGTAGAGATCTTAGATCACTATTGATTGGTACACTTGTTGATTCAACCATTAGGTATGTTGTGTATGGTATTTCATACAAAATTTATTTCAGAAACCGTGAAAGTTCAAATTCGGCGATTGTTGTACATATTGCTCACATGATGGTTAAGGAGAACAAACAGTTTGATCTATGTAGCTTGTTACTTGAGAATTTTCTTGAAAATGTTTGAATGTCATTGGTTGAGAATTATCCCTTTTGTTTTGGATCCTTGTTGGTGTGTCTGATGTTTTACTTTATGAATTCTCTATTGGGAAAAGATAATGTGATGTGGGAATCTGGTATCTCTATTGGAAATAAAATTTACAGATATCTAGAGTCTTTGGAAGATAATGTAAACATGTGCATATCATATTTATCATCTTTGAAAGAAAACCCTTGCTCCAGTATATCTGCATCAAGTCGATTTGAAGTGGGCTCTTCCTCTAGAAAAATAAAATTGGAGGGTGTTATCAGTGATTCCCCTCTGGAATCGAAAATGATAAAAGAGATAATTGAAGACATCATTGACATTTCAAATGAGAAGGAGAAATAATCTCTAACTAGAACTGAATCCCCTGATCCTAATGACATCCAATCTATGACAGTTGAAGGAAAAATGAAGATTGGTGAAATATGGAATGTTTCCTCTCCTATTAATAAATTGAAAAATCGATGATGCTCTTGTAGTTTATCTACTTCAGAAAGGTATTGAAGTATCTATTGTTTCTAATTTCCTACCAAAAAATCTAATTGAGATTGTTGAAGAAAGGATGTTGCTTGAAGGTCCGGAAGGATCTAAGATGGGAATCTTGGTTGAAAGGAGATGTGAAAATGCTAAGCAGAGATTGTCTGGATGGATTATGGAAATAAAGAAGTGTATTAAATAAATTTTAGATGTTTACAATTATTGTCTTCGGTGTCCTGCAATTGTAGATAATTTCAGAAGTATAATTGAAGCGACTGAAGCTGAAGTGAACAACATTGGAAATAATTTTGATATATTTGAAGATAAAGAAGCAAAGAATAAGAGATGGTGAGCTACAGGTTGAACTAATCATTACACAAAGATAGAGAGACGATGTGGAAAAGACCTTCTGGCTTCTTAAAGAAATTGCTAAAGTCTGATTAGAGCATCTTTCCAGAATTCTTATTGATGTAGAAGATGTTGAGAATCAATGTTCCATTACAACTTGGTCACTCTCTTTTACTCTATTGGGATTTTTGGAAAGTACATGCACAAGATTAGAGTCTGTTGTATTCAACTAGAAGAAGTTGTATCCAATTCTAAAGGAAAGGTATAAGAAGGTATTCCAGGTGAAGAATGCCATCTTCACTTAATTTATGTTTGCTTAAAAGCTCTAGGTTGTTGGAATTTCTTTGAAGTTTTTGGAAATCTTTTGAAATTTTAATGTCACCATGATTACACCTGTTTTTGGTGCCCTCCCTTTGCCATTGATGTCAAAGGGGGAGATATTGGAATTAGGGGGAGAGATTGGATTTGGAGAGATTTTGGTATGCTAGGAGAGCTTGAAGGAGAATTTTGTTTACACGTTGCCATCAATGACAAAGGGGGAGATTTTTGGAAGAATGAGTAGGTTATCTATATGTTGTCATTGATGTCACCTGTTGGTAGATGTTGGTAGCTTGGTCTGGTACTCTAAAACCAATGCATATAACTGACTTATCTTCTTCGGTAGTTGATCCAGTATTTTTTGGTGCTTCTCCGGTATTGTAGATCACATTTCTCCACAATTGACAATTTCTTATTGCATTTTTGGGAGGTTTCTTATGGATGTTAAAGGCACATGCATGATTGAGATATTTTGTGTTATGGTGCCCGTACAATGAAGTGACATTATTTTGTTAGTTGCGTTGAAGACTATTCCTGACTGACTATAGATAATTTTGATATGATATGAAAACTTATGTGTGATCTATCTCTTGGTCTGAGTTGACATAATGTAACGTGCTAACGGTTAAATTGCATTTTGAAAATATTTTATGATATATTGGAGCCGATAGTTGATATCTTTTATAAATGAATGGCATCCAATTAGGTTGACCTAATTGATGCTTGCGATGGAGATCAAATATATATATATATATACATATGGTGAGAAATGTTTGAAGTGTAGAAGGAGAGCAGAGAAGTGATGAACAAGTAAGAAGTATGAAGCAGTAGAAAGTGTGAAAGTGAGCAAATATGATGAAGTGTGTCAAGTTAGTATTCTGAGCATCACCATAATTGTATCAACACATGATAGGTGCATCTTTTCAGTTCATTTTGGGTTGTAAAGCCTTATTCTATTTTGTATAATCTTGTGTAGGTAGTGAGCCTCCTTGTTAGACAGTGAGTCCTTTTTGTAGGCAGTGAGCCTTTATACTTGGACAGTGAGTCATTTGGCAGTGAGCCTCTTTTGAAAATACTATATAGTGTGAGTTAACCCTCACCGTGGTTTTTCCCTTATTGGGTTTTCCACGTAAAAATTTGGTGTTCTTTGTGTTGACTTGTTTTTTTAATGTGTTTCATGCTCTTACTTAATAACAAAATAGTGTGGTTGAAGAATTGATAAGTGATAAATTTTTAAGTTTGAACTTGTGTGACAATTGATTCACCCCCCGGGCTCTCAGTTGTCCTGCATCTATTTAACAGGGATCAGGATGGAAACAAGAACTAGAACTTAGGAAAGTTCTTGGTGATGGTTTTAGTCTAATGTCTGATTTTGACACGAACAAAAATGTACAAGGGGAAAACTAGAAGTTGGGATAGGGATGAAAATAGAAACTAACACCTAGAAGGGTGAAAGGTAACAGTTCCAATCAAAAACTTGATTTTGACACAAAGAAAAAACACAAGGAAAAGCACAGGTATTGGGATCGGGATGCGAATAGGAACTTGTACTTTGGAAAGTAACAAGTGTAAGTGCCATGGTCTGAAACCCGAACCCGAAAAATAAACAAAACTAGGACTTAGGAGAAAAAGAAAACAACTCCTAAGACCCGAACAAGAACACCAAGGACAAAAGAAACAAAGGGGGACCCATTTTGACCAAAACAAAATGGGTTCATTATGCAAGGCATAAAGGAATGATCTCAACTTCACAAAATATTACACCATATATTAATATGTACTATATTAAGTCATTTCATCAAAATAGAACCAAAACTAAATGGGAGTTGATAGTAATATACAAATTTCACCTTTAGATTTTACCTCCACTTTGAGGCATATTTAAATCATAAATGATCATGCATCTCAAAGTATATAAGCACTCACAAACATGCATGTAAATTAAATATTCATACATAAAAATGATATCACGTTCATATAAAGTAATAGTACCTACTAGATATCTTTGTTTTCTTCTTCCTTGGCATGTGTGATCCATGAGAGCCTACAAAACAAAGTAAAAAAATGTAATGAGTAACTTTTGTCTTATAAGTGAAAAAAAGGCACAAAACACAACCTTTCTTAACTATATTGGCCCTTTGAAAAGTTGGAGTTGGATATTTGACCCACATAACCTAATAGATCCTACAAAAAAAGGATATTTCTTGTACAAGAGATTTCTAATAATGTCAAAATGCAATGATATATTGATACTATATGTGAACCCTAAAAATCTTACAATTATATGAGAACCTAATTATATACAAAAGGGGGAAGTTAGTTGTGGACTCTAACCACCTTGCATCCATATAGAACATATGTCCCTAATGTGTCATGTGCATAGAACAAGTATGATAAAGGTTTCATGTGCACATGATATAGGTGTCTCAAAAGGTGAGTGCATGTGTCTCAACAATGTCAAGTGAGATGAAATGTGAAAATTCCATATGTTAGGACTTAACTAGTATGAATAGGACTTTGACTAAGAAAAACTATAAGGTAACTAATTTGACAATATCACTATTTACCCCAACATAAAAAAATAGGAAATAATAATGAGTAGAGTTAAGAGATTTTTCCCATATAGAAAGTGATATAGCTCGTTATCATATTTTATATCGAGCAATTGCATAATGTCATGTTAGAATATGCAATCAACAATGATGAACCAAATCTAGTGTAGAATAAAAATTCAAACCCTTATTTGACAAATGAATCAAGAATCAAACTAGTAGAATAAGGAAAGCTTCCAAGAATGAGAGAGACAAGCACAAGATTGCAAGACAATAATTTGGCTCAACACAAATGCATTAACAAAAATATCACAACACATGAATGAATCAACAAGATTGATGAATGGATACATAAATAAAAAATAAATTAGACAAATATGACCAATGAGAAAAGTATATCCAACTATCCAATATAGACAAGAGTTACACTCTTCGAAGATGTCATCTACTCTTGTAATAAACCACTCACTATTGTCTAAGTAAGTTAAACAATCATAAAGGAAAAATAATAATATTCAACTAAAGAAAATATAAACATATACTAACATAAATCCATCCTCTATTTTAAAGTTGGATTCCATTTATTAAAAAACTGAAACCAAAAATTGTTACTTATAATATGCCTAATATATTCATCTAGTATTTATATATAGGGAAAACTAGATTTTTAATTTTTTAAATAAATAGAAAATAAAGAAAAGAAGGATTAGTGCATACATAATTAAATAAAAATAAAATATAATTCTTTTCATCACATTAAAATTTGACATTTTAACACAACCCAAAATGTAGAGAGAAAAGAATGAAGGATAAAATTTATCACCATAAAGAAAAAAATGAGAAACATATTTATACAAATATTCCTTTATATTCCTTAAAAATGAACTTAAAGTTTCAACTATCCCATAAATTTAGATAATAACTAACTTTCAAGTTAGGGAATTATATTACAATTTGAATTAACATACACTTTATTAGATTAAAATGAATTAAAATGTTACAAAATATTATATTTTCAAAAATAAAATTTTAAAATAATATTATAACATATAAAATTATTCTTAAAACCTAGATTTTAAATTGGAGCCAAGTTTCTATGTCATTTTCCATGTTCTTTAAAGAGGATGGTTGATTTGAATCTTCATCTCAATCATCATCTTCTCTACTCTACTAACCCTTTGATTTTATTTCATTATATTTGTGATCACCTTCTTCATCATACTACCCTTTTAATTCTATATGTGATTAGGGTTATGAGTAGTTGGTCTATGGCTACCTTAACTCCTAATTAGGTTATATAATCAATATTGGAGTTTTATATAGGTAGTTAGGTTATATTAAGGATTATAATTAAGTATCTAAGTCAGTTTATATGGTAGCGAAAACATAATTAGTCATATACAAGAGTTAGTGGTAAGTATATTGTCATTAGATATTAAAAATTATGTTTTCATTGGAGATATTTAGAGATTTCTCCCCTCAAAATGGCTTATTATTATCTATTATTATAAATTATTTGTATCATATTTCATATTGTATTATTCTTTTGTGTAGGTTAAATTTGATTTTAAGTGGTATCAAAGCATGATCTTGACACTATGAAGGAAAGAAACAAGATAATTTTTTTCAATTTTGGAGGTCATTTTGGGAAGCACATATATTTCATTTTTTGGAAAAAAAATCTTTACTTTTGAATGGTTTTTTAAAATAATATATGAGATGCTATAGTTTAAATTTGAAGTAGATTTGAGAAAAAAACAAGTATTTATTGTAGAATTAAGGTTAAATTAGGTTTTCCACCAATTTCACTCCCAAGGCTACAAGTAAGTAAATATTTTTCTAATTTTATTGGGTAAAAAACAAGGAAATTATACACCAGCAATCCTAATTTGAAGGATTTTGGAGTAGATATGAAAAAATTATTACAAAATTAGGGTTTTGCACCAAATTATCTCTCAAGTCTACAAATCAACTAATCTATTAGAAATATTTTTTGAGAAGTGAGATATAGGCCTTGGTAAGTTACAATAAAAAAATATTATTTAACATTGTTTTGTGTGATTTATTACAAAATCATTTTATCTCCACCATGACAAGGCCTACAACAAGGAGCAAAAATAATTTTGTCACACCTTGAATATATTGAGGAAATGATGAGATGGAAAGTGAGGAGTTTGTTCTTATAGAAAAAATAAGGAAAGAATCCAACAAGATTAAGGAGGATATATGCATCACTTTACAAGAGATATATTGGGCATACAAAGCATATTTGATAGTATAAGTGGTTATATATAAAATCAATCAGGGTCACAAATGGATATTTCAAGCAACCAAGGTGGATAATCTAAGTTAGCTAATCTATATCCAAATGCCAACACCCATTTGGGATCTAGTAACTTGATACCAAAGGTGGATATGCACAAGTTTGATGACAAGGATTCACTAACTTCGATAAATAAAATGGAGATTTTTTTTATGTGCATCAAATCCCAAGTGGAAAAAAGGTGACAGTGGCTTCCTTGTATCTAGAACCAACATAATTGATTGGGTATTGATGGTTATATTCTCAATGAAAATGAGTCTCGCTATCTCATGGTAATTATTTACAAAGGAGCTACAATCAAAATATAGCAATAAATGGGGTAGGAAACTACTTCTACGAACTAACTAAACTTCAATGGCTTATTTTTGGGTGGTCTCAAGGATCACTGCCAACATGAGGTACACATGTTTAGTACTAATTAAATATTTGAGCCTTTCTTCTTAGTACATAAGGTAGAGGAGAAGTTTTTAATTCCTAAAAGGAAAGGGGTTAATGGGATAAGAGATAAAGGCTTGTTAGCAAAATCACTTCCTTATCCTAGTAGATCGATGCCACAACAAATTGAATAGGAGAGAAAAGGGCTATATTTCAACTATGATAAAAAATATAGTAGAGGACATAAATGCATAGAAAATAAATTATTATATATTGAAAGGCCTAGTGAATAAGAAGAGGAGGAACCAATATTTGAGGGTGACAATGAGTCAAATGAGGAATCACATATCCCAAACCAATCATTTCTTGTCATGCACTCTTAGGTTTTACTACCCCACAAAATCTCAAGATAGTGGGTCTCTTAAAGGATATTCAAATTATTAATAGACTTAGGAAGCACTCATAACTTCATCAATAAAAAATTGGCTACTCATCTAAATTATTTTATATATCTAGCTCTAGGATTTTAGGTCCTAATTGTATATTGGGGGTATTATTAGTTGTTTTAGGGCATACCATAAAATTAAATTATCCATGGGAGATTATCATATTGATATCCCAATGTTTTCTATCACCATGGGTGCTACATATATTATTTTGGGAGTATAGTGGCTTAATAGTTTGAGAAAATTGAGATTAACTTCCAAGAACTATTATGCACTTTCATTCAAAGGGAAGGATGATAGAACTAAGATGGTTTTGTGTAGAGTCTCAACAAATGGTAACCTTTGACCAAATGTAAAAATTAATCAAGAAGGGAGAAAATGGGTTTTTGGGTCAACTATTTTCATTAGAATCATATCACTATAAGGATTCTATGCTACTAGATCTACAAGTAGTTATAGATAAGAACTCATTAGTTTTTTGGGAGATACCAAAAGGATTGCCTCCTCAAAGAACTCATGATCATGGCATTCAATTAATACTAGGGAGATAACCACCTAACATCAGGCCCTAAAAGTATCCATATGTAAAAAAAAGTGAGATTAAGAAGATAGTTTGAGAGATGTTAGAGTTAAGTATTATCAAGCATAGTTAAAGTTCTTACTCCTCTCCCATGGTAATGGTGTGCAAGAAGGATGAAACTTTCAAGATGTGTCTTGATTATAAAGCGCTCAACAAGTACATCATATAAGATAAGTTTCCTATTCCAATAATTGATGTTTTTTCAGACAAGCTTAATGGTGTTACTTATTTTAAAAAATTGGCTCTTCATTCTAGTTATCATCAAATTAGAATTAGAGATGAGGATATACATAAGATAGCTTTATGAACCCATGAGGGTCAAAAATTTTGGTAATGTATTTTGGTCCCACAAATACACCTTTGATATTTCAAATTTTGATGAACTCTATATTTAGTATATTTCTACAAAAAAATGGTGTTTAATGACATCCTTATACATAGTAAAACTTGGGAGGAAAATTTGCAACATGTAAATCAAGTTTCAAACATTCTTGAGTAGAATCAAATATATGCTAATCCATCCAAGAATAGGTTTGGAGTTAAATAAGTAGGGTATATGGGTCATATTGTTTCTCATGAGGGAGTTAAGATGGAACCTCATAATATTATGGATATTTTAGAGTGGAAATTGTCTCTAATACCCTCAAGAACCTATGGCGTTTATTAGGGCTTACAATTGATTATTGTCAATGTGTCATGAATTATGGTACTATATAAGATCACTTCACATAGGTTTATTAAAGAATGATTCCTTCTAGTGGGATGAGATAGCTACAATGACATTTAAGTAGCTAAATAAGTCCTTATGCATGAATCTAGCCCTAGCTACCCTAGTTTTTCTAAAAAAATTATTGTGAAATATGATATTTATGTTGTGTAATAGAAGTAGTACTCATGCAAGAATGAATAACTATAGAATTTGAGAGCCTCCAACTCAAAGGAAAAACTTTTGAAACCAATTTATGAGAAGGAAATATTGGTTATCTTGCATGAAATCAAATAATGGAGACCTTATCTAATGGGAAGACACTTTAAAAGGTAAAAAAGTCATGATAGCCTTAAATATTTCTTGGAATAGATGTTGTCATATGAGGAACAACAAAAATAGGTCACAAAGATGTTGGGATATGATTTTGAGATCATATATAAGAAATGCAAGGGGAATATTGTGGCTAATTCTCTATCAAGGTGAGATGAACCCATGGAGTCACTAATGTATGTTGTTTCTATAGTACAATAAAATTAGATAAACAAGGCAAGAGAAGAATAGGAAAAGGACTTAGATACTCAAACTCTCATTGAGACACTCCAACAGGATTCAAGCATGTCAAACAAATTTGCATAGAAAGGATTTTTTTGCATGGAACAAGGATATGTTATACCTTCACAAGAATTCAACCCTTAAGTTTAAGGTGTTGGTAGAACTACATGTTTATCTAATAGGTGGGCACTCTAGATTCTTAAAAACATCATAGAATTAAGAAAGATTTCTTTTGGGAGGGGTTATTTAAGGGGATGTTCAAAACCTTTGTAGTAGAATGCATGGTATGTAAAAAAGATAAGGGTGGGACAATTAAGACTCTAGGTCTTCTAAAAGCTTTATCTAACCCAAGTTAGTGGTGGGAGGTGTTATTTATGGATTTTATCATAGGTTTTCCCAAATCTAAAGGAAAAAAATCCATCATGGTTGTTGTGGATCATATTATCAAATATACATACATTTGCTGAGATTTGGAACACCCATTAGTAGTAAGCATTATAGCAAAAATATTTATGAATACTATTCATAAATTACACAGGACTCCAAAAGTTATAGTAAGTGATTGTGATCCTATATACAAAAGTAAGTCTTGGATTGAATTGTTTTCATGTTTGGGAACTCAACTAGCTTGTATTTTATCATATCCTCCCCATTATTATAAGTAGACATAGGTGGTCAACAAATGCTTGGAAGGGTATCTCTAATGGTTTTCTTCAAATAAACAAGAGAGATGGGTTTAATGACTACCGCTAGTAGAATGATTGTATAACTATTCCTTAGATAATTATTCCAAGATGTCTCAATTTTTCAACACTATAATATGGGTACCAACCACCATCAATCACCTCTCCATTGAGGGCACAACCAAAGGTTTGAAATTTTGAAGAACACATTCAACATCAAAAAGAGGTGTTTGCTAGTCTTTAAGAGAACTTGAAAATGACACAAAATATAATGAAGTAATAGGCTGGACATCACCATAGAAAAATGAATTTTGAAGTGGGAGATTGGGTCTCTATGCGAGTACAACCATATAATAAAATGTCTCTAAAACAACAATGGAAAGATAAAAAATATTACACCCAAGTATAATGGCCCTTATGAGTTGTTGTAGAAGATTGGTAATGTAGTATAGAAATTGAAGTTACCTATTGTTGTGCATGTTTTGCACACACGCCCCGCCGTAGGCAGGGACCCCCTTTTTTTTTTGCTCCCGACAGGCAACATTGCTCCTATCTTGTTTTGCGTGCCCCATTCTCCAGGCCCAAATTGGTCATGTGCCTTCAAACGATCAAATTCCCTTTACCAAATACACCTACTTAGGGTATTCAAATCCGCGGAGAAATAAAGTCATTCGTCCCCTTTCTGCTTTTTTGTCTTGTTCCTGCTGTTTTGGAACACATCCGTGGACCCCTGTCGGTCCGGTTTCCACATCTTTGACTTTGGGGCTAACTTTTTGGAGGATTTGAGATGTGTTTGGGGTCCCTAAGTGAACTGCCAAGGTTTTGTCAACGTTACTTTAAGTTTCAGTGATTCTGGAGCTTCGTCCCCTTTGGTTGTTTTGGAAACATCCGTGGACCCCTACCGGTCCCGTTTTCACAATTTTGACTCTGGGGGCAACCTTTTGGATCTAGGTGTGTTTGAAGCGCGTAAATAAACTACCAAGGTTTCACCAACGTTCTGTTAAGTTTTTATTGGTTTGGAACTTCCTCCAGAATTCCCTTCCTCCTTGGCTGTTTGGAAACATCCATGGATCCCCGTCGCTCCCGTTTCCACATTTTTGACTTTGAGGGCAACTTTTTTTGGATCTGGGATGTGTTTGAAGTGCGTAAATGAACAGTCAAGATTTTGTCAACGTTCCATTAAGTTTCGATGGTTTCAGAACTTTCCCTTCAATTCCCTTCCTCCTTAGTTGTTTGGAAACATCTGTGGACCCCCGTCGCTCCCGTTTCCACATTTTTAACTTTGGGGGAAACCTTTTTTGGATCTGGGATGTGTTTGAAGTGCATAAATGAACTGCCAAGGTTTTGTCAATGTTTCGTTAAGTTTCGATGGTTTCAGAACTTTCCCTCCGGAATTCCCTTCCTCCTTGGCTATTTGGAAACATCCGTGGACCCACATCACTCCCCTTTCCACATTTTTGACTTTCAGGTCACCCTTTTTTGGATATGGGATGTGTTTGATGTGCTTAAATGAACTGCCAAGGTTTTGTCAAAGTTTGGTTAAGTTTCGGTGGTTTTGGAGCTTCGTCCCCCTTTTGCTATTTTGAACATCTGGTGGCCACTTCCCTTCCGGCCTCTGGAGCCCGACCCCTCCATGGCCATTACCAGGACTCTGCCTCTCTGTGGTCGTTTTGAACATCCGGCGGCCACCTCCCTTCCGCCCTCTGGAGCCCGGCCCCTCCGTGGCTGTTTCTGGGACTTCGCCTCTCCGTGGTCATTTCTAGGACTCCGCCTCTTCGTGGCCATTTCTAGGACTCCGCCTCTCCGTGGCTGTTTTGAACATCCAACGGCCATCTCCTTCCCGCCCTCCGAAATCCAGGCTATTCGTGGTCGTTTTGGGGTGTCTGTCCCTCCTTGGTTGTTTTGAACATCCAGGAGCCTCCCTTCTTCCCAACTGTTTTTAACATTCGGGAGCCTACCTTCTTCCTGGTTGTTTTGAACATCCAAGAGCCCGCCTTCTTTCCGGTTGTTTTGTCTTTCGTCTGCTGTCTGCCTTCTAGCTTTCTTCCGCCATCTTTCCGCCCTCTAGCGCTCGCACCTTTGAAGCACGCATTAATATTTATGGCCCAAATAAGCTCCAAATATGAATATCAAAATATTTTGATGATGCGTGGATAGATCTAATAGGGAATTTCTAGGTTTGACTGACATTTTCCTTAACTCATGTATAAATGCACTTACGACACTTCGTGTTTGCAGGAGTCAAGAAGCCTTCCGTAGGTCTATCAGAGAGGCCCATTGAGGGAGTTGTCCTACCTTTTTCCAGATGATGATGATTTCTAAGGAGCTTTCTACCCGAATCAGGGGCCACCAATCCATTGATGCCAATCGTCGATGGACTCATTTGATCAAAGGAAGAACATTGCAAGCACATCAAGCAAAAGACAATTTTCAGGCAGTTTCAGCTACAGTGAAAAGGGAAATCAACTAAATGATGAAATTGCTACAGTGATTGGCACTAGATCACAAAACAAAGAAAATAAAAGGAATGTATTTTAAATTGCTAAATAATGTGGGGTAGATGAAACCCTAATGTAATTGAATCTAGGTCATTCGTTGCAAATTGATCCTAGCCATTGATTTGGGCTTTGGAAAACTATAAATAGGGGCTTGCCCCTCATTTGTAAGGGTTGGAGAGTTGTTGTAAAAAGTATTTTGCAGCAATAGAAGACACCATTGCATGATTTTATGGATGTTCTCTTTGATTTTGCTCATCTTGCATGCATGGTTCTACTTCCATATTAGTTTTAGTATTAGTTTCTTGAATGGTTGTCATGATGGTGTTGTTGTTATAGTATTAGATGAACTTCCAGCTCATGCTTTTTGTGGTTCATTGATGATGAATCACTTTGCAAAGCTAGTCTGAGCCTCTTTCCTTTATTGCTACAACTTAGTTCGATTGCATGTACATGATGTGTGTATGTGATGTGAAAATTTGCAGTCCTTAGAAGATTGCACTAGTTTTGTGTAGTTGTAGGTTTCTCTTGGTCAAGCAAAACTCAGTTTAGAGAGTTTGTCTACTACAACAGCCACCATTATTACTGTTCATTCATAGCTTATGATTATAATAGCTTTCTTAACCCTTCTCCTTTTTCTATTTCTTTTAATCCTTGGTTAGAGTAAAATCCAAAGCATCACCATGAAGCCAAATCAGATGAACTTGATGAGTTTCAGCTTGCTATTTTGAGTGGACAACCACTATTCATTCACTTCCAGCACTTTGAAACTGCATTTGCAAACCCAACTTCCCATGCTTTGTAGCTCATCCGTAAGACCGCCTTGTGATTCCAGCAAATCACATCTAACAACTGAGATATTCCAAGCACTGTCAAGACCTGACATTAGAGACCTTGGGATAGTGTTCTGCAATTTGATTGTGGAATATTGTCTTTCAAGAGAGGTAGTGCACCTACACACTGCCTGTGTTGAGAGGTGCATTAAAAACACATCAACAGAATTGGCGCTAGAAGGAGGGCATGACATGTTGAGGCTACAAAGATGAAAGTTGGAAATCGAAAAGAGCACTTTCAAAGAAGAAATTTGAGATAGAGAGATCTCTTTTAATACTAAAAGTCAAAATTTTTTGAAGGCAAGTAGAAGCTGAGTCGAAATGGAGCAGAATGCACAAATTGACATTACTCAACTACATGCAGATTTGAATAAGAGACTGAAAAAGTCATTGCAGCAGTTTGCATTGGCGGATAGATGTCGGGTCCATTGCACTCGCAGGCACAATGAGTTGGGGTGTCTGACTTTTTTGAACAGAATTGAAAAGGTCTTGCAAGGAGAAGTCCCCTTCTGGGAAATCTATCTGCCTTTAGCCCTTGCAGACCTGGAGGAAGAATTGACAAGCATGGCAGCCAAGGCATTCAAGGCGCTGATCCAAGAACATTTGAGCAGCAAGGATGGACCAAGATTGGAGGAAGTACTAATGGAAAGTTGGTGTAGATTTCATAATGCACCACATTCAAAATTTATGTGTCCATCATGTGACAACATCATCGCTCAAGCCAAGTGTTGTTTGGACAAGTTGGAGCAGCCAACTCTCAATGAGGAGAATTTATCCAATGAGGCAGAAGAGTTGTCAACATTCGGAGGACAACAAAATAAAGATGAACCAAGAAATTTGACACAAGTTGGTGTTGGTACAACAGACATAGAAAATAAAAACCAAGAAGGAGGAGTTGAAAGTCTTGGGACAACAAAGTGCATCGATGAAAATCTGATTGTAACTAGTTCAGTAGGCTTCCCCTCCGTCGAAGAAAAACAATCCTCCACTCAAGAAGAGGAATGAACGAAAATTGAAGATGAATTAATAGAATTTGCAGCAGTATATGCTAGGACAGCCAACACAGATGTTGAAATTCAAGAAGAAGAAGAGGCTGAAAGCTTTGGGGCAGCAGAAGGAGATGGTCAAAGCATAAGAAAAATCAGATTGGAAGACCTCTCCATCTACAATGACAGTGATCAAGAATCTAAAAATGCAAATTTGGAGTGGGAACAATCACTCACCATGGCTGTCTACCATCAAGCTTCTTTTTCAAGTGATGATGAGGACCCGATCATGGAGAGATGTGACCAGCTCATCTCTAGGTTGGCAAAGGATTGGTCAGAGCTGAAATACTAAGTGGACTTGGAGGTGTTGTTGCTACCGAATTGGTGCAGACTTCATGATTCAGCACACTCAAACTTCACATGTGAACTGTGCCAAGAAGCTATTAAGAAAGTCAAAGAACAAGCAATGAAGCCAAGTGCCCGACCTCCTCTACTTGCTGCCCATATTGAAGAAGAAGACCAAAAGTTTGAATCAAGTGATGGCTTAGTTGAAGGCAGATCTCAAGAGGATGTTGGGGCAGCAATAGAAGAAGGACAACAATACAGTCTCGGACTTTCGAGCGATGAAGTAGATCAAGTGGGAATGTTGTCCACCAGTCACCGAGGAGTTCTTCCTCTTGAAGAGCAGTTGTGTACCATGGATGATGGGCCTTTTAGTGAGTCTTCAGAGGGAAATTGTGAAATAGAATTTGGTCCCCTTGATGAGGTGCCATCAATTGATGAGTTCTTTCCATTGGGAGCTGCACTACGAAGGTATGCTCATGCTGAGGAAGAGCACATCCCAGAAGACAGTAGCGATGAATACATACTCCTTGAGCCCCCGAATAGTGATGCACTAGAGTTTCTAGATTGGAAGAGGAGCTCCTTCTCCATTTATAGCAATAGTGAGCAAGAGGAAACGAGTGAACATCATGATGAGATGCATGAACAACAAAAAGAAGAAGACAAAGGCGAGGGTGTTGAGATAGCTGCTAACAGAGATGGAGCACCCGACCGACTACAAGATGCAACTTGCAACCCTTCTGCCATGATCATTGTTGATCCTCCCTCATATTCAAATGGCTACAATAGGACAGATTTGTGCATGTCATTGTCCTACGATGTTGAACACCACATAAATAAGGACATCCCTTGGGGAAGGAGACGAGACAACATGCTGCCCCTTGGGAACAGCAACCAAGTGGATCCTAAGTTTGTAGATGATCAATGTGGAGAAGTATTTATTTTTGAAGAACTACCAACCGGGGTTATAGGTCCCATTGGTAGATTGGAAGAGTTGTTTGCTGCCCCATCCTCCCACCCTTATGCAAGCTTAATGTCTGAAGTGTTGCACCCTCCATCGCGCTCGCTCGAGGTTACTGATGTAACGATCAACGATGTTGTACTTGCTCTCGACTGTCCAACGCTGCCACCTCCATGTGATGGCATTCAGGTTCTATCCTTCCTTGCCTCTATTATTTCTCATAACTACACTTATTATTTTGATTATGGGAATGAGGGAAAAAAAAAATGTTTATGGATTAACGATGGGTTCAACGAGCCTCCTCAATTGTTGATTTTTCATGATGATGTGATTGAACTTGAGTGCTGCAATGTTGAACTTCTTTTTTTAGAATATAAAGAAAAGTTTGCATGGTTAAGAACGACAACAATCGCCCGTTTTCTTGTGAATGCACTACGAAATCCAATGAACATTAATGTTGGATTGCCCTGCCCGAACATAGTTCTTTGTAAATATCTTTGTACATAGCCTGTTTCGAGTAGTATAGGTTTCCTGTAAATACTTCGTTTTCCTGCTTTCCTGTAGGTTGCTCACTTTGTAGGTTGTTTTTTTTTTTGTTTGCTTTCGCTTTGCTGTTGCTTTGCTTGGGGTCCCTCTACTTTTAGCTAGGCATGTTTGTGCGCACAACAACCATACTTATCACCTGGGGTTGTTCCACGTATTTCTTTGTCAAACTCTAATCAAGTCTTTAGAGTGGATGGTGAAGGTCTTCTATTAGTGTCAAGTGATCTGGGTGTTTGATTCAAAGAGGATAAATTGTTGGTTTAGTCCAACTCTGACGTATTTTGAAATCGTATAGCTCTTACACATCTTAAGAATTCGACGGTCACTGTAGGGCCTTTTGTGAAGTCTAGTTGAGTGAAAAATCTAAAATTTTGCTTCAGCGCCACTGTGATTCTCAGCCCTGAGCACGAGCTTCAATGCTTACAGGTTGAAATAAAAGAGCTAAAAAGAGAAAAGAAAGAAAACATTGAAAATTGAAAGAACGAGTAAAATTCAACTTTTTAGGGGTACCCGAGCAACTCTACTAGGGCTATGGACGCCCGGCTGGTAGTAGAGCAATGTTCAGGAGAATCACAGCGACAACCTCGTTGGGGCTATAGACACCTGACTAGCAGCGAGGCAATGTCCCAGATGCTTTTGGAGTGAGAATAAACTACGTAGCTTAACTTGACGGAGCTTGGGTTCCTGTAGCAATTGAAAGATGGGAATTAACGCAACTACACACACTTGGATTTTCAGCATACTGAAGGTTGGGTTGGCTAGTGGTTTTGATCCTTTGGTTGGGCGTCTAGTTTGTTTTCCCTAGCGTGAAGGTCAGAACCAGAGATTCTGGGTTCGTGATTCCAGTTTGTCATCAAAATGCTCAGAAGCATTTCCCCAGCGAGTCGCTATTTGTTGTGCATGTTTTGCACATACGCTCCGCCATAGGCAGGGACCCCTTTTTTTTTTCTTTTTCGCTCCCGACAGGTTGCTTTGCTCCTGTCTTATTTTGTGTGCCCCATTCTCTAGGCCCAAATTGGTCATGTGCCTTTAAATGATCAAATACACCTACTTAGGGTATTCAAATCCGTGGAGAAATAAAGTCGTCTGCCCCCTTTCTGCCTTTTGTCTTGTTCCTGCTGTTTTAGAAACATCCGTGGACCCCTGTCGGTCTGGTTTCCACATTTTTGACTTTGGGGCTAACTTTTTGGAGGATTTGAGATGTGTTTGGGGTCCCTAAGTGAACTGCCAAGGTTTCGTCAACGTTACGTTGAGTTTCGTTGGTTCCAGAGCTTCGTCCCTCTTTGGCTATTTTGGAAACATCCGTGGACCCCTACCGGTCCTGTTTCCACAATTTTGACTTTGGGGGCAACCTTTTTTGGATCTGGGGTGTGTTTGAAATGCATAAATGAACTGCCAAGGTTTCATCAACGTTCCGTTAAGTTTTGATGGTTTCGAAACTTTCCCTCTAGAATTCCCTTCCTCCTTGGCTATTTGGAAACATCTGTGGACCCCTGTCACTCCCGTTTCCACATTTTTGACTTTGGGGGCAACCTTTTTTGGATCTGGGATGTGTTTGAAGTGCGTAAATGAACTACCAAGGTTTTGTCAACGTTTCGTTAAGTTTCGATTGTTTCAGAACTTTCCCTCCAGAATTCCCTTCCTCCTTGATTGTTTGGAAACATTTGTGGACCCCCGTCGCTCCCGTTTCCACATTTTTAACTTTGGGGGCAACCTTTTTTGGATCTGGGATGTATTTGAAATGCATAAATGAACTGCCAAAGTTTTGTCAACGTTCCGTTAAATTTTGATGGTTTCAGAACTTTCCCTCTAGAATTCCCTTCCTCCTTGGCTGTTTGGAAACATCCGTGGACCCCCGTCGCTCCCGTTTCCACATTTTTGACTTTGGGGTCACCCTTTTTTGGATCTGGGATGTGTTTGATGTGCTTAAATGAACTGCCAAGGTTTTGTCAAAGTTTGGTTAAGTTTCGGTGGTTTCAGAGCTTCATCCCCCTTTTGTTGTTTTGAACATCCGGCGGCCACTTCCCTTCCGGCCTCCCGAGCTCGGCCCCTCCGTGGCCGTTTCTAGGACTCTGCCTCTTCGTGGCCGTTTTGAACATCTGAAGGCCACCTCACTTTCGGCCTCTGGAGCTCGGCCCCTCCATGGCCGTTTTCAGGACTCCGCCTCTCCGTGGTCGTTTTGAACATCCGACGGCCATTTCCTTCCCGCCCTCCGAAACCTGAGCCCTCCGTGGCCGTTTACAGGTGTTCGTCCCTCCTTGGCTATTTTGAACATCCGGGAGTCTCCCTCTTCTTGGTTGTTTTGAACATCCGGGAGCCTACCTCCTTCCTGGCTGTTTTGAACATCTGGGAGCCTGCCTCCTTCCTAGTTGTTTTGAACATCTGGGAGCTCGCCTTCTTCCTGGTTGTTTTGGCTTCCGTCCGCTGTTTGCCTTCTAGCTTTCTTCCGCCATCTTTCTGCCCTCTAGCGCTCGCACCTTTGAAGCACACATTAATGTTTATGGCCCAAATGAGCTCCAAATATGAATATCAAAATATTTTGATGATGCATGGATAGATCTAACAGGGAATTTGTAGGTTTGACTGACATTTTCCTTAACTCATGTATAAATGCACTTACGACACTTTGTATTTGCAAGAGTCAAGAAGCCTTCCGTAGGTCTATCGGAGAGGCCCATTGAGGGAGTTTTCCTACCTTTTTCCAGATGATGATGATTTCTAAGGAGCTTTCTGCCTGAATCAGGGTCCACCAATCCATTGATGCCAATCGTCGACATGCTCACTTGATCAAAGGAAGAACACTCCAAGCACATCAAGCAAAAGACAATTTTCAAGCAGTTTCAGCTTTAGTGAAAAGGGAAATCAGCTAAATGACGAAATTGCTACAGTGACTGGCACTAGATGACAAAATAGAGAAAAGACAAAGAATGTATTTTAAATTGCTAGATAATGTGGGGTAGGTGAAACCCTAATGTAATTGAATCTAGGTCATTCATTGCAAATTGATCCTAGCCATTGATTTGGGCTTTGGAAAACTATAAATAGGGGCTTGCCCCTCATTTGTAAGGGTTGGAGAGCTGTTGTAAAAAGCATTTTGTAGCAATAGAAGACAACATTGCATGATTTTATGGATGTTCTCTTTGATTTTGCTCATCTTGCATGCATGGTTCTACTTCCATATTAGTTTTAGTATTAGTTTCTTGAATGGCTGTCGTGATGGTGTTGTTGTTATAGTATTTGATGAACTTCTAGCTCATGCTTTTTGTGGTTCATTGATGATGAATCACTTTGCAAAGCTAGTCTGAGCCTCTTTCCTTTATTGCTGCAACTTAGTTCGATTGCATGTACATGATGTGTGTATGTGATGTGAAAATTTGCAGTCCTTAGAAGATTGCACTGGTTTTGTGTAGCTGTAGGTTTCTCTTGGTCAAGTAAAACCCAATTTAGGGAGTTTGTCTACTACACCAGCCACCATTATTATTGTTCATTCGTAGCTTAGGATTAGAATAGCTTTCTTAACCCTTCTCCTTTTGCTATTTATTTTAATCCTTAGTTAGAGTAAGATCCAAAGCATCACCATGAAGCCAAATCAGATGAACTTGATGAGTTTCAGCTTGTTGTTTTGAGTGGACAACCACTGTTCATTCACTTCCAGCACTTTGAAACTGCATTTGCAAACCCAACTTCCCATGCTTTGTAGCTCATCCGTAAGACCGCCTTGTGATTCCAGCAAATCACATCAAACAACTGAGACATTCCAAGCACTGTCAAGACCTGACATTAGAGACCTTAGGATAGTGTTTTGCAATTTGATTGTGAAATATTGTCTTTCAAGAGAAGTAGTGCACCTACGCACTGCCTGTGTTGAGAGGTGCATTAAAAACACATCAACACCTATGTCAACAAAAATTCATCTAATTTTCCATGTTTCATGCTTGAAGAAGGTTATTGGGAAAAAAATGTAGCATCTAGGTTGAGTGATCAGAGCTTGATGAGGAGGGAAGAATTATTTTAGATCCTAAGGGAATTCTTTAAAAATGCATCAATAAATTGTGATCAAGGGAAACCATAGATTATTTGATAAAATGGAAGAACTCTCTAATTAAAGAAGCTTACATGAGAAAATGAGGATTTTATGGAAAGGAATCCACATTTGTTCAATGCTAAGGATAATGCTTCTTTAAAGAGGGGGGCTTGCTACTCCCTTAATCCTATATGTGATTAAGATTTTGAGTAATCAGATTGTGGTTACCTTAACTCCTAATTAAGTTATATAATCATTATTGTAGTTGTATATAGGTAGTTAAGTTATCCTAGGGGTTATAATTAAGAATCTAAGTCGTCCTATGTGGTAGCCATGACATAATTAGGTATATATAGGAGCTAGTGGTAACTTTATTATCATTAAATATTATAAGTTGTGTTCTCATTAGAAATATTTAGAGATTTTCCCCCTTGAAGTGACTTTTTATTCTCTATTATTGTCGATTATTTGTAGTATGTTTCATATTATATTATTCTCTTGTGCAATTACACATCACCTCCTAGTCAAGTCTAGTTAAAAGCACTTGACACATACAATATGTGAGTTTGATTGGTGTAATGTCTCTTAATGCATCTCTTTTGTTACATAGTTGATTGAAATTCTTTGTTACATATGATATAACCAATAACAATGTATTCTATTTTAAATCCATAAATTCATCGTATTTATTATCCCTTGAGCAATCATATCCTCATACCAATAAGATACCATATTTATAGCTTCTCTAACACCTAAATTGTTCAATAAGAATTCATCCAAATTGAGTTTAGTCCTTATAGGAACTTTAATACTCAATTTTTTATTTCCCTTATTATTGGGGTCTACTCCAAATATATGTTAGTGTTTAACATAACAAATATTGTCTTTATCTTTGTCCATCATGAAGCACATTGCTTCCCCTAAAGAAAGGGAATTATAAATGTAGTGATCATAGTCTAAATTAAGGATGAAAGGGTCATTAAGCATGATAAAATTAAACCAAAATAGAGAATTCATGGTACCTATCTTCTTGTCTTGATCATAAGTTGGCCTTTTATCTTATGATACACATACCAACATTAGCAATCCACTATCTACATTTTTGTTCACAATTATTTTTTCTCCTCAAAATTCCCAATCAAAAGTTTTAAACTTCGAGGATCTAGCATAACTTAAATTGTACTTAAGTGGTCCCCTCTAGGATGATCTCTATCTATAGTAGTCTGTATCCTAGGAAAATGCTTATTTTTCCAAGTGTAGATTTCTATTTTGGAGATCAAAATAGCTACATGATAAGCACCACAAGTTATATCCTCAACAAAGTCATTGTAAATTTTCCCCTTCCCTAATTATAAGATAAAGAAAAGTTTGAACAAAAAGTTTGTTTCAAATTTATTCATCTCGAAGTTCCTCCATAATTTTGAATGAATTACATTTTGTTGAAAAGAAAAACTCCTTAAACCATCCTTGTTCAATTTGGGAAAATGATCAAATAATTTTCTAGGGATTGACCAATCAAAATATTTAAATTTTCTTTGATTCTATTTGTATTATTACTTTTTGGAAGCACATTATCTAGTTACTTTCTACATCTTAGCAAAGTGCCCTTGTGCAAGAACATTGCCCAATTATTTTTCCACTTGCTTCAGCATGGGATGGCCTAGAACTTTCACTAATTCTCCTTAAAGCATGTTCAAAACCTAGAGAGCCTAGTGAAGGCTATGTTAACATATGAACGTGGGCTTAAAATTACATAAATATTGAGGATTACAGTGTTGCCACATTGGATAACATTTGGCTTTATGAACCTACCATCATTTTTACGTAAGAAAGTTAAAACCTATAACTTCTTTGAAGAGAAATTGCTTACACCAATAACAAGGAATTTCTAGTATTTACAAGCTTCTCCATTACTTTTCATGTGCATTTAGACCTTTGAAATACAAAAGTTGGTGAACTTTCATTGGCATATTGTGGTTGCATGTGCATTATGTTTCTCTAGATGTTTATACACTATTAAGTATTGAACTTGCAAAAGTAACTTGAAATTCTAATCTCATAAGGTTATTGGAGTTTTACACTTTTAAAGTAATTTTGCACAAAGTGTCAATGTGGATTGGAACCTTGATCCCTTGATATCAATGCAATTTGGTTTTGAAGGTGCAAACACCACTAGAAACTCTACATCTTTCACTTCATAAGCTTATTGGGCATTTGGAGGTGCAAAGGCTATCAGAAGCCCTATGAGTGCAAAACTAAATGAAATCCCCACCTTTAATCCATAAAATTCCTCAAGTGTCAAGACAAACAAATTCTCTATTTATATGATTCCTTTGAGATTTTCAAGAATTTGTATTTTTAAAATCTTCATATAAATTTACAGAAAATGTAAATGCCTAGAATGATTTATTTTATACTAATCAACCTTTGTGAAGGTTCCAATTCTATAATCCTTTACTTAATTGTGAGGATTTTCAACATTCTTTGTAACTTTGACATCACACAAAATACAAAAGTGCAAGCGAACTCTAATTCTTTAATTGTTTACTTAACTATCAAAACTTTTAAAACGTTTCATAGAACCTTTTATTTTTCTCACTCAATAAAGAAAGGGAAAAACAAAACTGAAAAAAAGCAGTTAGTAGAATATAGGATCTGTTTGATTTGCGCGTGGGGATCTCGAATCTGGAATCGTTAAATGTTCAAATCAAACAAACATTAACAAATAAGTTCTTGACACGTGCCCAGATAGCTATGGGTTAACGTGATTTAAGAGCTGAGAATCTTGTGTCACTGTTGTGAACTAACCTGAGTAAACTATTCAGGAATCTCCGCCTTTCCTTCTCTACACGACGTCTGTCGAAATTTGTATTTTCCTGACAATAAACGGTGATTATTTAACAGCCTGGCTTTATGCAACTTTGCCTGCATGAGTTGGCTTTCCAGCTCACCCTCTCTCTTGGCATTGCCGAACTTTATGAGTATTTCTCTTCCTTTACAACTCTTCTTGCGTTGGCAAGACGAAAATTCAAAGTGGAACAGCACAGCCATGGCCGTCAATGGATCCAACGTCGCCCATGCAAATCATGAAATTTGGGATCAAGCCGTGGTGAGTCCTTTTAGCTTTCTAAACAAATCTTTTATTTACCCTAATCTGTAGTCCTCTTCTGAAATTCTGGTGGGAATTTAGCACAGAAATTTCATGCTTTATTTTATATTTACTTCTTACTGTCAGATTTGCTGGTTGTAAACTTGTTGATTAATAAATTATAATGCGAATTTGTATTAAAGAAGGGGGATTTCACTTAATATAATGATTTTTTTGAATAATGTTCTATGTAGTGCATTTTACTAGAAAATTGTACCAGAAGTCATTTTTTGAAATCTCTGTAACAGTACTTACTGGGAAAGGAAAGGGTACATGTCATGAGACGTTTGATTTTCATCGTAAAGCACAAGATACAAGTCAAACCGTTTTTCTATATTTATTAAGGCGTATTGCATTCACATTCAATTCAAGCATATTACACTTTTGAGCGGGGCCCCTGTTATCTGTGATTGAAACCTTTCGTTGAATGGACCTGCGCATCCCCCACACTCAGCAATTGATCACTTTCCTTAGAATTAACATCATACTCGTTTTCATCGAAGAACTCTATGCTGAATCATTTTCCATTTCTTTACAAATAAAAGAATCCTGCTAAAAGACAACGAAATGCGTTAAGGAAGTTTTCCATTGTGTGCTATTTTTCGAACTCCGGAGATTTGAACCTGTGTCGTACCCTGCCTTGATTGGCGTATTAGATTTTTCTTTTCCGTCCACGGTCCCATTAAAATTCGTTTGTGTAGAGCAAAGGGGTCCCCACTGAAGGCTTAATGAGCTTAACAGGGCAAGTTGAACAAGGGAAAAGTGGATAACATATCTCTCTCTTAAAAATAGTATTGTTCGTTAGGACCACACCAAAATATTGGAAACTAAGAGCAAGTTCCCCTGCGGCTATTTAATTTATTTTGGCTAGTAGCTATTGCTCAACTTATTTAGAAGTTATTTGTGAAGTTGATGGCCCCATGAATGCTTAATTTTTCTCTTATTTTTTAGCAGCCAGTTTAAATTTGTATTAATAGTATTAACAATAATTTGTACAATAAAAAATTAGAAAAGGAAAAATGAAAGCAAATATTAAAAAGAGGGAAAGAAATTTGTGGAGCCATGTGAATTTTTAGCAATATGCAGTTGCTGCTTGTTTCTAGCTCCCCTTTTTTTCCATAGCTTACTGTATGGTCCCATGGGAAAAAAAGAAATTGTGCTACAGAATTAATTGGAATCTTTTCTAGGAAAATAGGAGCCCCAGCTTAGGAGTTTTATTATGTCACTTGTCTTTCATCTAAAATTTCAAATTTTTACTAGAAATAGAAATAAGAGAATTTTGATTTATTTATGATTTTTTAATCAAAGCACTACAGTTCATTCCTTAATTTTTGGAGCTTAAAATTTTAAGGAGAAATGTAAAATTAAATCCATGGGACCAAGAACTTTATAATATTCCTTAAAAAAGTAAGCAACATACGCCGAGATTTTTAAGGAAGCCTCCCTCCAAGGGACCTTACCCTTATTTGCAATTCCTAAACAGTAGTTGTTCCATTAAAATAGGAAAAGATTCTAAATTATCCTTTCCCAACAATAAAATTTATAAATGGGAACACTAAGCACCCGCATGGGAACATGAGGTAAGCTTTTATTCCAATTTTTAAAAAAAAACTAACTACCAATAAAAAGATAAATACAAAGACAAAAGTGTCAAATAAAAGTTGTGAGTTTTGTTGTATGTATATGTGATATGTTTGAATCTTGTTTTTTATTTTATAAAAAATATATGATATGATTGGGAATTTATTAAGATTAATATTTAATAATTTGATCGTTATTTTATTATTTAAATATTTTTTAATAATTTTTATTTTGTAGTTTCATCAAATTTTAAAGATATTTAAAAGTTGAATATTTCAAACGTCATAAGTTTTATTTATCTCGATCCATTTAGATTATGGAGATAGTCTTTAGAATGATGTGTGGTGTATATGTGATAGTTCTAATTCTTAGTTTTATAGTTGAGAGTTGAGCATTAAGATGTTTTTAGATAGTATGATCTATCAAAATGAGGTTTTATAATATCACACCTTGCATAAAGATGAGTTTCTTCATTAAAAAAATCAATAGGGATATGTGTGTATGTTGGAGGACCACAACATGGATGGAGAGTTTGTTGATGACTTAAATGTTTCATTTTGTATTATGAGCTTAAATTAGAAAAATTGTGAAGTGATTTATGAGACTATCATAATTCAAAATACATGAAGAAGCATGCTATCCATACAGTCTACATGAAATGGTTTTGGGATTCAATCCTATCACACAAAAAAACACAAAATAATAATCTAACTGATAGTGTTGTGAATGTTAAAGCTTGCACTATGTTACTATTACTAGTGTCCTAAAGACAATAATAATGTCGCCACAATCTATCATGTTATTTTGACAAATAGTATATAAAATATCAACATTTAAATTCAATATAAAATGAATCCTTATCGAACTTGCATCATGTTACTCTCAGTATTGCCTTCAAGATAATAGCAATATTACCAAAATATATCATGTTGATTATTAAAAATAATATATAAAATATACACTTAAATTAAATATAAAATGAAGCATTAGCCTCACTAGCTCATCAAGCTTTTAAAACTATTAATGTAAAACTAACTAGTAGGTGCCCTTAGCCTAACTAATTTTGTGTTGGTGGTTTTAACTTAAAGAGGGTAATGTTTTTTGATATATGGTACTTGCAATAGGTTTGTGGTAGAATTTGAGATATTTAGTATTTTAAAGGAAAATAATCTTCCCTTAAGTTTAATTTGGGTTAATCTAACAAGATGCATATACAAACATGTAAATTAATCTAGATAAATTAATAAAAATGGTAAGTGTGGTGATTGGGAATTAAATACTAATTTAAGTAAATATAGAGAAGGTCAATGGCACTTAGTTTAGAAATAATGACATTGAATGTTCATCTATTCATGTACTCAAATCTATATTAGTCTTGGGACTAAAAAATGATAGATCTTTATATATGTTTTGCTTGGAGATCATAATAGTCAATTGTCTCTATGAAGGGTTGTATATATGGGTCTAGGTCATTTCTGTATGCATGAATCTTAATTTGATTTGGTATAGCATAAACTCCTATTTTCAAATCACCTAATTCTCCTTACTTCTCTAAGTAATAGGGACTAGTGATGTTTATATATACCTATGGGAAATCACCAAATCACAAGGGTCATGTTCTCCTAGGTTGACCTCCTTGATAGGATCAACTTCATGTTCACAAAAATGATTAAGGACAATAATATTCAAACATGCAAATATTGTAGATGAATATGCATGTATTCTAATTCATTTTATTGCACTGGAATTGAATTATTCCTAGCATACATTTTTTGAATTATATCATAAATGATCAAAACATTAGATGCCAAATAAATATAATTGAATGTCTAAATATAAGGACAAAACAATAAATCATGCAAACATGTATTTACTCAAACGTAGGTGGGAAAGAAATGGGTAGAAACTTACTAAAATTTGAAGTTGAATTCTAACATAATTTTAGGGATAAGATCCATGGGTGTGGGATCAATCTTGAGTGCTCATGGAAATGATTTGAGGCATCAGAATGGTAAAATCAAGATGGATAACAAATGTATGACATGGGTGCATAGACAGTCATAATAAATACATAGTCCAAGTGAACATATCAAAAAGTGTGTGCATATCAACAAAGCAAGGGATTAGCAATGTGCAAATGGAAGGATAAGGACATAGGAAAAAGAACTTAACTTCACACAAGATTGTTGTCTTTCAATATGTGGAGATGTATTTATCCACTCTCTAGAATTGGGCATGAAATTAAATAGAAAATTCCATGGGTTTGTAAATATCACCATTAAATTTTTTCTCACACTTTGAGGTGTATGTAAAACTTAAGATGATCATGTAGATCTCAATGCTTTTGGAACTCACACAAATGCATGAAAATTAAATATTTAGACATATATAAGGATATCTAATTCAACATAAAGTAATGGACTGCATTGAATGTCATCATATAAGTCTCATCCTTCTACATGTGTGTTCAATATGAATTTATAAAATAGAGGGAAAATGCACCATGAGTAGCTTCTTTCATGCAAGTAACAATGAAGACAACTATAAGCTCAATTCTAGAGTCATCAATCATGAAAGAGACAAGAGAGAATGTGGGGTAGAAATGTTCTCCTTATTTGAAAAGTGGTATTGCTACACCTAACTTAATAGTCAAAGGATGAAAAGGCATCATTGGGTATTGACATGTCATGTGGTAATGATCCTTTTGGTCATAATGATAATGTGAGAAGCCACAAATATTGTAATTGGCATGAACACTAAATAATTTATAGTCACCCAACTAATAAGGTAAAATGGCCCCAATTGGGTTGATAAACATCATGTAATAATTAGTACTAGGTGCTCATATCAATAGATAAGCATGTATGTATGCAAATGAATAAATGATGTGGGTGTGAAGGCACAAATAGAAGTGTTAATTTTTCCAAGTTTCATTCTTAGGGTCCATTTTCAAATGCTTGGGTCATGTATAACATAATGATTAAACTAGTGAAAAATTGACCCTTATCTGGTTCACAAAATTGTGTAAAGGTAAATGGATAAGTGTCATGATGTGTTTAAATTCTATTTTCATGTGTTTTTTTATTTTTTTACAAGTTAATGTATATGTATGTGTGTCTTAATGATGTATCATTAACAAGTGAACATACATTTTTCTTATCATAATTAATGAACCCTAATAATGTAATGGAACCCTAAATAGATGAATCAATCGATGAACCAAAAGGAATTCCATATTGAAAATCACATAGAATAAATGAGAAAGACATGTTTTTGGGATCCACACTCAATTGAATCTTTGGTTCTTTTTCTTTTCAATTATATTCTTCTAACCATTATATCATTCCTCAAGTTGATAGCTTACTACATGGTGTCATCTAGCCTCCTGTGGTTTAATAATCTAGTTTTTTGCTTTTGTATTCAATTTTTGTATGAGTTTATATCCAAGAAAATAACTTTGTTTAAATGATGCTTTAGGAGTGAATGGTGATTTGTTTGAAGATGTATACCACTTTCAAAATGATTTTCATGCACACACATGCCTCATTTGTACTATTATGTGCATCTTGAGTGTTTTGTAATAAATAGATGGAACACCATAAGCTATAGGATTGAGATGATATTTCACTAATCCTATTTCATATGAGGATAGTATGGCTTTTTTTGCTCCTATTCCTTACATGCTTTCTAATTCACCTCAACTTTTAGAGTGTTAAGAACTAGCCAATGTTTATAACCACCTATTGGAGATCATCAAGTCATAAGGGCCATATTCTCCTAGTTTAACCCTTTTAATAAGACCAACTTCATAGTCATAGAGATGATAAAAAAATAATTTTCAAACATGTAAATGTTCTAGATGAATATGTAGGTTCTGATTTGTTTTATTGCACCAATTAAAATGTTCCTAGCATTTTTTGTGAATGATATATGAATATTTCTTGAAACAATTAGATGTTAGAAGATGTCAAATGAATGAAATTAAATGCCTTTAAATATATAGCATGGACATAGTAATAAATAATACTACAAATATGTGTTTAGTTAGTTCTAGGCACAAAATAAGTGGATGAGGTTGACCAACTTTAAAATTAAAAAATTTTAGGGGTCAAATTTATAAGTGTGGGAATGCTTTTACACACATGGAAATGACCCAATACATGGGAATGGTAAAATCAAATCGAATAAAAAATGTATGGCAATAAGTACATAGATAAGCATAATAAATGCCTAATCTAGGTGAATATATTACAATTTTTATAAATAAATGTTATCAAGGTTACTAACCTTTGGACAAGCTCTACAGATTTAAGTATAAATATGTATACTCAATACAAGATTACATTTATTTATAAATCTGTAGAGCTTGTCTTATTTTAAAAAATAAATGTAATCAAGGGCAGTGACACTTAGCTCGAGGTTCAATGACATATAATTGTGATAAAATTCTAGAAACTAGATGTCTCAAAACTAACTTCAAATCTTCTCTATCAATGTTTTGCTCACATTCTACACAAGGTTTGTATTTTAAGTTTGGTGCAAGTTTGAATGTTTAAGATGCTTCTGTGGGTACAAATATTCTCTACTAGCCATGAATATGATCATGCAAGTTGTGCACTTTTGCTCTCTAATTTTCTTGATTTTTTGTTATTTACTTGACTCTATGGATTAGAGGTATTTAAAAATACCTTTAAAGAGTTGTCAATTTGATAGGGTACACATTTTCCTAGGTCAACTCCCCAAGAAATTGGATTTACAATCATATAAAGAATTTGCAAACAATAAGCAAGCATGTATATATCTTATATGGTAATGTTGAACTAAATGTTCCTTTTGATGCCCAAATCAAAATATCCTTTTAATGAAAGCTTCTTATAGTCTCTAAGATGAGAGATGATTGCCTTATATGAGTGGATGTAGAATGAATGCATTTAAATAGACCTACATAACAATAACCATGCAAGTATGTGCATGGTCATGTTAGGCATAGGGAATAGGTTAAGAGTTAAATCTAAACATGAATTTGAATTAAAAAAAACATGGTCAAATTCATAATTGTAGGATCAATCTTGCATTCGTGGGAATAATCTAGAATGATGGTGCACTAAAGCCTATGCAAGGAATGAATGTATGATTATGAAAAGTATAATAGATATGGATCATATGAGAAAGTGGAGAATTGAATAGGATAAATAGAATGCTTTAAAAAGTATAAAAAAATAAGTGAAAAAAATCCTAATTTTATATAATATTAAATTATTTATCAATATAATAAATATATTAAACTATTCTTAAGTTAAATGTAAAATTAAATAAAAAATTACAATCAACATAAAAAATTTCACCATCACAATAACAAAAGATGATGGTATAGATAACATAATGAACATTAGAAAGAACAAAGTTTTCTAGTGTCGATCCAAACATCAAAATGTACCATTGACTATATTTATTAAATAGTATAAATCTTTGAGATAATCTATATAAGATACTATGAGATGTCTAAGCAAATTCAAAATAAATAAAAAATCAGATGGAAAACACAAAAACCATCACACTTAAACAATGAAAATAAAATATTGTAATGCTGTCCGACTTTAAATAATTAAAAAAAAAATCCATAGAAATCATTACGCTTCTTTCATAAATTTGTTGACCACGCAATTAATTGAAAATCAAATACAATCAAACGCCGCCGCAAAATTTGGCTATAATTGACCACGGAAACGCTCATTTAAAACTTAAACAATGTTGTTTGTCTAAGTTTGGAAAGTGAGTGAGTGTCACTTAGAACTTGTGCAAATGGTTTCCCGCGAATCAAATGTGAAACGGAAATGCTTTAATATCGTCTGCTGCCGTGGTTTTATCCATTTTTGACGGCCCTATTATCAAATGAAAAACACGCTTCGAAGATGTGGACGGCTATGATTGCGTGTTAACGAATATGATCAACCAAATTTTTTATTTAATTGACAGAATCCCGAGTCTAATTATATCTATAAATAAATAATTGTCAGTGTATTCAAATTTTAGTGCGGAGTGCTCTTGGGCTGTTCGCAGTCTGCAAAAGCGCCCTGTTTTAAGTAGTTATTACTTGCATGCTGGTCTAACTACTTCAATGGAAGAAGACAATAAAAATTTGCAGGTAATAACAGTTCTACAAGTTTTGTTTCATAAGAAATCAGATTTATTGAAATTTTCTATGAAAATCTGTACAAGAATTGTGATTTATTGAATTTTTTCTATGATTTTCTGCTGCTTCCTTTTTTCTTTTGTTGGTCGGGTCCGAATGGATGGAATTTGGGATTCAATGATTTCTGGAGTAATACTAGATTTATGAATGCTTAAGTGATTTTCTCTATAACCAAAAATGCCCATCTCTTGGTCGGTTTGCTTATGATCCAATATATTAGCAATTGGGTGCCCTTGAACACTGCTTGTGGAATAAAATTAAAGCCCTTTTTTTTCTTCCGCAAAAACATGTGGCTATGGCTATCAATCACAATTTTAGGCGCTTCTTCTGTGTCTGGGTATTCTTAGACCATGCACGTCCGTGGCTGAATACGTGGGAAGCACTGCGACACTGACTTTGGAATTATATTATAGCCCAATTTCTTTTCTCTGTCAAAGTAAAACTATCATGGTAATGTTATTTTTTTCTTTTTTGTGCGGGTAAGCGATTTCCTTCTCTATTTGAGAAATGCATCATCTATTAGTTGCAGAAAAGATTTTCCAATCTCGCTAAAAAACTTTTCTACTTCTATGGGAGCCGTTTTCTAGAAAGAGGGTTATTTTCTTAGGGAACTTTACAACTTAAAATGGGTACTTTATTTTCTCAGAATACATCTTCAGCTATTTCAAGATCACAAGAATTAGTCTTTTCTGGAGTACTCACTATTTCCCGATTCAGTTACATTTACAGCTATAAAAATTTTCACAAATTTTCAAGCTTTTATCGTGCCCTGTTTATTGGATTTTATTCTTCAGAAGTCTTGCAATAGGCAATACTCTCTGGGATTAAGTAGATGAGAATTAAAAGGGCGACATTAGATGTGTACCGCATTGGGTTATACAATAAATGAAGCATTTAATACAGTTTCTTGCAATGTGATTCTAAGCTTCGGAATCTTATCTGAAGGGGACTTATAGTCACCACAGTCACATTAAAATGCGTGTCTTGAAGAACCACATATTAATATAGAAGGCCCTTTCCCACGCCTTAAAGTATTTAAACCAATTTTATAATTTTTCTGGGGTTTTTTAGGGGATGAAGGAAACGAAATTGAAATTCTACTTTCGTTTGGGAACGAAGTCTTGTCTTATTAAAATTTAATCCTTCAAATTTATTTATTTTGATTTAAGTTTTCCTTATGTTTCCTTAGCATTCTACAGTTTTTTTCAAATTTTCCATTAATCATCCAAATTTTATACTATCTTGTATATTTCAAGGGACTCTAATGTATGTCAGTTGATTACTAAATTATTCGTTTTCAATTCAGTTAGCAGCAAACAAACAGTATAAGACTTCTGCATATCTATGGTGGGCAAAGTAATCTTAATACTTAATGCCATATGAAAACACAAATTTTACGGGCTTGTCAATGCATTATCTGTAGGAAAGTTAGTAATATAAGATTGATCATATTGGTGTAAAGCAACCATAATAACATCATTTTTGTGTAAGGCAAGGGTGAAAGTAAGCTGCTTAAAGAAACGGCGTTACGCTTCTTTATTTTTGGAGGAGATGATAGTGTGCATTTGGGAAACATTCCGCACAGAAAATAAGTGAATTTTCGGGGAATTTGAGAAAGCAGGGGCAAAACAATTTTAAGACATAGTATTCATGATAAGGTAGACTTTGCAGTGAAACCTGGTCCTTCTCTTGAAATTATGGTGTTCTTTATGTTCCTTGATGATGGCACTGTGCGGTTAGACAATAACCTACTTCTTGCAGATTATGTTGATTAGAAATCGGTCAACGGTTTGAAACTTCCACATAGGCTCTTAGGCAGTTTGGCTCTTCAGAAATAAGTCAGTGATATGGTACTTCTACAACTTCGGTGCTCCGTACTCATTGTAGGTTGCTTTTAATACTAGTACTCTGTACAGTTTCATCCACACATGAAGCTATTACCAATTCAGAGCTCTTTTCTAAGGATGTTGGTCTTGATTATCTTCTAGTTTTATAACGGGGATAAGAGTTCTATGAGAATTAGGTTATGATTCAGGGCTTCGTTTCTTACTTCAAACTGTGTTTTAATTGTAGTTTTAAATTTGGATATTTAGTATCTGTAAACACTTGTCATTCACCTTGTTTATGATTAGTGAAGAATGTCAAATATGATAAACATATGTGCTTTGATCACTGAAAGTGAATTTCGGAATTTATAAGCCCATCAAGTTACTTTCCAATTTTCTTCCCCAACATATAATGATTTGAAATTTGAATAGCTAACGTAACATGAAATTTTTCTCTTTGTATATGACATGAAACAGTGTTCGCTATATTTTGTTGGCTTTTGCTACATTTTTCAATTAGAATGATCTAGTCCTTTGGAGACAATATGTCTAGGAAAGACATTTCCTATAAATTAAAGGTTGGAGTCATCTGTACCCGTTTTTTGTATTGAGAATATGTATTTCTGCTTAAATCTGTAGAGCTTGTCTTGTTTCATTTCCTTGATGTTCTTTTTAGTTGCTCTATTCTTAATTTTTTTTAATATGTTTGTACGAAGTTGCTAGTTGTGGTACGGGAACAAGTATAGGTTCAGGGTTCAAGTATGCCATTCGACATTTTTTTCCTTGGGTAAAAGTATGGGTTCTGGTATATATATATATATATATGAAATTTTAAAATTATAAAAATATAAAAATAGTAATATTTATGAGTCATAATTGTTGGTAAACAAAATATTTAAATACTTTATAATTTGCAACAAAGAAAAAACTCATAAATTTACAATATGTTAATTCAATGATTTGTCTAATGCTAATACAAAATGAAAATTCAAAATTGCAATCACTATTCAATAATTTTCATATTTCTCTTCGTCAAGAGCATCAAATACAGTATTTAGTTTAATTTCATTTGAACCAAAATCAGCTGCAACACCACTCTCACTAGCCATGTCATGTGCAGAAGCTACCTCATCTATAGAGATTTTAGAGATTTTGGCAAGTTGTGCAACTATAGCATCTAAGTTAGTGCACTTAGGAATTAGATCCTGATTCCTTGTCATCTCCTCATTGTAATCAGGTCTCTTATGTGACAAGAAATGCAAGTTGGAGTGCACAAAGACTAAATTCTCAGCTTTTTTTTTGCACCCAATCAATTGTGCTTAATTGAGTGGATAAAGGAGTATGTACACCAATTCCACTCAGCTGAAGAAGAATTTGCAACCTGATAAATTTGCATACAAAATTTACAATTACAAAGCATAAGTTATAAATTTATAATATATAGTAGCAAATGAAAAATGAGTAAATTAGAGAAAGAAAAGATACATACTCTAGACTCTAGAGAATTTTTATTGTAAGAGGCTGCAAGTAAATAGAGCCATGTATGTACCACCATTCATAAGCATCTTTTCTATACTTGTCTTGAATTGCACAAAGATCATGATTGTTTGAAGATATGAAGTGGTCAAATTTACTCAAGACAACACTCTGTATATCTACATCTGGAAATATTCTTCTGAATGTAGTTTTGTAGTTATTAGCAACCTCTTCATCCCTATATGGTGCCACCCTACTTAACAAATAAAGTATCTCAGAGCTATCCTTTTGAAAAATATGCTTCTATGTGATCATGTTCCTTGGCTTCTATTATGGTCCTTATTTTTTGAACCATGGAGTCCATGTCATCTTTAATTTTACCCCATCATGAGCGATTTGTATCAGCATACCTAATGCTGATAATTGTCTTAGTGAAACTCGATATATTCAACACAAACCCACCACTCATCATCTAGGATCAATGCATTGATTTTTTGGTATCTTTTTGAATTTGAATGCCTTTCACTTACTCCAAAGAGTGTTGATGACCATAGTGTTCAGCACATCTTGCACCTTCACAAGTTGTCTTGAGGCAATTGTGTGATGCAAATCGAGTTTTGGTAATCTAAGTTAACATGTGAAATACAAAAATACAAAAATACACTAAAAAATAAATTTTAAATTAGCTTTAACAACTTAAAATATTAAAAGGTAGATAACATGTGACATATCCAAAATACAAAAATACACAAAAAAAATAAATTTTAAATTAGCTTCAACAACTCCAAGTTGGAGAAAGTTTTGAAGATGGCTTGTGGCAAATGATGATTAGGCACAAACATTTGAATCTCCTCAATCTTTGTGTAGATTTTTTTGACTCAGTCAATCTCTATGCTAATCTATTGCAATATGAAGTTGAAGGAGTGGATAGTATATGGTGTCCAAAAAATATGCTGCCCATATGTACCCTGCAGCCTGCACTATTGAACCAATTGCTCTATAATTTTTAGCATTGTTGATTATGACTTGGACAACTTTTTTGGGGCCCACCATCTCAATGGATTGTACGAGGATATTGGCAATGAAGATTGCATCCTTCACTTCTCTCTCACAATCTTATTGAAAACATCGCCCCTTTAGTGGACAATGTAATAACATTGATGAGTGGTCTATTTTTGCAATCTTTCCATCCATCAAAAATTATGGACACATTTGTTCCAGACCATGTAGCCTTGATTTTTCTCAATGATGCCTCTATGGAAGCTTTCTGCTTGGCCAGTAAGGTGATGCACACCTTTTCATACTCAAGACTAATGTGATCAACAGATACATTGACAATTGCTATCACCATATTGCCAATATTTAAGATTTGAGCACCAATCTTAGGGTAAGGTCCCATGGATGGAGGGGACTGCTAAAATTCAGGATTATTTTAAAGCTGGTGGTCCCATGAATTTAATAGTGCAGTTTAGCTTAAAAGTTTAAACTCCAAAATTTAAGGAATGAACTGCAATACTGTGAAAAAACTTAACAAATAAAGACAATTTTCCCTTTTTTTTTCTGGTGGGAATTTAAAACTTGAGATGATTGACAAGTGGAAGAAAAAATTCCTAAGCTGTAGGGGCAATTTCTAGCCCCACCCCAATTTCACCCGCTCAAATCTGCAGTCCTAAAAGGTAGGGGCTGCAATTTTTCAGGAAAAGATTCCAATCAATCTTATAGCATATTTATTTATTGCTTCATGGGACCTCATGCTCTATGAAAATAGATCCTGAAATCCCCATGGGACCTTACCCTTAGATAGCCACCTCCTATGTCTAATGTTATAATATAGGTCTTTTGACATTCTCATCAAATCATCTTCAACTCCAGCAGTTAAATCTACCATATTATAGCTAGGAATAACTGCAAAGCAGGGAAGAAATATGAATTTGGTTGACGTTCTAAGTAGAAGGCTTGGAAAAGAAGAAAGCTCCAACAAATACTCAGAGCAGAACTTGCAGACACATTTCGAACAGATTTTGCACTTGCCAAATAGAATTATTTGCTACTCTTCCATCAACCTGTTCCTTTATGGAGGTGGTTTTCTTAACTTCATGGTATAGTCAGTTTTCTTCCTTTCACTCTTTGTGTTTCTGATTCATATTTATTTTACAGGTTAAGAACGAGGAGAAAAGTTCAGACTTTTCAGTGCATCCAGTTGACAAATATACTCAGGATGGCTCCGTGGATATTCATGGGAACCCAGCACTCAAGAAAAAAACAGGGAACTGGAAGGCTTGTCCATTTATTTTGGGTACATTTCAGATGTTCATATTGAAAACACTATATTTTTAAATTTTTTCAATAATTAGTTAGCTTAATGATGTTGCAGATGTTTGTTAACAAATTTCTAGGAAATAATATTCGGATGTGATTTTAAAATCTGATGATGTTTACATTTATGCGATATTTATATGGTCATTTCAGATATCGGAAATAGGATTATCACATATCAATGGCTAACAACTAATCTCTTATTCAGGAAATGAAATGTGTGAGAGATTGGCATACTATGGGATCAACACAAATATGGTGAACTATTTAAAAAAGGGTTTTCATCAGAGCAATTCTACTGCAGCCAAAACTGTCAACAATTGGTCTGGAACGTGTTACATTACACCTCTGATTGGGGCTTTTTTCGCTGATTCATATTTGGGACGATATAAGATCATTGCCATTTTCTCTACCATCTATTTCATTGTAAGTCAATTGTAGTTTTGAATATCTTTTCAGTGAGTTACTAACTGTAAAATATACATTTTCTTCACCTTCCATTGTGTACTCTTATCATGTTTTGACAATTTTTTGACAATGGGCATGTGGCAGCAATCTAGACTATGAAGCACATGTTAGCTGAATATGTTCTTATTCTTTTCAGGGAATGATGTTGTTGACTGTATCTGCATCTGTGCCTAAACTAAAGCCTCCTTGCATGAATTCAGATGTTGACTGCCATGCGTCAACTTCCCAGACTGGTGTTTTCTTCTTGTCACTTTACCTCATTGCATTAGGAACTGGTGGTATCAAACCGTGTGTATCATCATTTGGAGCAGACCAATTTGATGAGACAGATGATGCAGAAAGGAAGAAAAAGAGTTCATTTTTCAATTGGTTTTATTTTTCAATAAACATTGGCGCTCTTATAGCTAGCAGTGTTCTTGTTTGGATACAAGATAATGTTGGCTGGGGATGGGGTTTTGGAGTTCCCACTGTAGCTATGGGGATTGCAATATGTAGCTTCTTTTCAGGTACCATATTGTATCGACATCAAAAGCCAGGAGGAAGCGCTTTAACCCGGATAGCCCAGGTCACGATTGCATCATTTCGTAAATGGAATGTTAAGGTTCCAACTGATAAGTCCTTGCTTTATGAAGTTCAAGATAAGGAATCTGCCATTGAAGGAAGCCGAAAACTCGATCACACAGATGGATTCCTGTAAGACCACTATGAAACATCCTTAAAATCTTCTTTTATTTGCTTGAAAAGTGATCCGTTTCTTGTATTTGCTTGTAAAATGATCATTTCTAGAATTTAATAAAATATTGTTTTAGATTTAACAACATATGCCAATAACAGACATTATTTACTTAAAAAAGGATGTTGGTAATTGTTATTTTTTATTTCTATAATAATACTTTACCTCATAGCTCAAGCTCATTTCCTTAGAGAAAGAAATCGTTATGGGATCAATGACTGGAATTGTACTTTAGAAGTAGCCACCCATATTTATCAAGGAGATGATAAAGAGGACCATGCTTGGATTACAATGGGGCTTTCTGAGATTGCATTGTAAAGGTTCCTCTCTTTTTCACGAAAGACTAACATGTACTTTGTTGGATAACTAATGCTTTATATTTTCCTATTCATTTCAGAAAATTCTGGACACTGGGCATGTTTTGCTTCAACACAGTAAATGTGTGAGAAATTATGCTTTCTAGATTGTATTTTAATACATTAAGATAAAGTTGTGTCGATAAAAAAGGGGATGAATCCCAAAACTTACAAAGAAATTCACACAATGAGATGCTAGAGCATCCCCAAGATGAACACATCTACTAAACAATGTGAGATCAGGTCTAGACTCTTCGAACCTCTTATTGGGAACCAAACAAACCGAGTACTTCAACGAAGTAAACCGGTGGCTACTCACACTTTTTCTCAGTAGGAAAGCTTTTTTATCACTTTTCTTAACAGGTTTGGAGACCATCAAATCTTGTCCTTGGAAACTTGGCATAAAACATTTCATGCAGAAAATTCCGAAGCAGCTTGATATACCCACTGGTCCCATTGAGAGTCCTCTTCTTTGTGGGCCTCTTCCTCCAAGACCCTAAAGGAATTAACCATTGTCTAATTTAATTTTGGAAGAATTTCTTGACACTCTATTCACAGAATTTACCAGATTCTTAACCCTCTGCCACAGCTCCTCTGTTCTATTGGGAAACATTAGCTCTTTTCCCTTCCTAGAAACACCAATTCCTTTCACCTGGCACTTCTTTTTGCTGGTGAACCTGATTGTTGAACTCAACACTTTCCTCTATCCCCTATCTTCATTCAGAAGACTAGAATTATGCTTAGGGCCCTTCTCTTCTCCTTGCCTTGGTTTGATGTTCTCAATCACCTCTATACCATACATCCATAGCATCCAATTTTGCACAGGAATTCTCACAATCAAAAGAGAAGCTCTCCTTCCTTCATCTTTTACTGTCACATTATAAGATTTCCTTCCTTCAGTTTTCAAAGAATTCATGGTACCTCCATTGTAAGATTTCAATATGAATATGGATCAATTGAATGGCTAAACAGAAAACTCCATGGTGAGGGGGCTCAAAAGAAAAACAAACAGGAGGATAGAATGATTATTTACAAAATAAAGCAAAATCATCTTTAAAAGCCAAAGAGACATTGCATGATCTATTGAGGTTTTTGCATCTTCTGGAAAACTGTTTAAATAGGGCAAGAAAATGAATAAACAAATCCAGCTGTATTGGCAGTTCTTGTGAACAGCATATTCTACTATCAGTATTTAACATTTCTTCTTCGAATGTGTGCTTGTGATTTTCTTTATTTGTGATAAGCCTTGTATTTTTCAAGTGCAAGTAATTTATATTGCAGTTGCAGAGTGATTTTTGTGCTATTAGAAACATTTTATATCATGAGCGACGCTAATAGAGTGTTTATTGGTGCAGCTTTCTAGACAAAGCTGCAATAGAGACGGGAAGCGATAAAAGTGTAGCAGGTTCCATTAATCCATGGAGACTTTGCACCGTGACTAAAGTTGAGGAGTTCAAAGCAATCATCCGACTACTTCCAATTTGGGCCAGTGGGATTATATTTGCCACTGTCTACAGCCAAATGAGTACTTTGTTTGTGGAACAGGGAGATACGATGGATATCAGCATTGGTAGTTTCAAAATTCCACCGGCATCCTTGTCTATATTTGATACTCTCAGTGTCATATTCTGGGTTCCAGTTTATGACCGTTTAATTGTTCCAGTTGCACGTAAATTTACTGGGCATCAAAGGGGCTTTACCCAACTGCAACGTATGGGGATTGGCTTGGTCATTTCTATTATTTCCATGGTGGCTGCAGCAGTTGTCGAGATCAAGAGGCTTGACATGGTCAAAAAACACAACTACTATAATCTGGATAATGTACCCATGAGCATTTTTTGGCAGGTGCCTCAGTATTTCCTAGTAGGTGCTGCTGAAATTTTCACCTTTATAGGACAATTAGAGTTTTTCTATGACCAAGCACCTGATGCTATGAGAAGTTTATGCAGTGCACTCTCACTTACTACTGTGGCCTTAGGGAATTATCTGAGCAGTCTGCTTGTTACAATTGTAACCAACATTACAACAAAGCATGGAAAGGTGGGATGGATTCCCAATAACTTGAATTATGGGCACATCGACTACTTCTTTTGGCTCCTAGCCATCCTCAGTGCTCTGAACTTTCTGGCTTATCTTGTTATTGCAAATTGGTACACATACAAGAGGGCCGTAGGAATACGGTTTGAAAAATAAGGAAGGTCTGCACAGAGAAGTCACACAAGCAACTTCGGTGTCATAAAAGTACTGTACATAGGAAGTTGTCAAAATGCAAATGCAGCATCCTGTTCCTTTATTTACAACAAGCTTTGTGATTTGTTACGATTGCTTTGAACTTCTTTTCTTTCTCAATGAGAGATCTGGTAGTCTGGCAAAGGAAGCTTGTCAGCGGAATTGAGATATAATTTATTTCATTTTGATGACAAGCTCCTTGCCTTCAGATTTCTGTCGAGATGTAATTGATTGAAAAAATTATATTAATGCATATGATGAAATTAATTAGTTTTAAGAATTATCCACAGCTCAATTTGGAACCTTCTTTTCGAGCGGTGGGTAGGGAAAATGGGGGAATTAAGGATAGGATGGGCGTGAAGTTGATGTATTGCAGGCATCCTCTGGAAATTAATAATATTGATCATGTGTAGAGGATAGTGCTCACAGCCAGCTATAATTCATAATTTTATAGACTGAGAATTTGATTGATTTACTCCGCTGTTAGAGGAGCATATTAGAAGAGATATATTGTAATGCATTTTAATGGAAGGATCGTTGTGATCATCATTTACAACTTCCTTTTGCTCTTCTATTTGTTATATATTACATCCCATGATCATAGAAGTCCATAGCCATCACATCTAAAAATCTAGAAAATAAATTGTCATGTTGAATGTCTTTAGTCAACAAGACAATTCTCAATCTGTGGAGGAGGATTTATAACTCTTCTTACCATCTCTTCCATCTTGTAAGCGTCAAAGGCCTTGAAAAGGGCAGTCATTGCTTTATGATACTCCTTAAGTTGTTAGTTGTTAGGAAATAACGCATCAATACTTAATTCATTTAATCAATTTCTTATATAACTCCATAAGAGAAAATCATGCATACAAGCTTACAAAATGATCAAATGCACATATTAAATAGACAAGCCACAAAATAACACAAGATATACCCTAGGAAAGCTCTTGAGAAGGAAAACCGCAACCTCCAAAAACTTCCCTCATCTATTATTCAACAAATAAACAATACATGCATTTATAGAGTTATAATGAATATTTTTGAAACATCAAATCTCTTTAATGCATCTTCCATGTGTTCAAGCATGAATCCACACATCATATGCCATACTTCACATATGCACTTCTTAGAAAGACTCAATAATATGACAACCCACTCATCCAACCAACCTTAACCATTAATCATGTGCTTGTTTATATAGACTCAAACTCACACAAATACAACCAAGCAGTAAGATAAAACCATGTGAACATAAAGCCATTGACCCCTCATTTAAAATTGGGTATCAAGCTTTCACATTATTAAATAATTTCTCAAATATTAAATCATTATCTTATGTCTCCCACACAATAAATAATAAACCCAATGCTACAATATAACTTTACAAGTAGCCCCAAATAATTACCTAGTGTGGCCAAACACATCTCCTAGATGTACCACAACTAAATAATTATTTAATTACATTACAATAAAACATTTTATGCAATGGTGTACAACACCAAATCCTACCATTTTCCCATTTGTTGTATATATTGCATAAGGGTCAATCAATGAAATACATTATCATAGCCAGACATGAAACCACATAAATCCAGCATGTTCTTGTGCTCCATCAAAATACCAACAAAAAAACCAAAGCGACCACCATTTCAAGCAAGAACTCTCATCCTCCAACATGCCACCTATGGAAGAAAAAAACATGCCAAGGTGAAAATGCACCAATCCAAGAACACAAACATCAAATCCAAGTGATAACAAAGGCTCCAAGTTGTTGTCAAAGGTAAAAACCCACATGATT
>VDFB02058242.1:169755882-170000212 GCA_007258455.2 Sequoia sempervirens | reverse complement strand
AAAACTGGTTATCCAATATAAAAAACTGAAAAACACGAGGCCTCAAAACTAATTATCCAACGTAAAAAATTTAAGAACTAGATGGAGTCTACAAAATCTTTTGTAAGAGAACTCGCTCAACTCAACTTCCCTTTCAGCTGTGTTCACGGCTAGTATGCCTCTTCTAACATATCCATGCGTACCCGACAGAACTCTGTCGTCCTCATACTCGATTCCATCAATTCATCTTAGTACTCTTCCGTCGAATTCAGCCCGAAATGCACATTCTTCAATTCCCAAATGCAGCAAAATTTTACTTGTAACTTCTCAAATTATCCCAGACGCACTTCACCCTAAGTCTTGTGAAACCCTGGACTACTCTTCTGCAAAAAATCTTCAAACTCACAACCATTTGTCAACCAAAGAAAACTCCAAATCCCAACCTTGTAAGTTTTTTGCCACTTGTTCACCAGGCCTAGAGCAAGTGGTTGCAGCAGAATTAGCCTCTCCATTGGTTGGAGCCTCATGGATCAAAGAAGGATCAGGCGGGGTTAATTTTGAAGGCACAATCGCAACTGGGTACAAGGCAAATCTATGGCTCAGATGTGCAATTAGAGTTTTACTTGAGCTGGGTCATGCAGAAATGTACCAGAGAGATAGGGACCCTGTTTATAGCTTTGTAAGAGATGCTGTGGATTGGCCCCAATATCTGGCCTCAAGCACCCTGAAAAAATCTGGCCTGAAGGCTTGGAAATTCAGGTCCTTTGCAGTTCAGAGCAGGGTCTGGGATTGTACTCGTGTCACAAACTCAATGTCAGCATCCACCAGAGCCAAGGATGCAATTTGTGATGCACTTAGAAATGCTTGCAATAATAGGAGGCCTGAGCCTCCAGAGGGGGGAGGGGCTATGGCTGATGTACCCTTGTTTTTGTCACTTTACAGGAACTCTGCTACTATTTACAGAGACATGAGTGGTATTAGTTTGCACAGAAGAGGATATAGGGCTGCAATGCACAAGGCTAGTTTGAGTGAAGCTGTTGCTGCCGGTATTCTTACTCTTGCTGGATGGAATATCAGGGTTCAAGGTTTAGGGTATGCAAATAAGAATGGTAATCTTAGAAGTTTGGAGAATATGGTTCTTTTGGATCCAATGTGTGGGTCTGGCACTTTTTTGATCGAGGCTGCATTGATGGCAGCTAACAAGGCTCCTGGGATGATGAGGACCACTTGGCCTTTTAAGGTAAGTCATAATTTTTATTTTCATTGGATAATTGTTGGCACTGTGCGGATAGGATTTAGTGAGTAAACTGATTCTGATTGCTTTTTTATTTATTTTATTTTATCTTACTCGGTGGATTCCCTTTTTCATTTGGGTAACCTTTTGGTTAGTTACAAAGAGTGAGGGGTATATTTTTTTTATTTTTTCAAATTCATCGGGGATTTTCACCCAGCCTCATCTTTTTGGGTATGCAGCAACTGGCATGTTGGATGTGGTATTTGTCGTCTTTCACACTCTTATCACATTTCCTATTATTTGAACTTGGGGATCTGTTATGGAAGCCCTGATACTTTGACCACTTGATCTTATCCCATCCACTTCTTTAGAGCTAGTTTTTTGTGGAGTTATTTTTTCCTTTTATTGGTCACTTAAACCAACAAAGCCTATCAGATGCTGTTAGTATTGTATACAGTCACCCAATTCTAGTTCAGCTCAAAGTTCTGACCACAAAACTCAAAACAGTTCACAAAAAATACTGAAATTTGACATTATTTTTGAGAAGTAAAGGCATGCAAAGCTGTCTGCACAGTTCATAGTTGGGTTTATTTTCTAAAGACAAATTGAGGAGAGAATGCCCATGCAATCCAGGATGAATCTGTTAGCCATTTTCTTGTATTGTTAGAAGGCATAAATCATGATCAGGATCCATTTTCTTTGTTTTGTAGCCACGTAGACTTAGTTCTGTTACTAAATATCTTGAAATTGATTTTTTTCTTTGAACTTTAATATTTAAAAAATTATCATTTTAGTTCTAGCAAAACTTTCAAGTATATTTTTGTTGCTTAAGAGTGACTGGGACGAGGCCCAAGTCCAGATTTGTTCTAGGGATAGACTGGATGTCTTATTGCACACTCGTGTCCTTTAAGTTGTAGGTTGAATTATTTCAATATGGGAATTTGAATTTGAGCTATTCCCTTTACAAATGCTCCACTCTACTACATCACAACACTATGGGCATGTATTCTTCAAAGTTAAATAAAAGCAGAGACATGCAGATTATATATTCAATTAGCCTCTTGAAAGTTAAGATCGGTGTTTTTCGAAGTTTTGATCAAATTGCTTTAACTTAAACAAATTTGGAGTATGTCTGGTTACAACTCATGAATCAGGCTGTTTAGGTTTTCTAGTTGCTCGTTATATATTGGGGGAGTGGTACATCTGGCACACAACCGACATATTTTCTTCTTTATGCTGGCACGGACTGCAAACTGCACCATATCAGTGGGTGCAGTTTTTTTCCATATTTGTTGGATTGGCTTTGCATAGTTGAAGTGATGCAGTTTGCGTTCTAGATATTCTGCTTAATATATTGTTTTTCAGCTCTCGTTGGTTGTTGAAAGAAGTTGTTGTTAGACACTTTCATTTTGGATGTGTCTTTTTGTAGATAGACATCTTTTTCTTAGGCATTGTTTGTCTCACCGTCCATTTTGTCTTTTTGTAGATAGGCATCTTTTTCTTAGGCATTGTTTGTCTCAACGTCCATTTCGTGGCATGGTTTGCATATTGAGGCTTTCCCTCAGTGTTCGGTAAAGGTTTAACAATGTGAAATTGGAATTGTGTGAGGTAGTTTTCACAAGTCAATATTGATTTTGCTTTTCCAGTTGATTGTATATCAAGGTGGTGTGACAATGTTGGCATTGCTATAATTTGTTTGGTGCAATTGCTGTCTCCTTTTTAAAAGAGGATATCTCTGCCTTTGAGTTTCCTTGCAGTTGTCCTATCTATAGTAATCTTAGATCTCTCCATTTAGGGGAAACTAAGAAATTTTCATGCTGGCCAATGATTTTATAGTCCTTTGTTTCATCTTTCTTGCATTATGCTTATTTCCTTACTAGTGTGATTACTGGGCATTCTATCTTTGATCTCACTACTCATTCACATGCTAATAGATGTGTATTGCTTTGATTGTCCAGCTCTGTTTCCTTACCCCCAGGCTTTTCCTGATTAGTATTCTCAGACTCTGCTTTTGTAGTCCCACAGCATTTTGATGATAATATAATTGGCTCCTCCAAGACATCCCTGAACGTGACATCTGAGTGTTTTGTTTCCTGTCTGTGTGGTATTCATTTGTTTCTAGGGCTTTGCAGTGTCTTCCCCCCACTTCTATATATATAATTGTACTAGTTTGGGGGTTACTCTTTGTAGGTTAACCCCGTGTGTATATTTTTTTCTGGCTTTTCTCACTTTTTGGTTTTTGCATTGTGTATAGGGCGCCTTTTTCCCTAGCCCTTCGATATTGTACCTGCTGCATATTCTAGCCCCCTTGATTTATTTCTGGCCATATATGGACACTAATATAGTTTCTTTCTTTGACTCCCGTTTATGATATGTCAGCTTTTATAACCAGTACAGGTTAAAGATTTCTAATTCTGACATCTTTCTGCACAATCAAAATGAACTGTAAGTTCTATTTTCTTAGTCTCCTAGACTATTTTTCTTGGAAAGAGTCAAATGACAAGTTTGTTCGAATAGCCAGTTGCAAGTCTCAAAATCCTGTTCTTGCCTCATCTGCTAGGGAACAGTAGCCAAAGCAACTGGAACGTTCCAAAGTCTGCATGTTGACAGGGGATCTAAATTTACATATTTGATTTCAAAAATCTATTTTTTAAAGTCCAAAGTTAATTGTGGTTACAAGACAAGATTTTAAATATAGTGTATACTGAAAATTTGAAAAGTCTGCATGTTTTGACAGATGGCCATGGGCTGTAAACTTTCTCATGCTTATTGAAGCAATACATTGAATATTCCCAGTCTCTTGGTTCTTCTATCCAAAGTTTGATGCATGAAATCATTTTCATGTACGTTTTGGTATGTTTTTCTGAAGGCTTTTTAAAAGTTGATGGTAAGTGTAAGCTCTATGCCAAATTTTCCTATGATTTGTAATGTTCTTGTCTTTGCCAAGTCATCTCATTGGTATGGAATCTATGTTATATGCATGCATTTCTCTACTTTTTTCTTCCAGGAAATTTTGCTATCCATTTGTTCCATGACAACATTACTCTTGCAAAACTTGTGATTAATCATGATCTGCCACATTTGCTTTGGCATTTCCCAAGTCTTTAAAAAAGTGCTTGTGAATTCCTTTTTGTATATACTATTTCAGAAATTTCGCTATCCATTTGTTCCATGACAGCATTACTCTTGCAAAACTCATAATTAATCATGATCTGCCACATCTACTGTGCCATTTACCTAATCTTTCAAAAAGTGCTTGTGAATTTCTTTCTGTGTATACTATTTCAGATATTTTTATACTTACTGGCAAAAGAATACCGAGCACATACAGACCGATTTTTTTTTATAAATTTTAGTGTCAGGGTTAGGACTTTTTTTTGGTACTTTTATTTTTAATAGACTTATTTCAGAATTTAATTGTTAAACTTTTATGGCTTTTTCTTTTTTAAATTTACACCCTAATGAGGGTTAAATAAAAAGAACATGGGGTTGCATTTAAAACAATATACGTGCTCCATGACAACACAACCTACTATTTTAGGCCCGGATGTTTTTTTCTAACATGAATCTTCTTTAGTAAAATATACACAGTTAAAACCAAAAGCAAACACACAATTCTTCATGGACTGTGGAAATCTCTTGCCAATCGAAGGCAAACTAGTTTTTTTAACCCTACACATTTTTTAATGTATTGTGTTCATCTTTTTTAATTTTTAAAAGAGCTATTCAAAACAGAAATAGAATTCAAATCTGAGCAATTATGGACACACACACAGAATAAACACACACAACAGCAAATTACTTGGCTCACTGTAATGGCTATATCCACGGGAAAAGCAGGGCAAATAGCTCTTATTATTTTTGCAACAACAAGATTACAATTCATCTTTGTCTATCACCAAGCAAAGAATATATATTGTTTTCTCTTCAGAGCAGATGAAGAGTCATGAGAAGACGAAGACGAAAGGGCAGTGGTTGGACTTCACACTCAACAATCTCTCACTTGAAAAAGTCCAAACTGTGCTGCAACATACAGAGCTCTCCCTCTGCTTTCCAAGCTTATTGTTATTTAATTACCGGACCAACTGACCAGTCCATTGCATTATCGTTACCAACTGGCCAGTCCATTGCATGTTTCCCTTGCATTACCTCTGTTGACTCACGCCCTTCAATCTCATATATCTCTGTTTTCTCCACAGCTTTAAGGGTAGTAGTATGAACAAAACCAAAATCCCGCTTTGCCTGCCCAGGCTTTAATTCTAAAAGAACAACTTCTGTAACCTCCCCATGTCGCCCAAAAAGGTCTTTTAATTGTTCCTCTGTCACATCATCGGGCAAATTGCGGATATATACTGACTTAACCACTTCAGTTGAAGAAGTCTGTTGATGGGATACCCATTTAATTGTTATAACCTTCTCATCCAACTTAAATTTTGAACGCACCATATTCTTCATTGCTTTTTCAGCACATGCTTGTTCAACAAAGGCAAAGCCTTGGTTCCTTGTCGAGTCCTTTAGATCCTTTATCAGCTCTACATGTGGAAAGCTAGGTCCTTGCTTAGACACAACTTTCGAAAGATCCTCTTCTTTCATATTTGATGGTATATTACCCACAAAGAGCCAATTTTTTGGTTGAGATTTAGAAACCCTTAGTTTCTTCTCCTTATACATTTTCCTCACATTCCTAATCTATTGCGATGCCAATCCTTGGTACCATGGCACATATTAAGCTTGCATACATTCATTCCACCCACAACAAGGGCTTCGGGTTGCTCAAATTGGCAACAAGTAGGGCCAATGGTACACACAAGCTTAGTTCTCTTGGTGCTATGTGTAATGTCCCCTTCTCGCTCCTGAGCAATATTGAGACTTAATTAGCCTATTCCTGAGTCCTCGTAGGCTAGTTGATGTGGTTAGGGGACTCAGTTGCCAGCGATGGTGTCAGTTTGGGGTTATTTTGGAGGGGTTACTATTTATAGCAGTGGTCAGTTTCAGCGTTGTCATCTTCAGTTGGTCACGTTGTTCCCAGTGGTCTTCAGTTTTGCTTGATTCTGAGCATTTGGCATCCACTTACTATTTATAGTAATGCTATTTTTAGTAAGTAGCCATTGGGAGTTGGTTCCAGGCTTGGTCATTGGCAGCAGCATATTAATCTAGTTCAGTTGGAGAGCCAAAGGTTGTAGTTAATATTTATTTTATTTGACCACTTGGGTATTTTTATAAAGTTGAAATATAAGGTTATGTTATAACTTAAAGCAAGGGGTAAAGTGGTCATTAGAAAGTACCAAGGGCGCCTAGATGAATAACTTATGTTGTTTTAAGTGAATTCAAAATTATATTTTTACCTCTTGGAGATGGACGCCTATGTTAAGGGGAGAAATATTTTAAGTTTAAAAATTAAAATGACTTGAGGAAAGGGGATGCTAATTTGAGGAGACATTTAAATATTTAAAAATGTTCAAAAGTTTGAAAGGTGAGTTGGGCGCCCATTTCATGAAATGAAATTGAGAAAAGTTTGAAGTCCACTTTTGGCCCTAATCTTTCACAAAGAGGTTTGTCTCTCATTTTTCATTATGCAGACTTGTCAACTTATTGAAATGCTACTGGATTTTCTCTGGTTGCTTGGGAAACATTGTGAGGACAAAAACCCTCCATTGTTGGGCTGATTTCGGTGGTGAAATATCCACCCTAGTCAGATATTGACCCTAGTCAGATATTGGTGCTGGTGCAAGGTTTATTTTGATAGGAGCTTTAGGGAGTGATCTATAGGAGAGACAACATGAAGATTTTTTAGTATTTTTAGGAGATTTTGGTGTGTTTTGGTGTGGTTTCAATTTTGGTGTGATTCTAGGAGTTTTTGGAGTGATATTTTACAGTTTCTGGACAACTGTAGTCATGGGCCTAAACCTAGTTTTTCATTAACAGCTTTTTATCTCTTGAGGTTTTCATTCTGGGCATTGTTCCATCTTGTGACTCTCTTCAAGCCGATTCTAAAGAGTATAAGGTGGCAATTTTTAATGGAGATTTGGAATTTTAGGAAGGGGTCGAACTTCCAGAAGGGCTGCCCCTCTTTGCTACTGATAAACTTGTTGCTAACCAGCCTTGGTGGAGTTCGAACTTGGCTCTTGGGTGCTGGAGAAAGGAGATAAAGGCGTTGGAATACTAACTATTGCCAGTTTCTTGCTTGAAGGGGTATGCGCCATCATCAAACATTCTTATGTTGCTGAAATACAAACATTCCAGGTCTGATAATGTTTGCAATATTCTGATATAAACTGAGATTGAATGCAAAAATTATTAGTTTCAATCTTTATGGAAAGGTTTCCATTGTTTGGTATTTTCTATTATCTTTGCAAGCATCTTTATATTAAATTCCTATAGCAAAGCATAAAAAACAAACTGAAACGCAATCATTAAACAAGTACAAACAGCAAACAGCAGATTGGTGGTTTTAAAACAAAAAAAATAGGGGTGCCTTATTACACTATGGAACCCATTTTCCTTCATTTCGGCTTTGCTTACTGTATCCACCTTGATCAAACTAGACTCAGCACTCGAAACTTGAACAGCGACAAAAACTCCATTGCCTGCTACATACTCTCTGATTGTTGCAGCAAATTCAAAAGGATTAACAATTATTGGAGAATTATCCATCTCAGACACAATGGCAACCCTGTTCCATTGCCGCTTTTGCTTCACTTCATGCTGACCCCTAGAGTTCTGTGAGATGCCAGAATCCTGAGATTGCACTTGTGACTCCTAATATTGGAGAATTATCCATCTCAGAAACAATGGCAACCCTGTTCCATTGCCGCTTTTGCTTCACTTCATGCTGACCCCTAGAGTTCTGTGAGATGCCAGAATCCTGAGATTGCACTTGTGACTCCTAATATTGATGAAAAGTTTGTTTTTGCTGAAATTCTTTGGCAACTTCATTAACAATTATTGGAGAATTATCCATCTCAGACACAATGGCAACCCTGTTCCATTGCTGCTTTTGCTTCACTTCATGCTGACCCCTAGAGTTTTGTGAGATGCCAGAATCCTGAGATTGCACTTGTGACTCCTAATATTGATGAAAAGTTTGTTTTTGCTGAAATTCTTTGGCAACTTCATTAGGCTCATCGTGTTCCTCTGCTTGGGAAACATCAATAACCTCAATGGCTGTCTTTACACCATCTGCCTGGGACTTCTCCTCCACACCAATAGGCTCCATGTCCACATCTCCACCTTTCTAAGCATCATTATCCTTATTGAAATTCGTAGGGTTCTTGGGGCAAGCTTGAATACAGGCATATGCAACAAGGGAACACAAAATGTTTTCTTGTCCAAATTGTTTACTAGCAATAGGAGCTTCCAAATCTGAGGGTTTCTTCCTCTTTATTCTTAACATCCATAATACAAGCATCAGACTCTACATGTCCCTCTTTTGTATTTTCTACAAACATTTGATCGGATTCCAACATGTTAAGGAATTCTTCAACAACTAATTCAACTTCAACATCTAACCTGTCCAAAAACCTTTTTCTTGTAGCCAAGATCTCACTCAACGAAGGAGTTGGCGTGGAGTGAACAACTCCCACTTCAACATTACTTTCTACTATATACAAGGTGCCTATTTTGCTTCCCCAAGCAATTACCAAGGCCCCTTTTGTTACTTTCCATTTGTTAGATCCACAAGTGACTTCACGCCCTTGAGAAGCCAATTGTCTAGTTGAAATCAAATTTTGTTTGATCTGAGGGATATATCTAACATCTTGCAACAACCAACTATTTCCATTGGTTAACTTTAACAAAACATCCCCTTTACCAATAACATCACAAGATTCATTATTTCCAAGAAGAACCTTATCGAAATCACCTGTTTGTAGGTTTTTGAAATACTCCTTGCATGGAGTGGCATGAAACGATGCTCCCGAATCAAGCACCCAAACATTTGATGCTATTTCTGCTGAGGTCAAAATAAGAACACCGGAATCCTCACATATAGCATTTGCTTCATCTTCTTTTGGCTGATTTTCAGCCTTCTTGAAAGACCAACAATTCTTTTTAATGTGGCCTTGCTTGCCACAATACCAACAACCGGTCTCTCTACCTTTGGATTTCGACCTTCCTTGTGATTTTTCACGACCACTTGGATTTTTCCCTCTTCCTTTTGATCTTCCCCTATCATCTACACTCAAAACATTATCCGATGTTGGACTCTCACCCGTGCTCATCCTTCGCATTTCCTCGCTTAGAATTACACCAACAACATTGTCAAATTTTAATGTATTTGAGCCAGAAACCGAGTTACTTACTGCCATAACCAAGCTATTCTAGCTTTCTAGCAAATATCTCAAAATTAAGAGAGCCCAAATCTCATCGTCAAAAACTATTTTTACAAACGATAATTGACTCGTAACAGTATTAAAATCATTCAAGTGATTCACTACAAAACTACCTTCAGCCATTTTCATGTTAAACAACCATTTCATCAAAAAACCTTGTTCGATGCTGAGGGCTTTTCATACAATTTATTCAACGTACTCATCAAATCAACAACTGTTGTTGCTTTGGAGATGTTAAATGCCACTGTTGAGGATAAACACAACCGGATGGCTCCCAACGCTTTTCTATCAAGAATGTCCCAATCTTCATCTGCCATAGTTGCTGGTTTCTTTGCTTTACTATGTAATGATCGCCACAAATCTTTTTGATATAAATAATCTTCCATATGCATTTTCCATAGTTGATAGTTGTGGCCATTGAACCTTTCCACCTTTCGTTCGTCAAACGACATTGGCTCCCACTCAAACTCAAATCTCTCGTACCAAAAGATCGAACACCACAATTCTCTGATACCAATTATTAATTTTTAAAAGAGCTAATCAAAACAGAAATAGAATTCAAATTTGAGCAATTATGGGCACACACAAAATAAGCACACATAACAACAAATTATGTGGTTCACCGAAATGGCTATATCCATGGGAAAAGTAGGGCAAATAGCTTTTATTGTTTTTGCAACAAGTGTAACAACCACAACCTTTACAAAAGGAATTACATGGTAATTTTCAACTATTTTGTAAATAGTATTCATTCCTAAAATTAAGGAAAATAAAATTTCTTCTAGAAAATAAATTTCATTTTCATAAATGAAATAAACATGAATATACATAAATGATTTTATATCAACGATTCAATCTTAAAAGTACATATCACAATTTCTTTTCCATTACATTACTAGATCAACTTTTCAAACTTCACAATGCATTAAGCAAAAGAGTTTAGAGTCAGAGATCCTTATTTGGATGCTTTCAATTTTTATGTCTTCCAAGACTCGGCCAGTCAACTGCGGAGGGAGAGCATCACCCAAGTGCTTTACCTCCAACCACAGACTTAAGCGGTCCTCTGCACCCCTTCCTTACTGGAAGTGGTCCTACCCTTCAATGAAGGGAGTGGTTAGGAACCCCCTAATAAAAGCCATCTGAGCTCTGGTGTTTGTGATCTACTTAACCAATATCGTCTATCAACTATGGATGACCTCCAACTATGGCAGACAACTTTGATTGCGTTAAGTATTTGGACATGGTGAATCGACACGTGCATGCAGTGACTCATGCACCCACTTTGGCCAAAGTTGTTTTGTGTTCAATGAACATTCGTTGTTTTCTTGGAGAAAAGTCGCACGTTCACCCATCCCGCTTGACTTGGAGACTTATCTGACCTAATACTCAACCCACAGAAAACTAAAGGGATACTATGGATGTAAAGATTCCATTATCCCACACCCAAATAGGTGTTCTCAATTGGATAACTCCAAAATTCAATAGTAAATTTGACACTTTGGTTGTAAAGCTAGCAACCTTGGGTTTTAAGGCTTAAGCCTTTTTAATTCAACCCATATTCTCATTCAAGACAGTCTTACACTGCTTCTATAATGGTAAACTCATAATATGTGACTTCAATGTTACCAACCTGACCTATTCTTAGTCATTCCTTATCTAAGCATTTAAGCTTTATGTTCTTATGAACTTATAATTATTTATACAACTAGGAAATACTCTCCTTATCATTTACTAACCCAGTAATTCAAATATATTTATGAGGAACAACATGCAGTACCTTATTAAATAAGGGGCTCACTGGTGAACAGTTATGGCCAGTTAGTGAGCAACCTGTCTGTGGTGCTCCAACCCCAATAAATTCAACATGCAAGCAGTCTTTTCTTTTTGCTCAAAGAATCTATTCAATAAACGGTATAACAGTCTCAAATATAATATTGGGTTTTAGCCCTTTTAGTAGTCCTTGTTCTAAATACTGTTCACAGATTTTAAAAGGTAAAAGAAGAGACTATGCTGCTGAAAGCTTAATTCCAAGTTTCAACAAGAAAACTCAGGAAACAAGAGAGCCATCAGATTGTATTCCAAGCAAGGAAAAAGAGACTTCGGAAACAAATTTAAAAAAAAAATTAGAACATGCCTGTAAGATGCTCAGAAAATGATTTACTTCAGTCCAGAACACGTACAACAGCCTCAACAATGAATTCTCTACCCTTAATGCTTGTTCCTACTATTCCAAGCCAATATGCAGTCCTTCTTTTGATGTCTATGTAACTAAATCTCTCGTTCTTTTGAGAACTAATAGTAACAGCAATGGCGACTCTAGCCTTTCTTTTTGTGTAACCCCTAAACAATATACAACAACAGTTTATATAGAAAGAGGAAAAGAATAACCACCTTCAAGCCACTACCAACCAACTTAACGAGGTCGGTTCAAAAACAGTAAATGCAAGCAGTTGAAGCCACCAAAAAGTTCTCACCACTCCCAGCAGCAGTTACACACTTAAAATATCTCAGTGCTTCTAGAATCTCTTCCGAACACGTTGAAAGTTCCTTTGCAAATAGTTGACCCAATTTGAAGTTTATTTATACCAAAACCAGATCACATTTAAAGGCTATTATATAGTGGATTATAGTCACCCACAAAGTCCCCATTTAGGATAACATTTACTCAAAATATATCCGCCCAAAATCTGTTATTGATTTATTTAACAGATTTGACTTTGTCAACGACAAAAGTGGAGTTTGGCGCCTTTTAATAAAGCTGTTACAAATCCCTATCATTTAGCATACAGTTTCTGCCTTTGACCAGGCCCGCGTTGCTATTTGTATGGAGCAGAATTATAGCAGCTTAGTTACCATTTACAGCTTAGCATAGTACACCACATTGGAGACCTTTTAATCTCCTAAATATTAGCATTAACAACCTTTATTTATTTTTAATAGCTTTAAACAAGAATTAATATCTCAACTTATATTTATATATTTAAATATTTGTACACACTAGTAAGCTCTAGCATACCCACTTACATATACACTTTACTAGAAACATGATTTTCTGTATAGGTGTATACATAGGTACATATCCCAGGCTTCCACATGTACACATATCCAAACATATAAACATAGGTACCATCCCAAAAGCATAAATATTGAATAATATGTTAATCTTCCTACTTACTCAAAGCACACAGTTCACATCATCAATTCCGTAAACAATAGGCAATACTATCATTATAAATATTTGTGTTATATATATATATATATAAGTATATAAGTACTCGTTTTGTGATGCAAGAGTACACCCAAACCCTAAGGCTCTTACAAGGAATTTCCTAAAACTTGACTTAAGTTAGATAACCTCATAACATGAACAAGCTCCAACTTGTTAAATTTATGTGATCAGATTAACATGCACAGAAAATTAATTCAAATTTACACAGTACACAGCAAATACCCTGGGAAAACCCTCCTCTTGAGGGAGAAAAACCCAGCCAATAATATCTCTTATATTATTGAATCTTGAAGAGAACACTTTTACAAATGAGGCCAATAAGAGGGGCCAAACAATGCACCAACAGGGGATACAGTCACAGATCTTATCTCATATGATTTGCTAACACAGAATTGAAGTTATATGATGAATTCGCACTGCTCAGATGACTGCACTGAACTTATGAAGAACTCGCACTGCTTTGAGATGAATTCACACTTCATACAAGAGACAAATGAATGAACTGAAAACTGAATGAATAACAATGAACAATCGAATGAGAATATATACAACATGAAGAGATGTGTCTATCCAATCATAGCAAGTCGGCCAAATAAAGAATCATGTCTCTTACTAATTTAATAAGTTGGCCACCCCAAGTCCCGCCTCCTTATTTAAATTCGCATCTCTTCATTAAATGGATGTTAAATATTGTTTGTCAAGGGAAGTGACTCTTTATTAAATTGCACATAATAATTAAATAGCTGATGGCTATAATTTAATTATATTCTCCAAGTAAATCGTGCTGGAAGGAAACGGATGTAGCTGCATTAACCATCAACACTCCCTCTCAGCTAGGGAGGATACTTCCAGCTGCACAAGGCAAGTCACCTCGACGTGATGCCCATCGATACAACCATGAGTGAACAAGAAGAATATCACCTCATCATGATATTAGATATCGCCTCAACACGATATCCACCATAATGGCTACAACCATACTATGGGGAAAATAAGTATATCACTTCATTCTGATATCAAATATCGCCTCAACACGGTATCAACCATAATGGCTACAACCATACTATGGTGCAAAGAAGAATACCACCTCAACGTGATATCAGATATCGCCTCAACACGATATCAACCATAATGGCTACAACCATACTATGGTAAGTACAAGTGTTCATCACTTGCGTGATGTTGTCACCTCAACATGACTTTCACCATGGCTCTCCCAGAGGGTGAAACACAAGTACAAAATATGTCATGGAGTCACACACATGACATCCACCATGACTCAGCTCGGAGGGTGGAAACAAGGGCTTTCACCTCAAATTCCTCTCTCAGAGGAAAATGCATTAACAAGGGCTTGCACCTCAAATTCTTCCGTCTCAGAAGAACCTCAAATTCTTCCGTCTCAGAAGAAAATGCATTAACAAGGGCCTCAAATTCTTCCGTCTCGGAAGAAAATGCATTAACAAGGCTCACTGATACTGAGACTCTTACTCAGTCAAGTTTGGATTCTCCACCATACCAAGCTTATCTCGGAAGTACACAAACTTTATCCTGGTGAGAGGCTTGGTGAGAATATCTGCCGTTTGCTCATCAGTGTTGATGTACCTCAACTGTACAGCCTTCCACAGTACCATATCTCTAATATAGTGGTACTTGATCTCAACATGCTTGGTTCTGTTATGAAACACAGGATTGACAGAAAGCTTCACACAACTCTAATATGAGGTAGAGATACCTAATATCATGATTGATGTAGAGATAGACAAAGAATTAATACGAAGAGAAAAGAGTATCGCTGTAAATCTGATCACGATCTTTTCAAACCCGCTCTGATACCATGTTAAATTTATGTGATCAGATTAACATGCACAGAAAATTAATTCAAATTTACACAGTACACAGCAAATACCCTGGGAAAACCCTCCTCTTGAGGGAGAAAAACCCAGCCAATAATATCTCTTATATTATTGAATCTTGAAGAGAACACTTTTACAAATGAGGCCAATAAGAGGGGCCAAACAATGCACCAACAGGGGATACAGTCACAGATCTTATCTCATATGATTTGCTAACACAGAACTGAAGTTATATGATGAATTCGCACTGCTCAGATGACTGCACTGAACTTATGAAGAACTCGCACTGCTTTGAGATGAATTCGCACTTCATACAAGAGACAAATGAATGAACTGAAAACTGAATGAATAACAATGAACAATCGAATGAGAATATATACAACATGAAGAGACGTGTCTATCCAATCATAGCAAGCCGGCCAAATAAAGAATCATGTCTCTTACTAATTTAATAAGTTGGCCACCCCAAGTCCCGCCTCCTTATTTAAATTCGCTTCTCTTCATTAAATGCATGTTAAATATTGTTTGTCAAGGGAAGTGACTCTTTATTAAATCGCACATAATAATTAAATAGCTGATGGCTATAATTTAATTATATTCTCCAAGTAAATCATGCTGGAAGGAAACGGACGTAGCTGCATTAACCATCAACACAACTTACACGAATTTGACACCTCAAACTTGTCACCTGACGATCTCAGATGGTTTTTATGAATGGGTTCTCTATCCACTTCCTTCTTCTAAGTGATACTCGCCCTCATCCATTGGAGGCGCAATATCCAATCCTATCATCCGCTTGGCAGTCAAAAACACGTAGTTAGTCATTTTCATCAAATTGTATACATCACATTATCAACCTATTATTTCATAAAATTCCATTGCATTCAACACTGCATATTCCATAATTCCATCACATTCACTTTACGAACACCATAGTTCAAATTCACATTGCATTCAAAGTTACGTGAAAAAGGTAAATAGAAAATAGTAATTTAGGGTTGGGATGTAACAACAAGATTACAATTCATCTTTGTCTATCACCAAGCAAAGAATATATATTGTTTTCTCTTCAGAGCAGATGAAGAGCCATGCGAAGAAGACAAAACGGCAGCGGTTGGACTTCACACTCAACAATCTTAATCTCTAAGTGCTATATTTGGTATGAAATTGAAAATTTAATTTTCTTCCTTTTTTGACAAATAATACACCATTTTATACCACCCTTAGATTGTATCGAACTTTTTCTGTTTTAAACCCAGGAAATTGTATTCCATTTGTACTATTGCCATTCCGTGTCAATGCTACGTAAGTTTAATATGGTTTGTTCTTTTAAAGGAGGAAACACAATAGTGATTATTTTTTTGACATTGTGTCAATGTTTGAATGACTAAATATATTTTTAACGTGGAGGGAGAAAAGATACATGAATTAAGGGTTTTATTGTTTCTTGTCATAGGATTATCCTACCTGATGATGCCATTTCCTATTTAGATGAAATTTGTACATTGGGTTCTTGACTAATTCACATTGCATATAAATGTCACATAGGTGTATTTATAAATTAAAAACATTTAATTTTCTTTAATGCTTTTTCTTGCTTAGGGAGGTTTGTTACTCCTTGGGGATTAACTTTTATATTTTCTATGATTTTCTCAATGTTTGTAAAATCACGTGGACTAACACAAAACATTTCATTTATTGAAGTGTAAATTATAATGAACTGCATGGTGGGTTTCATGGTTTGCTTTCTAGTTTCTTCAAACAGGTTGGAGGTTGGTTTTTGTAACTCTTTTCTTCAGTTTATTTCTTCAAATTCTAGCAAATTGGGAAGTAGTTAAGCTTAATGCTGAGCAAAGATTGGAAAAGATAGATAATACTGCAATGTTGTTCCTTGTAGTCATGGCATGACTTCAACTCAGTAATGTGGAGAGAGTGTTGCGAAAATGCAGCCTCAGCAGAAACTGCAATGCCCAAGGGGCTTAGAATTTTGGGCAATGACAAACATGAGGGTGCTTTATCGTTATGTGCCAGGGATGCTGAAGCTGCTGGTATAAAGTATACCCTTGAATTGAGCTGCAAGGATTGTAGAGACTATATTCCAAGTGTAACTCCATGTCTTGTGGTAGTCAACCCTCCATGGGGTTTTCGCCTTGGCAATGCAGGGTATGGTGTTCATTTCCTAGTCAGGATGATAAAACTTTACAAAATTGTATGCTTTGATAATCTAACATTTTGTATTTGCCAATAAGTGATGATGTTCTCTCTTGTAGTGAAAATGATAATGAAGATGTGGAATCTACATGGCAAGCTTTGGGACAGTTTTCAAAGCAACATTGCAATTGTGCAGATATGTATATTTTAAGTGGCAGGTCAACTGTGACAAGAGAGTTGCGCATGAAAGCTGATAAAAAATGGCCTATAACAATGGGAGGCGTAGATTGCCGGTTGTTACACTATTATGTGTTGCCCCCAAAAGTTGGCATCAATACAGATTATAAACAAGTCAGTGAGGTTAAAGAAGCTATTGGACGATGAGCCAATGTTATCTTGATCTTAGAGATGTCATATTTCCCCAGCAAGGATTAGCTTCCATAATCTTTGAGATGGTATGGATTTCCTGCAGTGATGCAAGTTATGCACCTTTCAGGAGTTTGTTTGACAGTACACCAATGTGGTAACTTGGTAAGCAACCATGTTATGCAGCATGTATAGACTTTAACATGTTAAGATCAAATAATTCATAGTTTGTGATATTCTTGCAAAAGTTGTTGGTTCTGTGGTTTGAATTATTGAGTATGGAAGTAAAACTATAGAACAATTAGAGATGAGTATAACCAATGATAGTGAAAGATATTATCCATGGGTGCAAAAGCTTCCTTTTTGATGTTTTGCATGACTATGTTTTTGTACAAACAGAAACAAATATTGAGCTACCAATATCCCTAATGCTTTTTCACCCAAACTAGTGCTTGGAGTGTGTGTTTTTTGTTTGGAGATGAATGGCCATCAATGAGTTTGATAATATTTAGAGAAAAAAGTAGAGCATGAATATTGGTTGGTTACCATCATATCCTATTTGCATATTTACTTTTATTTTGTTTTGGTGCAGGGAGCCTGTTTCTTATCTCTAGGATCGGAATTGTAACTTTTATTGACAATTTCAAACAAGTTACTAGCCATTTGCATCTCCATCAAAAGTGCCAGATAATGGAATGGTCATTTGTTCCTGTTCAAGTACATGGCAGATACATTAAAATTTAACTCTTCAAGGAAGTATGTAAAATGACACTGTACAATGCAAGCTTGTTATATTTTGAGGCTTGTAATAGAAGTTTTTTCTCTTATCGAAATTTGCTATGTATTTTTTCTTGGACATAATCTTGTATGCTGTGTATACATGGATTATTTTGTATTCCAGCAGTAGTTAAACTAGGCATTATCAAGTAAATTTTGTTATACTAGGCCATCTAATTCTTTTTCTCCAGCCATAATATTTTTAACGGGTAAAAGGAGATTGAATAGGATCTTCTAGCCTTCTACAAAGGATTGAAGGGAGCGACAATATGTGCCAAAGGCAAATAAAAATAGACTTCACATACTAGTGTGGAGCAAAGCATATGAGAAAAAATTGCATATTACAAATCAAAACCAAACTATAACACGGGAAGCAGCAACTACCAACCTCTTTTCATGGGCAAGTAGCAATCAGCCACGTTGTATATTTCCAGTTGAAAGTGTGTGATTCATTTTTGAAGGTTATCAATAAAAGTCCAAAACTCAACCAGCATGCCGTCTGAAATCAAATTAAATTCCAGGTACATAAAAAAAACACTGCCTTACCAGTCAACTTGATACCTTATGCTTTTGTTTATTCCCACCGTATTTACTTTAATGATGTCATTGTAACATTGACAGGGTCTAAAAATGATAGCATTTGAACACGCAATTGATCTAATCTGAGCTGGAGAAACCTAGGGTTTTTTCATAGTGCAAGACTATTCTTACCATCATTAAATGGGCAGCAAAGGAGAAAGTGAATCCCCCAATGCTTCTGTCAGCGTGTCTATCCAATGGAGGAGCAACCTTACACTGCTACAATCACAGAACTCATCTTCAACAGTAAACCTTTCCCTCTGGATGATTGCCTAAAACTTACCTAGAGTTTTCCTAGAATGACTTCAAGGAGGCCGAGGGGTGTGTTGAATTTGTTATAAGGCATTGCATATATGTATCAATCTGTATGTTCCATGGATGACTTACCTGGGGCACTTGCGACTACAACATAATGACAGAAATTCCCTTCCTGTTATTCTTGTAAGGATGTCCTTTCCCCATTCCATAACTCTTATTTTGGCACAGGCTGGAAGTCTGTCATCAAAGATTAACTAATAAGTTGGAACCCCCGTTAATCAAACTTTATATGCATAGTTAATATTATATTTCGAATTTCATGTTAAATATGCTTTGGTCACTAGGTTTTTGGGCATGCCATGAGGATGCATAGCAGTTTTGCGTGGCATTTTGATGATGAATTTTAGAGCGTTATTGAAGATATCCAGAATTGTTTGTCTTGCTGGGGATAAAGCAAGACTTCCATAATTTCATTACCACAAGTGTCAATAGTATTTCAAGCTACTTCCACAGTCCAAGGTTAACTACCACCACTATCTGCTTTAGCACGTGGACCACCACGGAGCGGCAGTACATGGAGAGTGATAGAACTTCACATTTGGGTAGGGAAGGATCGTCTTGGATTTTAAGATCAGTACTTCGGTCAGTACCAAAACATGCAATAGAAAAAAAAGGAATAAATCAGAAAATAAATGTTCAATAAGAGCATTCAAACATCCTTAGGTACCAAGAAACAAAGACGCAAACCTATAAGGAGCCATGCCAAAGGAGTCTATAAAAATAGATGATATATAAAATCATATAGCACAAACTTAGGACCTACACCTAGATGGAGAGGCATGAAAGCACAATACTAATGAAAGAGAGTTACTTCTAGTTAAGGATGTGGAACAATTGGTGAACAGTGAGCTAGTGCTTTGGTTATGTTTGAACTAAGAGCCATGAAGTATATGGAAAACCAAAAAGTGGATACCAAAGTGAGGGAAACTATGGGTTCAAGCCATGGATAATATGCATGAGGGGGCAATGATTCATTTGCCTCCAAGTTAATGGTCCAAACATGAAGAGAGAAGCTAAGGTGGGCTTTTGACAAGGGTAGGGTTCCAAAGAGAGCATTACAACAATGCAATTGTTAACATAGAACCCATTAAGAGGTGTGAGTTAAGTGTAATGGGAGGTAGAAGGCTAAGGGGATAAAATTCATTCATTGAAAATCTAAAAAATGAGAAAGCCTAACCTTTAGGATGAAAAATAATTACGAGTCCCCTTGAGGTGAGGATAAAAGACAACTAACAAATAATGCAATAAGGCCTTAGCTTCCCTTAGGTCTTGTTGTGACTTTTTCACTCATCACCCCATTGCAAATGGGGACCTAATTTTTGCTTCGTTAGGGTCTATTGGCTTGATTTTTCGTTGGATTTCCTGTTGTCTCTCTCTCTCTTGTTCTATCTATCTTTCTGGGGGTGTGCCTGCCTGAATTGAAATTTTGGCTAAGTATGAGAATTAGGGTTTTGAATCTTTCGGCTAGTTTGAAGTCAAATTGAGCAAGCGAATTGAAGTCTAAGCTTGACATTGCGTCCAGAGCACCTTAAGCTGTTTGCCATCAAATTTTGAGTTGAATATGACAACTTGCTATTTTTAGCAGTCTGGGCTTTAGAGGCCATTTTCAGGGTTTGTATGCTAAGTTTTTCGGTGCATGTCTAGAGAATATTTCTGGGTTTTCTGAGACCTACGCAATGATATAATATGCAAGATGATATGATAACTTTCAACAGTCTTGAATTCAAAGGCTATTTTTAAGGTTTGCATGTTGGAGTCTTCAACGCATATTTGGATATTATTTGTGGGTTTTTCGAGGGCTTCGCAGTGATGTAACATGCAAACTAGGATCAAAACCTTTTTGCAGAGTTGTCTTCAAAAGCTATTTTTAGGGTTTGCATGCATGATTTTTCAGTGCATGTCAGCATATTCTTCATGGGTTTTTCAAGAGCTATGCAACAAGGTAACATGCAAGCAAAATTGATCACTTTTTAGGAACTTACTATTTTTAGCCAATGCCCGCATGCAATCCAGTTTGCTGGGTTTTTTTGGGTTTTGTGAGATCTCTCAGACTATGTGACATGTAAACACATTTGACAACTGATTGGTCACTTTTTCAGACACTTACTATTTTTGGCAAGATCACTCCGGCAACTGCCCAACACTTCAACGTCACGAACATGGCGACATGCAACAAAAACAGGGTCAAACGAAGATCATTTGATCAACGTGCAAGTCAGATTAGGGTTTTGAGCTTCGAGGCCTAAAATGAGAGGTCAAATGCCAGAATCTCCAAAAACTGGTGTATCCCACTGCGATCAGTATCTTTCAAGGATTCCATTGGTAAAATTTGAAGGCAATTCGAGCACAAACTATAAATAGTAAGTCACTTCTCAAACAAGTTATAAATAGCAAGTTAGTGCGAGGTGTTAGTGTGAATGGGTTAGTTAACCCATGAGGATCTTGTGGTGAAAATTTCAAATCAATCCAAGCTACGAAAGTATGAAAACTAGAGGCTTACTAAAAATAGTAAACCGGAGAAAGCAAGGCAAGTGATGAAGCATGAACTTTCTTGAGTCATGAAGAATAAGAAGCTAAACATCCTCAATTAGAAGCTCACACCCTCAAATCCATCATAAGATGGAGAAACTAGATGGAAATTTTTCTAAGTCTGAGAAAATGGAAGCTCAAGGGGGTAAATGCACCCAAACTTCAAGAGGATGAGTTAAGAAATTTGACCAAGGCATGGAGATGGCAGGAGCCCCCCTCAAATGCGCCCGGGCTGAGAGAAGATGCTTGAAAAAGTTTCTAAGTTTTCGGAAATTCCTCCTCAGCACATGAAATGCACCCATGTTGATGGGCTAGTGTGGAAAAATTCCTAAGGCAAGAAAATTCCACTCCCCCCCCCAAATGCGCCCTGTCTTGAGGGGAATTGAGAAAAATATTTGTTAAGTGTAAGAAAATTCCTTGATAACCCTTGAAATGCGCCCTAGCATAGAAGGAGGCAAGAAAATACTGTCTTGGAAAATTCTTGTGCACCTAGCCAAATGCGCCCATGGCAAAGTTGACTGAGAAAAACGCCTAAGGCATGGGAAAATTCCTATATACCCTTCCAAATGCACCTAGCAAGGAGTAGAGTGGGGGTTGAGAAAATTTCTAAGTATTAACGTGGAGGCACCACCTCCTAAATGCGCCCACCTTGGAGAGACAACTTGAAAAATGACTTAAGGCATTTAAATTGGAAGTAGCATCCCCCAAATGCGCCCACCTTATGAAGAGGAAGTGAAATAAATTTCTAACTGTCGGCAACTGGCAATAGACCTCCCCAAATGCGCCTAGAGTGGAGAAGAAGGTGATGAATTTGTCTAAGTGTAAGAAACTTGAAGTAGCCCTGCTAAATGCGCCCTTCAAGGAGATACAACTGGAAGACATTCTAAGTAGTGGAAATTCCTGTACCTCCCCTAAATGCGCCCAACATAACATGAGGCTTGAAAAAGTTTCTAAGCTATTAAAAGTTCCTGTTGGACCCCCTATATGCGCCCATCTAGGAATGAAGACATGAAATTTGTCTAAGGCATGGATAAACTGGTAGTGGACATATGAAAATGCACCTAGCTTAAGGATGATGAATTTGAAAACTTCGTAAGTGTCAAAAAGGAGAAGTACACCCCAGGGGAGGGGAGGTGAATAAAACTTTGGTGAGAAATATTTTTCTAAGGTATAAAATTCAAAAATTAAATGCCCCCCTTTGTAGTGATACACATGAATTTTGCATTTTCTAAGGGGAATTTTCTTCTAGGTACTGGATATCTTCGACAAGGAGATGATTTTGAAACTTTTCATGCCTCGCTTGAGACTTTTGGATGGAGATTTTACTTGGGCGCTTGGTTGATGAATTTTTTAGAGGAGATAAATTATTTCTAAGGCAGATGGGTTGGAAATTTGGCTAAGGCAAAAGGGGGATATCATGTTGGTTGGAAAATTTTCTAAGGCAAAGAGAAATCAAACAACACCCTTCAAGGTGTGCCCTCAAGACATATGAAAATTCTAAGAAAGACTTGTTTGAGTTAAACGTGCCCATCATAGAGAAGGAATTTGAAAAATTGGCTAAGTCAGAGGAAATGAAGACACAAAGGTCTAAAATGTGCCCAAGTTTACATGAGGCATTATGAGCTAGAATCAACATAGGTGAGAGAGTTTTCTAAGGGAAGAGATATGGAGTTCAGGACATGATGTGTGCTCTAAGCAAGTTGAGATGAAGATAGGTTAACATGTGATATTTGTTGAGGATGGGAGAATAAAACAACACCCTCTAAATGCGCCCTCAAGATGGATGAAAGTTTCTAAGGCATCAAAATGAGCATCGGGGAGGATACATGGTCAAAGTATGCCTATGATAAAAGAGTATGAATAAAGCAAAGTTTGCTAGAGAAAAATGATGAACCCTATCAAATCTAGAGATCACCCACACCTTGGAAATCAAAACATGGATATCAGGTAAGCAAAGAGAATTTATATTATAAGGTGTTTTGATGCTCTTCCTTTTGTTTATTTTGCAGGATGAATGTCGGGACCAAAGTTGGAGGACTTGAGGTGATGGAGCAAACACCCCAAAACAACATTGCAACCTTGGAAGAGATTAAGTTATGTGTTTCAAGTTCCTCCATGATGTCTCATTTGTGCCCAAACCATGAAGGGAGATGTTATAAAAAATGGCTAAGTGTTGCACTCAATTCAGAGAGGTAGATGGCGAGGAAGAAATGTTCAAGTCCAAGATAAGAAAATCTTTCAGGATCAGGGGTGGAGAAATAATCATCCTCATGCAGTTCAGAGTTAGAGAATGTCAGTTGAGAAGAAAATCATCATCGAGCAGTTGTTGCCTTGGAGTTAGACCGAGAACGTGCCTACCATACCTTTCAAGAAGTTGAAGCCATGATGATCAAACTCATCCAGTTTGCAGTCAAGAAGAACAAGAACAATGTGAATGCGTTCCCAGACAAGAATCTTCTAGAAGATGGTGGACATTAATTGCTCATTTATTACCCCACTCTTCTTGGTGGCGGTTCTTAGGGTTAGGGCTTATGTGGCTTAATCTGAGCCCTTCATTGTAATTGAATCTGAGTCGTCCATTGGATTGGGGCAACTAGAAAAGGGGCATCCCCCCTCATTTGTACCTCATTAAATTAGGATCATAGAATAGCAAAGAGACTAATAGTGTAGCATAGATTGGTAGGATAGTTTGAAGAAGGAAAGTTTTTCCTTTGAAAACTTTGTAAGAAATTGTTGTGAACACTCTTAATAAAAAGAGTTTTCATTGATGATGATCTCGTCTTTGGTTGTGAGTAGCATAGCAAGGTTTCTTCGTCCTTCTGATTCAAGTAGTAGCTTAAAGTAGAGTAAATTTTATTTCATGCAAGTGGATAGTAATAATGGAATATGGTGTTTGATCTAAGCAAGCTTCGCTTATCCATACCACTAGCGGGCTCACTAATGGTGTGTCCGCTTTGTGTGGTCAACTAGAAACATTGTGGACCTAACTTCAATCATAGTTTGAATGATGGTATGCGTCGTTGTGATGGTATCTTCATGTCAAGTGGTGGTTTGAATATTTTTAGTCACCTCCCTTGAAGATTGCATTGACTCTGTGGAAGCTGTTCGACGCGAGGCAAAGCGAAGTTTGGTTGAAGTTTGCTGAAGTTGAGCTCCATATCCTGCACTTAGGATAGAATTTAGGCTTTCTAAACCCTGCACCCAGTTTAATTCAGTACTTTCTGGTTAGTTTAGGAAACAAGAGCTTTATAGACAAAACCTTTCGAGCATTCAAATTCCTTTCTCTGATGTTGAACAATTTTGTAAGTCCCCTTGAAATACCAACAGATCACATCGAGCCAACTGAGACTATCCACTACATGAAGGAACCTTGGAGTTGAATGCATGATCTTTCTAGCAATATTAGCATCGAGCCTTACAGACAAAACCTTTCGAGCATTCAAATTCCTTTCTCTGCTGTTGAACAATTTTGTAAGTCCCCTTGAAATACCAACAAATCACATCGAGCCAATTGAGACTATCCGCTACATGAAGGAACCTTGGAGTTGAATGCATGATCTTTCTATCAATATTAGCATGCAAGAGACTTTGTTCAAGAGAGGATAGAGTCGCTGTTGGTAACTTTATTCTGTGTTGGTGCGGTCACGAAAAACACATCAACAGGTTTGCTACCGAAAGAAATGTTATGTACCTAGCGATATGATATTGTAATGTATTTAGATGGATGAAGATGCCAACATGTGACACACATCCCTTAAGTTGGTTATATTGAGTCATATGAATAACTTGTGTAATTAATTATATCAGGAGTTGAGTAGGCCTTCATTAGGATTACCTCTCCATTGTATTATTAGGAGGTATATATAAAGGAGGTGATTATCATTTTAAGATAGGTGTGAAGTATAATATTGTATTTGGGATCTCTTGTAGATATAGCGTGGAGTGGTTTCTTCCATAAGGAGTATTTTATGGTGTTATCGTACCTCAAGGGTTTACTCTATTTCAACATATATTGGATATAAGGCATATTGGCCCACATACATCTCTTATTCTACGTGTGATCTATATTCTACATTATATTAATTTCATTATTATAATGTATTTAGATGGATGCAAATGGCAACATGTGGCACACATCCCTTAAGTTGGCACACATCCCTTAAGTTAGTTATATTGAATCATGTGAGTAACTTGTGTAATTAATTATATCAAGATTTGAGTAGGTCTTCATTAGGATTACCCCTCTGTTGTCTTATTAGCAGGTACATATAAAGGAGGTGATTATCATTTTAAGATAGGTGTGAAGTATGATATTGTATTTGGAATCTCTTGGAGATATAGCGTGGAGTGGCTTCTTCCATAAGGTGTATTGTATGGTGCTACCCCACCTCAAAGGTTTACTCTATTTTGACATAGGATATTAGGAAATATTGGTCCACAAACATCTCTTGTGTTGTGTGTGTTCTATATTCTACATTATATTATTTCCATTATTATATGTGTGAATCTTATTAAGAAAAAATAAGAAACTAGCAAGTGGTTTCTTACAGGGAAATAACATACTAATATTAAAAAAAGAGCATGGCACAAAAACACTTGACATCATAAATCCTACTTCTAATGTAGTTTGAACAAAAAATAAGTTCTAGGTTACACGTGTTTGATAAGCATATGTGAAGAAGAGAGGAGAGATGCCATGAGAATCCTTTGAATGCAACATCAAAACAAGGAATGTGAGAAGTTAATGGCTAGGCATTCATATGTACTTAAATAAAATTACTCCATTACATGACAAAGGTGATTAGGGGTACAAACATGGCTACACCTTATGGTTGTCCCCTTGCCCAAAAGTAAGGGTGTTTCCAATCTACAAGAGGTGAAGAAAATGGGGTAGTGGTGCCTTAAGGGACATGTACATCACATCACCACAACCATATGGTCTTTGATATTGAAGGAGCAATACCTGGTTCTGTTGTATCCAACCACCAACCCATCTAGCATGTTGGATGTATAATTTACCAAAATAATCATTTAAAAGCATTTTGTTTAATAATTGTGGATGATGAAAATGTGAATTATGCAAAATAGTAATAATACAATTAAAGTACCAAATTCACATACCAACAATCACCTAATGGAACTCAAGATCTTGACTTAGAATTTAGATAACAAACAAATTATCACAGCAAAGACCTTGATTTGCTCCACTCTGAGTTGCTCTTCTAAGTAACATAACCATGAAAGCACAATGATAGTATGATAGCAATGATAATGATAGCTTGCTTGCTTGATAATGATAATGCTTGATTGCTTGATAATACTATAGTGATCTTGATAATGTATGATATGATAGCTCTAGGGGATATAAATAAATGAGGGCTTTGTATTTATATGATTCCCTTGATATTTGATCAATGGTGAAGATTAATTTAAAAAAAATCAATGGATAGGAAAAATAAAGATAGGGTAGGACTTCAATTTCAATTAATGATGAAAGAGGGAAAGTTTAAAGAATTAAATTTATTTATTTATTTATTCATAAGGATGTAGTTGGGGAAATAAATAAAATATTATTTTAATTTATTTATTTTAGAGGGAAATTTTTTAATTTAAATGAATTATTTTAATTTATTTAATATGTGGGGGGAGGAGGTGGGGGTGTTAGCTAATTAATTAAGTGGACCAAAGATAATTTGAATTTAATTTTAATAAATATTGGAAAAATGATAAGTGATGAAAAAATATTTAATTAATATAGATATGATAACAATATTAAAATATTTAGTTAATAATTATGGATGAAAAAAAGAGATATTAGCTTAATTAAAAAATTATTTAATTAATATGGGTAGAAGAATTGATTAGGATAATGATGAAATGATAGGATGAAAAATGCATTAGTCATTTATAGGTGTTTACATTTTGCACCTCTTTGAGCCAATGTGTTTTATATTGTTGTTTCAAATAAATAAGATTGAAAAAAATTGTTGGTGATGTGCCCCAATGTAGCCCAATTGTACATAGGAATGAGAGTTAGATGCCCCTTGAGAGATTGGCCATAGAAAATAGTTTTTTGGTCGAGCTCACATGACAAATTAGCTAGGTCTATAATAATGATGTTGATATGACGATGACAATGATACATATGTATGTGATGGATATTTATGATGCTTTAATGTGATTATGATTGATGATTATGATGCACATGTTATAGGTATTTGTGGTTGAAGCGGATATATATGTGAGATCTTTTTTGATGCTTTGATAGTAGTGATGCAATGTGATGTACAGTTGATGCGACTTGTGTGAGCATAAGGAAAATGCAAAGTTGAATAGTGTTAGTGCAAATCAGTATGAAGTGTGTGAAGTTAGTATATTGAGCTTTAATGAAATTGTAATTCATGCATATGTTAGATGCAATTGTAACAATTCAAACTTGGCTATGTGCCACCACTCTCTTCTATCTTTCTTCTTTTAGTGGGCAGTGAGTCCACTTGGAAAACAAATCCACTTGTAGTGAGCACTTCTGTAATATCTTATAACCGGTTATAATATATTGTGAGCTAATCCTCACCGTGGCTTTTCCCATTTTGGGTTTTTCATGTAAAAGTCTAGTGTTCATGTATTATGTGATTTTGTTGGATGTTTTCATGCTTTCCTTTGTTGCTACAAATTGAATATGCTATGTGGAATGAATGTTTAAATTCTTAACTGGTTTAAAAGAATACTAACTCACCCCCCTCTCAATATTTTAGGTGTTCAACAATTGGTATTAGAGTTTGGTTCCTTGGAAGGAGCTTAATTGCTTGGGGAAGATCTTGGAGGTTGAACATATGGTTGTAAGAAGATTTCCTACTCCTCTAAAAGAAATACCTACTGTTGGATTTACATAAATAGAGTGCATACTTGGCATGAATGGAAAACTCAAAATAGCCTTTGAAGATCTAGAAAGGACTAAAAGTGAGAACACAGATCTGAAGGAAAATGTCAAAGTAGATGAATGTATCAAAAAGTTGAGAGAGAAAATCAAGAAGTTCAGGGAAAGTCATAAGGAAGTTAATGAGCAACTGAAGCATGCAAATGAGACAATTACTAGTCTGAAGGTGCAAGTTGAACAAGGAAAAAGAGTTGAAGAATGTTTGAATGCAAAGTTGAAAAGAAAAATTGAGGAATGTTCAAAACTTGAAGAAGTTGTGACCTTAAGATCATAACTTGAGAAAGCAAAGAGTCATGAAGAAAAATTCAAGATGATCTCTACAAAGCTTGATGAAATGATTGCAAATTAGAAATGATCTAAAGACAAAGGTGGATTAGGGTTTGAGATAGGAGAAAGCTTAAAGATAGATCAAACTCCAAATTAGGCCAAAAAGAAGACTGGAGACAATAAGAGCAATGGAAAAGAGGTCTGAAATCAAAGGAAAGACTTCAAAAGACCACCGATCAAACAACCAAATGCACAAAGGAACCTATATTTTAATGGTTTTTGTTAAGTTCTTGCAATAGATTTGGACATAAGACTATGGAATGTAGAAGCAAAATGAGTCAAGATGTTACATCTTTTCTCAATTAGTGCTTTACATGCAAGAAATTTGGACATAAGGCTAGTGTATGCAGAAGTCAAATAATGAATGACTATAATGGTACGAGGTTTCAATCCTTTAATAACTATTGTTAAGCATGCAATAGATTTGGGCATTGTAGACATCCAAATTTGACCATTCCCATATGGTCAAATCCACCTCTTTTATCTGTTTAGTTCATCAATATTAATTAAATAACTTATTTAATTAATATTTCCCCTTTCCCTAATATTCCTAAAGTATTTGATTTTATAATTAAATACTTTACCTTTCATCCTTTCTCTAAATTAAATAAATACATCAATTTATTTAATTTGGTCATTTAGCCTTTTTGGAATTTAAATCAATTTTAAATTCCTTTTTCTCTCTCTTTGTCACATCCTTTATAACTTTTTTCTAATATGGATTAGTCTAATTAATCTATGATTAGAATGTGCACACTTTTAATCAGGATTAATGTCACATCCTCCATATTTGTTCACTTGCCTCTAATCCCTCATTAATCTTCTTAATCACCTGTGTGCACAACCTTAATCTAATCACATGCTATCTTTGGCATGTATTCCAAGTCAACCTTTCATAAGTGCTTTCCCTTTTAAGCCTTGACCTTTTCACCATGTGAATTTAAAATTCACATTTATTCATTCAATGCATTTTTCTTCCCTATGCAAGTTGTTGGTAAATTCTAAATTCCATCACTTGTCACATCAGTCACATGGGACAAAAACTTCTTTTATAAGGGCCTTGTCTTATCCATAAGGTACTTTTCAACTTCCTTTATAAGGACCATGTCTTATCTACAAAGTGCTTCTCATCATGTGAATTTAAAATTCACATTTATTTTTTCAGCCACTTTTTCCTTCCAATCACGTGAATTTAAAATTCACATTTATTCCTCCAACAACTTCTCTCTTCCCCATGATGATGTGTGAGAAATTCTAAAATTCTTCACATGTCAACATCCTTCCCACATAGGGACAAAAAGTTACTTTTTAAGGAAACCTTTTCCCCATCCCAAGGTACTTGCAAGTACCTCCACTTCACATGTCCTTTTTCCAACTCACTTGTCCTTGTGACATCTCATCCTCCACATGGTAAGATGTGAGGGCTTGTGAGCCCTCAATTCACCACAACCCTTTATCTTTTCCATGTTGGAAAAATCTTGACCATCCATTTCTCTAGAGATTCTTCCCTTAAAATAAGAGATTTTCTCTCAATTGATTCATTCATCACATTCAAGCACTCATACTCAAACATTTTGCAAGCAATTTAATATCCTCCATTGTTGCATGTTTCAAGCTCTCATCACTTGCATTTTCTTTCATCCATCAAAATACCCAAATAGCTCATTGCATTCATCATCTCACCTAGATCATTTTTCATCCATTTTCCATCAAGGAGCACATATTTATCAACTATCAAAGGGCCAACCAAAGATAAACTCATACAAGGTATAAATCTATTTTTCATTTTTATTTTGTTTGAATTTAACATAGCCCAATTTTGAGGTGAGGTGTTGAAGTGTTATTTGCTTCTTTTGTATTCTATTTTGCATCATTTAGGATAGGTAGATAATACTTCTCATAGGCATAAAGCTAATCAATGCAGATCTAGAATGAATGAAAGTAAGTCTATTCAAAAGAATGCCATTTGTTACAATTACAGTAGACCTGGACATATCTCTAAGTTTTGCAGAAATAAGAATGTGAAAAAAAAATCCAGTAAAGAATGATCCTATGAAAAAGGTTGATCTAGTAAAGACAAATAAAGAGATGTAAAAGATTTAGAAAAAGAAGGAAGAGACAGAGGCTAACCATGTGTTTGTACCAACATTTGGTGCATATGTTTCCTCTAGAAACTAAGTTAAGAGATTTGGATAAAGGGGAGCTCTAATGGAAAATATTTCATCCCCTACAAGAGAAATGGTGTTGATGCTTCAAAATGTGGATATGAGGTGTGGGTCAATATGCTTGACTATCAGAGAAATAATTGGTGGAAAATATTGAGTTGTGGAAATTTGTGGAGCATTTGAGGGTAATTGTGCAGTGCAGTTAGGGTTTTCACCAACTTTTCAATTTGTGTATTCAATGTGAAATTAGGTCAATTTCAAAAGGGTTATAAGTGATTGTACTTTATCGAAATGATTTACAAAAAAACATTCGAAGAGCGAGAAGAGTAGATTAGTGAAGAAGCAAAGTGAAGTGATCGAAGTATTTGAGATTCAATACAAACAGAACCCTAGCCAAAAGTGATTCAAAGGTATTTGCAGTTTTCATTTGCCCTAGTTTCAGAAAGCATTTTCAATTTACAAAAAATATGTAGACACCACAAGTGGTAGAGGTTATGGAGTGTTCGTGTCCTAAATTGAAATGACATCTCGACAAATCATTGGTGGATGATCCAGATGGTGCATTTTCAAAAATCCCATATGGAGTTTTATACACATAAGATCTTAGGGCATACATTCATGTTATGCCGGAAGAGTATAATCACACAAAGTTGAGTGATATATGGTACAAAGAGCTCAGTAAAGATGATTTTGAGTTGAAATGGTATTTTGAGGTTTTGATAGAGAAGAAAATCAATGTTTGGAACAAGTTTCCCATATTTTTCTATGTGGATGAGTGGGTGAGATACACCCTAAGAAGAATTCATGACAAGTTCCTCCAGTTAACATGCCACATTTGTTGAACAAAGAAGCAATTACGGTTGTGACAGGACCGTGCTCAATTGGACTAGCTTTGATACTTAAATATGTGAAGAATGAGGTTGTAATGGAGTGAATGGGTGCAAAATATGATAGGAGAGCCTTTACCGTCAAGGACATCAAGAACTTGATAGTTAAGTACGTTTCAATGATGATTGGATACAAGTTACACTTCTCTAATAGAAATAATTTTGTATTCGCAACCGCCATCAATACAACATATGAGATGGTTGAGATGGGAGCTGATTATGATCTATGTGAGCTAAAGACTACAACTTCTAGAAAATATGCAGAAGAAAAAGGACTCCAAATATCCTTTTAAGTTTGGCACCCTAATTATTTGTTTACTATTCTACTTTTTGAATGTTCTTGGTACAAGGAACATTGTATGGCTAAAGGATAGATGGGTACCCCATCAGGTCAAAGATCATTTGATGAGATTGGGAAACTCAAATACAAAAAAGCATTCCCTCTGGAAATTCCTTAAAACATTTCAGGAGAAGATGTAGGCAAGACAAAGAATACTGAAGAGCATTGTTGAGAAGTACAAGAATGACATCACATTCTTGGTAATAAAATATTGTTGCATTATACAAGCTGTTGAGCCCAGGACCGTTTGGATCCTAGAGATGGGATATGAAATTACAGATGAAGAGATCACCAGTTCAGTTGAATTTATGTTGAGCAAGACAAAAGACACCTCTGAAGAGAGGTATGGTACATATTAAGAGAAACCCATGGAGGTTCACATGGATCAAAGACTCTCAAATAAAGATCATTGAAAATATGAATACAACACTTGCGGAGGAAATGGCCCTCACAAAAGAATAAGTTGAAAAGGAAAAAGCCATGTTTGGCTCACTAGGAGGATCATCAAGTGTTAGGATATTTGGTAGAACAACTACCACTCTTTTGGTTGCTCCAAAGTCCTATGGGACTAAGTTTGCCTCAAGGGAGAAGAGAAAAGAGCTTGTTTAAGTACTCCGGTAAAGGAGAAACACCTCTAGTTAAACAACATAAGAGGCATGAAAAGGAAAAGGGTGCTTCGACACCAAAAAAAATTGGCCCTACAAAAAGAAGAATGAATAAAAAGGCTACAAGGAAACATTACATGGGTGTGGATGTGGAGGATGAAGAAGAAGAAGATGAAGGAGCAAAATTGGTCCGAAAGAGGAAAAATGAAGCTTCAAAAGGTGAAGCAAGTGGTAAAAGATAAAAGGTTGATATTGTGGATACAGATGATGAGGCTGTGTAGTGTCAAAAAATGTACTCTTTTACATTTCACACTATGTTTGGGTCCCCTAATTTAAATGGACTTAATTAAGCCTCTAATTTCCTAAATTTTGCATCTACAAGCCTAACTAATTGCAATTTTTGAAAGGGGAGTTGTGATTTAATTAACACATTTATTATTTTTAATACCAAGAAATAAATAGGTCCTAATTATTTAGGTCAGGACCCATTCACCCTTAGGAAAATTGATCCTCCTTAAGATCACAATTTCAAATTTTAAACATGTTTGTGGTGGCATCTCAAGGTCCTAAATTCAAGATTTAAGTGTCGACTTGTAATGTTTAATTTTTGACAAATTAGAAAATCATTTATAAAAGCAAGGTCTTTTATCATTTCGAATCCTAGATTTATAAAAAAGTAACATAATTCCAATTTCACAATGTCAAAGGTGTTTAAGAGAAAATTTCTAAAGTATTTATTGCAGTATTCAAGATCTCAAGCATCATGTCAAATTTTTCAAGATTCATGCATGTTTTTGGAGGTTTCAAGTTTCAAGTTAATATTCAAGATATCAAATCAAGATCACATCAACAATCACGTCATTTCGTGCAAGATCTACTAAGTTGTAGTTCTTCAAGGGTTTCAAATCAAGGGTTTGGTGAGTTGCAACATAGCACTTGTTCATTCATCATTCCTTTCATGTTTTCATTATTTCAATTCAAGGTTTAATTACCAAAATGGGGTTTGACCAAGGAAAACCTCGATTCACCAAAAACAAACAATTTTTCCCTCTTGTGTGTGTTTTACAAATCTTAGGTTGAAGAATGATTGAAGATCTAGATCAAAGAGAAAAATTGGAAAAGTTGAAAAATTTGTCAAAGTTATCATCAAGCCACATAAACTCACTTTTAGAAATTATTTTTGACTTTACAATTGTGAAATCCAGAGAATTTGGGAGTGCAGACACAAGAGTAGAGGACCCAAAAAGCAATTTCAGAGAGCCCTACAAAGACCTATTCGCCCAAGGGTGAATTTGTCCCATAGTACACTCTACAACAACATTTTGGTGAAAGGTGCAAAAAGACTAAACCCTCTCATATCTTTCTGATAGTTATAGGTTCTAATAGATTAAGGTTTAATCTTATGATTTCACATGTTGAATTACATTTTTGTGTTAATTTACTATTTTTAGTCTTTCTCCCAAAAGTGTTATTTTAGCAAGACTAACCCATCTTAGATCATAATGAAAATAGCAAGATTTCCTTCGAGGTTGACTCACCTAAGGCTTGAAAGTCAACCTTGTCTCAAGGGATCTCTTTCTCCTAATGAAATAGAGGAAAATAGGTGCATGATACTCCATTTTTCCCTTTCTATTTATAATAAGTTATTGGCAAACCTCTCATTTTAATGAAGAACCTATTTTCCTATGTTTAATCTTGGTGAACTTGACATTGTCCATCAAAATAATTATGATTTGGAGTCCATTAAAACCCTAGATCTAGGATTTGTATTAATTTTCATCTTATTTAGGGTTTTAGGCTTCAATGTTGCATTCTTTAAAATCTAAAAAATTAAAAAATTGGCATTAGTTTTGCATAGTGTTTGAATATTGTGTTCAATCATTCATATTCAAAAGTTGAGTCAAAATTGTATTTCAAAAAGTGTCATATTTTTCATCATTTATCATTCATTGCACTTGCATTTAAACATCAAATTATGGAAAAATCAACCACTGAAAGTATACTTTATAACCTGAAAAAAGAAACCCTAGATCTGAACTTCAAACTCAAATTTAAATTTTTGTTACCCTTGTGCTAGGAACCATTCACCCTAGGGTGAATTCGTCCTTGTATAGGTCATGTTTCAAAATTTTGGGTAGTGATTTGTCTTAGTTTGCATTCCTATGATTTGCTATTAAATCTGGGTTTTAGTTTCAAAAATAAAAAAAATTGTCATCTTTTGCATTAGGTTTAATTGGTCAAATTGAGTGCATTGTTTTAAAATTCAAATTTACATTAAAAAATATTTCATTTTTCAGTATATTGCATTAACAAATCAGAAAATATTCATATATTAGTGTGCGAACCCAAGCCTAGGTACTTGCAAAACAACATGAGTAAACGAGTTAAACAAGGAAATACAAGCCAAAACAAGGATTCCCCATGAAATCCATTTGCAAACTCAAATTAGGAAGAAAATAATGAAGAACATAAAACAAATGACAAAACAAAGATTGAATCCTAATTAAAAGAGAAAACTCTTGATCCCATGGGGGAATTGGTGCCAATTTGATGTGAAAATTGGCCCTTTCCCAATTCCTATGATTGCAAGCTTCAAATTTTGAAGAGATTGATCCACTTTTGATGACAAGTTGTGAGAGCTCCAAGCCAAAATCTGCAATAACCTAGCTAAGAAGTCAAGACTTGTGGATGTAAATAGCTAAGTATTTTAGCATGGTAACTTTGCAATGTTTGTGGTTGATGAAATGAGGAGAGGAGCTCTTCATTTATAGGATTTCAAGATGGATGAATGTCCAAATTTGAGCAATGTGGGACTAACATTCATCCAATGATATGGTGCCACTTGTCAAGCTATCAATGGATGATGGATGTGAAAAATTTGGGGTTTGTGCCAATAAATGCCAATATTTGAAATTCAAATTTGTTGAAATGACATGTAAGAGGGAAGGGAAAATGCAATAAATGCCACTTGGCTCAAGGCAAAGGACATGTAAGAGATTTTAAATGCCTTGTTGGATGTACATGTTGACTTGGAATTTTTGAATTCAAATTGAGAGAATATTCCAAGAGATGCCTTGTGAGGAAAATAGAGATTTAATAAATGAATTAAATCTATTTTCATGTGCAACTTGCATTATCTAGAGGATGTGACATGAGATTAGATTAAATTAATCAAGGGTTAATTAATTTAACATGAGATTTGATGATGTGACTTATTTGACTTAGATTTTAGGATTTATTTAAATCAAATAAGAGAGGAATTTGATAAGAGGCTAATTAAATAAATATTTCGATTTATTTAATTAGAAGGGATGGTGTTAGATTAAATCAAATAAGGTTCTAATTTATTTAATTTAATGGATAGACTTTAGAGATTTAATCAAATAAATTGATTATTAATTAAATAGGGATAATTAGATTAGATGGATTGATTTAATTAACAAGAGAGATGACTTAATTAGATAAAATGATTCATTTAATTAAGAGACAAATATTAATGAATTTAATCAGATAAAGGGATTTGATTAAATGGTTAGACCGAGGGATGATTCAGGAAGAAATGATGTTAGTAAGTCAGGGTCGAATGCACGATGTCAATCAGTATATTTTGTGTGTCTACAATTAGATCTAAAAATTTGCATAAGAATTCATCATGGACATTTGTATGGGTAATATATGGAAGACATTAAAATATTTGGTAGATGTTTCAAGTTGTGTTTTTGGTGAATACCCTAATGCAATTGAGAATATTAATGCACCTTCACCTCCTAATGAATGTCCTCGTGAAGTGGAAATCTTAGGCCACAATGAAGATAGCATGAAACAATTCATACAAGACTCCCTATACAACCTTGAAAATGATACATCCTTTTATCCATCCATGCAAACACCACCTATAATCCCATCACTTGATAGATTCAACCTCTTACATCCTGAATGGAAGCACAAAGTAAGCTTCAACTATCAATTATTAATGAACTTGGTCACAAGGACAATAATGATACTCTTTTATCCTATGTTCATCGAGTTACCACTAAACTTATTAACTTGTAAGAGATTTATGGTCAAGGCTTTAATATCTTAAAAAAACAAGGATGTGACATAACAAATGAGCATAAAATTTACAAAATTTTAGAGAAAATTCCATCCGAGGATACCAAGGGGTTAGGATATCAAGATCTTCCCCCCTTGCACGTATCCTCCTCCTCCTCCTCCACCTCCACCTCAACAAATTCCCAAACAAGTAAGAAATATAAGCCATATAAGATCAAGGAATTGCCATTATTACATGCTACAATAGAAATTGGATGAAAAATGGAACAAATCCTTTGTTTAGGATTGATTTACTTTCCACCTATCAAAGAAAACAAAAAAGGAAATAGTATAAACATGAATTACTGTGCATTTCATAGAACTCTTGGGCATCTTATTGATGAGTGTTGTCTTTTACAACGATTGATCTGTGAAAATGATGTTATTGATGTAATTTAATAAAGTGCAAGCATCCTGCTTCTTGCCATGTGATAGTTTCAGGATCATAACATACTCACTATTGCATGTTTTACATTTGTTGCAAATAATTTTTATATTGCAAGGAGCTCATTCTCATCACCCATCTTAGCTCATCCTTGTCTTGTACTTAGTGGGGGAAATAGGTTAGATAGCCTTGTCCTAGTATGACACTTTTTATGTCCTTTTGTCTAGTTATCCACCTTATGTATATGATGAACAAGATTGGGATGCAACTAACCTACTATAGGTTGACTCGCATTGCCATACTAGTAAATTATTTTTGTGTTCTTTGTGATTGAATGTGTGTAATGTGATCCCACCGTATTTTGCTTGTTGAAAATGGAGGTAATTATGTAGCTTAATAATTTGTAAAACTATAAGATTGTAAATCTAATTAAGTGTTCTTTGTTACAAATTCTTTGTGTATGATTATCTATTTAGATCAATTTTACTAATTATATAAAGTAGACAAAATATTGTAGAAGAATGAGACAAGAAGATATAAGTGACACAATATATATGTGGATAAATCCTTTCAAGATAAAAAAATCCACCACCAGAATCAATAGTTCTTGTATTATTTAACCTTAGAACAAGATTACAATAACACTGTATCAAACCTTGATTGAGATGCTTTTTTTTCCTTCAACAATTCTTCTTTACAACTTGCAAAAAACTCTGATAAAACTCTCTTCAACTTGTTGCAATTAATAGAAAATAATGAGCATTGAAAAATACAAAGAGTTGTCAATTATAAGGTACAAAGCTTCTCTCAAAAACCTACGCCTATTTTGTGCAATTAGAGTTTCAATGTGTAACATGAAGTCAAATCCAATGTCTCTTCAATTTAGGCACCCCAAACTAAACTCCTAACTAATCGTTGGTTATAAAATATCTTCCAAGCTTCTCAAAGTTGGCACCCAAAAATGGGCCCACTTAACTCATCCTTGTAAATATCTTCTCATGCAAAAGGTGTTAACTACAAGATGCCAACTTGGGTGCCCAAGGTGGGTCCAAGTCAATCTTTGTTAACTGAAAAATATCTCTCCATCAGTTCATGCAAACATGATGCATGATTGATCATCCCCACTTAATTGAATGTAGCCACCTATTATCTGTCATGCAACTCAATTCATTAGCATGCAACTCAAGTTGACTGAAGTCAACTAACATGTAACTCAAACTAACTACATGCAATCGAAGATAGCTACACCATAACTGAATTGAATTGAATTGAAGTGAATTGATACTTAACTAAATTGAATTGAATTGAACTGAACTAAACTCCACTCATGTAAATATGAATTCCTAACTTGTAGTCCATCTTTACATGCATTACTGAAGTGTCATCTTTTCTCCAAATAGTTAGTTGAACTCAAGGTGGGTTCCACCTTCCATGTAGGTGCCTCATGTGCTCCTATTATGTAGGAACTCTTCTTGGGTGTCCCCACATGTTCCTATCATTTAGAAATAATTACAAATGTCAATTTACATGTTCATTTCATTCAAATTTAATCTCTTTCTAATCCTAGTGTTGGGGAACACTTTCCAAGGACTTAGGAGATGCACGAAATATGTTTAGGGTTTCAATTAAATGACGTCCTATTCCTAACACTTCTTGTGTTGCAAGATGGTGTGTCTCTTGGTACCCTCTATGCAGTGTGAAACTTGGGTTCGTTACATGGCTTAACTACCTCCTATGTATCTTGTATAAATTTGGCAATTGTATTGAGCATTAACAGGTCAATCTTTTGGTGCAACAACAAACACCAATATAACAATTGGTATTAGAGCTGAGGTCACAGGTTTGAACCCCTCACTTACATTGGGGAAATTGTTGCAAGATGGTGTGTCCCTTGGTCTCCTCTGTGCAGTGTGACGCTTGGGTTCGTGACATGGCTTAACCACCTCTTGTGAATCTTGTATAAATCTGGTAGTTGTATCAAGCATTAACAAATCGATCTTTTGGTGCAACGAAATTCACCAATATATCATCTTGGTGTGTCTTTATATGTTTTTGATCCTTCTTTGGATGACCCTTGTGACTTCGTTGGTGCAAGGATAAAAAGGAAGTGAATCCATTGTGACATTCTTCTATTTGTATCTCCATTCTTCTATATGTCGTAAACCTTTGTCTTGTGTTTCCCTTTTGGAGATGACACAAGGTGACGAGACATCCAAGTCTCTTCCATGTCGACCCAAAAGAATCTATATGTTCTCTCTCTCTCTCTATGTGCCATTCATCCTTAGTGCACATTGTTCCATAAGTCATTTAGGGAATGATATCACTGCAACAACATAAAATGTTGACCCCAAATATATGGATTCCCTTATATGTTATCTTAGGATTGCATATGGGGGGAAACCCTCCTTTATATGACTTAGCTCTACTCAAAAAAATATGTTTACATAGGGATTTCTAAATAAATCTCTCATTTATTAGAGTCTATTGTGTTCTACTTTAAAGTAATTTCTCACAACATGGTGTTTAGCAATTTATTTAATGTGGGCGAATGCGTGTCCCTGTTCATTGTTCACTTCAAAGTGCGGTCTTCTTACTTCACATGATGTGTCTTCTTGATGACATAATTGGATTTTATTTCCTTCAAGATTGTGACCTTTTTGAGCATATGGCATTCATCTTACTGGTAATGTTATAGATTGTATTCCCTAAGTTGCAAATATTTTATCCTCAACTAGTCCTCTCTTGGAGACATTAGGAACGATGTTTCCTAAGGTGAAACCTTTCATTAACTAAGAAAAACCCCTTTGAATATCCTATTACATGTATCAAGGCCACCAAACATAACAAAACTTGCTTTCCAATGGAGCCTTTATGTTTTTCAAGGCCACCAAGCATAACACAACTTTCTTGCCAATGGAGCCTTCATGTTTTTCAATACCACCAAGCATAACACATCTTGCTTTCCAATGGAGCCTTTTTCATGAGTTCCTAGCATAACGTAGCTTGCTATGCTTGTGATCATTTTTCATGGTGCCTTATCAAAGTTATCAAGAGGTATAAATTTGGTATGGTTAGTACAATGAGAGCCTAGAAAAAGGAACGAATTTCTATTACCCACTTTTTGGGGTCTTACCTAGTGGACAACAAATTTCACTAGCCTGTGTGAGTGCATTTTGGTTTGCATAGTGGACAATGAGTTTCCACTTATAAACATTTTTGGAAAAACAACATACAACAAATTTCACTAGCCCGTGTGAGTGCATTTTGGTTTGCATAGTGGACAACGGGTTTCCACTTATAATTTTTTTTGGACAAATAGCTAAGGCTTGATCCATACCAGATGGACAAACATATGAGGCTTGATCCACCCCTTTTTGTTGTATGTTCTCTAATTTTGGAATTGTATGCTTGTGTATCTTGTCTTGCTACTGTATATTTAACAAAGGTAAGTGTCTCTTTGTGCCTTTGTTGGTTTTCCTTGAGATCTTAGATCTTGGGGGATTGATCATCCTCCTCAACCTTTGTTGTCTCACATTTCTAATAATTGCACAATTAGACCTCTCTCGACGCTTTTTTGACTAATTTAGTGTGATTTTGAGTGTAGGGATCATCCTCTCACTAAAGTGGGGGCTAAATGTAGTGTCAAAAATGTATTCCTTTATATTTCACACTATGTTTGGGTCTCCTAATTTAAATGGAATTAATTAAGCCTCTATTTGCCTAAATTTTGCATCTACAATCCTAATTAATTACAATTTCTGAAAGGGGAGTTGTGATTTAATTAATGCATTTACAACACCAAGAAATGAATAATTCTTGATTACATAGGTCAAGACCCATTTGCCTTTGGGCGAATGGGTCCCCCTTAAGATCATAATTTCAAATTTTAAACATTTTTTTGGTGGCATCTTAAGGTCCTAAATTCAATAATTGTCAGCTTGTAATGTTTAATTTTCAAGAAATTAGAAAATCATCTATAAAAGCAAGGTCTTTTATCAATTCAAATCCTAGATTTTATATTCAAGCAACATAACTCCAATTTCACAATGTCAAAGGTGTTCAAGATCAAATTTATCAAGCATTTGTTGTAGTATTCAATATCTCAATCATCATGTCAAAATTATCAAGCATCATGCATGCTTTTGGAGCTAAAATTGTGATGTAGATTTCAAGTTTCAAGTCAAGATTCAAGATATCAAATCAATATCACATCAATAATCAATCCATTTCATGCAATATCTACTAAGTTGTAGTCCTTCAAGGGTTTCAAATCAAGGGTTTGGTGAGTTGCAACATAACACTTGTTCATTCATCATTCCTATCATTTTTTCATTGTTTCAATTCAAGGTTTAATTACCAAAATGTGGTTTGACCAAGAGAAACCCCCATTCACTAAAAGGAAACAATTTTTCCCTCTTGTGTGTGTTTTTTAGATCTTAGGTTGAAGAAGGATTGAAGATCTATCAAAGAGAAAAAAATGGAAAAGTTGTCAAAGCTACAAAAGTTGTCAAAGTTGTCATCAAGCCATGGAAAATCACTTTTAGAAATTATTTTTGACATTTCGATTGTGAAATATGAAGAATTTGGGAGTGCAAACATAAGAGTAGAGGATCCAAAAAGAAATTTTAGAGAGCCCTACAAAGACCCATTTTCCCTGGGGAAAATCTATCCAAAGGACACTTTGCAACAACATTTTGGTGAAAGGTTCAAAAATAATAAACCCCCTTAGATCTTTCTAAAAGGTGCAAGTTTTGATAGATTAAGGTTTAATCTTCTGATTTCATGTGTTGCATTACATTTTTGGGTTAATTTACTATTTTTAGTATTTCTTTCAAAAGTGTTGTTTCAACAGGACTGCCCCATCCTAGATCATAAGGAAAACAACAAGATTTCCTTCAAGTTTGACTCACCTAAGGGTTGAAATTCAACCTTGGCTCAAATGATCTCTTTTTCCTAGTGAAATAGAAAGTTATTGGTGAACCCCTCATTTTAATGAAGAAACTATTTTCCTATGTTTCAAGATGAAATAGAAAAAGGAAAAACAAGCCTTTGTGATCCACATGAGAAAATAAAACAGAGTCCGTTAAGGAGAAAAAACACCATAAGAAAAGAAGAGGAAGAAGATAAATACTTCGGTAAGTACTCATAGCCCCATGAAGTTGGATGCTCTATTTAATGAGATTGTGGAGTGTGAGATGCTAGAAGAGATTGCTGCATTATATACTGATGTTGGTGAGGTGGACAAGGCCACCATTATAGAATCCATTGTAAAATATAATATCACTTTTGAAGTTAACATGAAAAATATTGAAAAGCAGTTGCCAAAAGAATTAAAGTATGTATTAATTTCTAGAAGACATGAGGCTATAGAAGAAGAAAATTTAAAATATTATGCCTTAAAAAAGATCAGTTCACCTCTGTTCGAAGAATATAAAGCCACATTGGATAAAATGAATAGCAAGGATTTACAAACAAAGAAAAAGGTAACAAACTTCATGAACAAAGATCAAAATGATCTAGAAAGGCTCCAAAATGAGTCTGTGAAGAAGGTTGTAGAGTTAGCTCAAAGATTAGGGATGATTTTAGATAGTACAAAAGTACATGTTGATACGCCAACTCTAGATGTAAATACTAAATGAAAAGAGCATTATAATGATGCTCAACATGAGCATGACATCGAAGAAATAAATGTGCAGAATAATGTTCTTCTAGAAGTGGAAGAAATTACTATAGAGAATGTTACCGATGAAGTGAATGATGTAGAGGAAGGTGTTGTTGAGGACACCAATACAAAGGAAAATGCAGCAGAAGGAAAAAAAGGAGGATACAACCATAGATCATCAAACTCCTTGTCTGGTATCTGAGACAAATGTAGAGGATACTCAAGGCAACCAAGAGACAAATATTCCTTTGGATGATAAGGATCAATCTGCTACTGAGGAGAAAAGGGATAAGGATGAGCTTGAGAATATAGATAAGAGTGTTGAGAAGGAGAAGAAGGATGTGGGGACACTAGTCAATACTAGTGACAAGGAAGAGGCTTTAAAGGAGAAGACTGTAGAGGACAGTGTAAAGAATTCTGGAAAATCTTTTGACACCTTTGAAGATTCATTAAAGAATTTTTTAAGCATGCAATTACAATTCCAACCTATAGTGTCTACCCAATTATTACAACTTTTGGTGCAACAGGGGCATGTGGACATGGACAATATTTCTCCTCTTCACAAGCTTCAATTGGGTAATGCTTTCCATGCATTTTCCTAGAATGAAATCTTAGAGATCCATCAAAAGAGTGGAGAAATGATTGATGAGGAAATAAAGATTCTGTAGGAGACCATACTCAATGCAACTATTGAAATTTCTTTATTTGGTATGGAAAATTTCAAAAAAATTCTTGATACATCTAAGGAGTATTCCAATGGGATGAAAGAAAAATTGGAGGAGATAGACAAAAAGGCCAGTAATAAAAGGTTAACGGATATAACTGACTGGTGTGCCACCACGCATAAAAAACTACAAAATAATCTCAAAGTTGTACAAGAGTGTGTTATAGAAGAAAAAATGTTGTTTCAATATTACATGAAATGACCCAGCTCCACCAAGAGCATAAAAGATGAAATGGACTCCATTGAGTCCAAAATTGATAAGGCCTTTGGTGCCTATGATCTAGCACAAAACTTGGATGGGAGCACAAGGAAATTAATTGAGAACATACATGAACATCTCTTCCAACTGCAAGTACAAAAAGAGAAAATAATTATGTAGTTTGGTGAACTCAGGGATTTGGTAAATGCCAAATTCATACCCATTTCTAGTGTCTCAATTGATGCAAAGAAAGCATTAAAGTTGAATCCAGTACCCAACACCCTGGATGAAGGAGAAGAGATCATCATGGAATTTGAAGTACAAAATTGTGTACTTGGTAAGGCCAAGAGAGGATGGGAGGAAGGAAATAAAGATTGGCAATCCCACCTAGAGAAACTGCAAGAGTCAAATACCTCCTCCAGGTGATTGTATTACTTTCTTTCTTTTATGCTTTCCAGTTTATTGTTCATATTTCATTATACATATGTAGATGGTATAAGGAAATTTTCTAGTGCAATTTATTTGATTTGGTAGTATTGGTTAGTACCCTTAGGGGGAGTCAGTAAAGTTTCAATTTATTAATCTCTTGTATATATTTGCATATTAGTAATGGGGAGTATGCATGTAATCTGATTGTGAATAATGTCGAAGGGGGAACAAGAATAGAACATATTTTCACCCTTTTCCCTTGATTTCAAAGGGGGAGAATAGTTTAGGAGAATAATTTTGCATGTTTCCATCAATGACAAACGAGGAGATTTTTGGAAGACTAAGAAGATTGTGATTGATATGCTTACTGACAACATGAGGGTAGTATGTAGATGTAGTTCAGTGTTGTCATTGATTTCAACATTGTATTCCGGATGAAGATCTTTGTGTAGGTCATTTTGTGTAGTTTGAACATGTTTGAAGATGGTTATCCAGTGGAAATTTGTAAGAAGGTTCGATCCAATGAAGACAAATGAAGATAAATTGGCTAAGTGTCAAAACAATGTTTCTTATGTACAAGACATCTGATATTCTAGTTTGCATTGCCCACTGTGTAGAATGTTGCTCTATGATTTTCATGTATTTTTCTTGGATGTTAGAGGATTCTAAATCTATAGTTTCATAGTGTTTTGATTTTTGGTGTTGAAAATATGAATGACAAAAGTTTTGGTCTAACAATTGTAGTGTTATTAGTACATTATGTATGTTTTGGAGGATCTGCATCTCTCCACGGATTGGAATTTGGCTTTGCAAATTGTGGGAATGTTGATAGGTGTTGGTGGCACCTATATTCCAAGTGGCATGAAGGTTGGAGGTTTGTGTGTTAGTTTTGGATGTATAGTGGACAATTATGTTATTAGGTCATTACCAGTGTTGACCTAATAAGTTTTATGTATTACAGAGTTTGAATATATTCTGATCCATTATGTGGGAGCTATTATAGGTCCATGCCAACCTATTTTGATTTGTTATAAGTTTTGAATCTTGACATGAAGCGTGTATGTGTGTATGTTGAGATGACAAGATATAATTTGTATATTACATCTAATTAGGCTGACCTAATTGATGTTATAGGTGTTTGTGGTTGAAGCAAATATATATGTGAGATATTTTTTGGTGTTTTGGTAGTAGTGATGCAATGCGATGTACAATTGATGTGAATTATGCAATCATAAGGTGAATGCAAAGCAGAGCTGAATGTTAGTGCATATCAATATGAAGTGTGTGAAGTTGGTATATTGAGCTTCAATGGAACTATAATTCATGCATGTGTTAGATGCAATTGTAAAAATTAAAACTTGGCTATGTGCCACCACTCTCTTCTATCTTTTCTTCTTTCACTAGGTAGTGAGTCCACTAGGATAGTGAGTCCACCTACAGTGAGCACTTCTGTAATATCTTATAACCGGTTATAATATATTGTGAGCTAATCCTCACCGTGGTCTTTCCCATTTTGGGTTTTCCATGGAAAAATTTGGTGCTCATGTTTTATGTGATTTTGATGGATGTTTTCATGCTTTCCTTTGTTGCTGCAAATTGAATATTCTATGTGGAATGAATGTTTAAATGCTTTAGTGGTTTAAAAGAATACTAATTCGCCCCCCCTCTCAATATTTTGGGTGTTTAACAGGATATATAACAAAATTAATTTCTACCAAAGATCAAATATCAAAATGAAACCTATAGATGGGAGATGCAAGATGGATGCCAAATGAAAGGAAAATTCATGATTTTAGTAATGCCAATATATATGAAGAGCAACCCTAGCAAGTGGATATCATGCACTGAGGTATGAAAAACCAAGATGCATTTTTGTATCATTTACCCCCTTGCATGGACTTTGACACGATCACGACATACAAGGAAAATGATCATGTCTCATTTCAAGCTACTCTAAGCAAATCAATATATAGGATTCATTGAGCAAATGTAAGGAAAAAGATAAAATCAAGAAAGAAAAAAGAAAAACAAATGTCAAAAGAAATCAACTAAAATATCTTGCCAAACTATAAGCTCAATTTTGATATTTCCCATTATAGGAAGGATGTATCCGTTAAGGCATGAATTTTTTTTGATAGTGCCTATTGTAGGAAAGATATTTTCATCAAGGAATTAAAGTGTTTTGATAATTATAGCTATTGTAAGGTGTGTTCCCTTGGTCTCCTTGTGCTATGCAACATGGTGCTTGGGTTCATGACATGGATTAACCACCTCCCATGGATTCATCAACTTGGTGGTTATATCGAGCATTGACAGGTTGATCTTTTGGTGCAATGGAAACTGTCTTTGCAACAATTGGTATTAGAGCCTAGGTCATAGGTTCAAACCCCTCACTTGTGCTGGGGGGATTGTTGCAAGGTGGGTGTCCTTGGTCTCCTTCTGCTATGCAACACAATGCTCAAGTTCGTGGCATGGCTTAATTGCCTCCCTAGATTCATTAACTCTAGTGGTTGTTTCAAACATTAACATGTTGATCTTTTGGTGCAATGAAAACCATCTTTGCAATGTAATAGCTAAAGATAGGAAACAAACTATGCAAGCTATACTTAGTTCAACAATTGAGATTTGTTTGCTCATGATTTTCATGAAAGCGAAATATTTTGTAATGTGTAATGTGCATGTGTAAAGTGTCTTCTCAAGAAAAGCACAAAACACCAATCCAAAACCTAGGTCAAAGGAAAGGTGCACACAATTTGGTAAGGATCATTGCTATGCAAATGGATGGGTCAACTAGGGTATACTAAATGGATAGGTGAATCAAAAGATACCAACAACCAAGCCATGGTAGATGGGTAGGTGGAATGTAGATGCTAGTGATAAGCGAATGAGATAGAATACAATAATGAAACTAGTATGTACAAACTACTAGGATACCTTGAGGGTCATGCATAAAACTTCTTTAGATGAATGTTATTAATAGGCTCTTCTAAATGTTCTCCTACAAGTATAGCAAGTTTATAAGCTCTAGAACCATAGGTTTCTATAATGACAAAGGGCCCTAGGAAATTAGGTTCAACTTTCCTTTCTTGTCTTTGTCTTGTTGATTCATTTGATTTTCTTTTAGGACCAAGTCTCCAATTTCAAACTTATGAGTTTTGATCTTCTTGTTATAATTTTGACAAAGGCGATTTTCATAATCTTGTAAATCATTTACTGCATTAAGACACATTTCGTCTAATAGCTCAAGCTCATGCAATCTAGATAGTCGATACTCTTCCTCATCAATGACATATTTTAAAGACACCCTTAAGGAGGGGAGCTTGACCTCAATAGGAAAAATGACTTTAGTTCCAAAGACTAGAGAATATGGAGTGGATTTTGTACTTGTGTGGATGTTAGTGTGATAAGCCCATAAATCATGATTAAGTTGCAAGTTCCAATCACGATCAACTTCATTGACTGTTTTCTTAAGGATTTTCAACATAATCTTGTTTGAATCCTCAACTTAACTGTTGCCTTGTGGGTAATAAGGAGTAAAAAAATAATGTTGAATATAAAATTGTTGACAAAGATTGTGAAATTTTTGATTTTAAAATGGCTTACCATTATTAAAAATGATAGCAAGAGGGATACCATAGTGGAAAATGATATAATTTATGATGATGTGGATATTTTCTTTCCAATAATATTAGATAATGGAACAATTTCTACCCACTTTGTGAAATACTATGTGGTGGTGGTAATGAAATTATGACCATTGGATGAGGGGGGATGGATTTTTCCTATAAGATCAAGTCCCCATTGTCAGAAAGGCCATAGAGTAGTTATCGGTTGTAACTCCTGGCGGTTGCATGAATCAAGTCTATATGTTATTGACATTGAAAAAATTTCTTAGCAAATTGTTGTGCATCTTGTTCCATATTTTTCCAATAGTAACCAATTCTTACCAACTTTTTGAGAACGACAGGTCCACTAAAATGTACCCCACAAACACATTTTCTTAAGATTTTTTTGACAATGGTACGTCCACTAAAGTTGATTGCTCGAGATGCAATGAATATGGTTTCTTAAGAATTTGTGCAAGGTTTTTGTTGCATGTACTTGTCAAGCTCTAAAGATTGTGGATTTTTATAAGGATTGGGTTGAACTTATAGATGTTGGTTAAGAATGTGAACGGTGAGGATTTAATCTTGAATAAATGGTGGAGATTGATTGAGATGAGCGGAGAAGATTTACTAATTAAGAATAGTCAAGAAGAGTTATGATGACTCTTTAGTGGGATTTAAAATAGGTGAGGATAATTAGTCATTTTTTATTTATTTATATTGACTAATTAATTGTGCATGAATTAAAAATAAAAGAGAATCATGGAGGAGTTATGATGGAATATGAGTGGATAATTATATTTTTTATTATTTATAGAAAAATATGTGAAAATGAATTTATTTCTTTATTTTGGAATAAATGAATGAGTATTGGCCTAATTAACTAAATAATTTGAATTATTTAATTGATCAGTGATGGTAAAGGAAAAGGAGAATTAGTATGGAAATGGGGAAAGGATGACATGGTATTAAGATGTAATGTTAGGTGTGATGTTAGAAGGTAGGAAGAGTTAATTGTCTACAAGTACTATACAAATATGATCAAATCAAAGAACCAAAAAAACTCACAAAAATATATGATTAATCAAAAGTATTGATGGTAATAGTTGTAACAATGTTTAGACTATAATTAATACATTGTGAAGGATACAACAACATTTGAATTATGATATTGTGAATTTATTTTTGAAGTTTTTAGAGTTTACTTAATATGAAGATGAAATAAAAAGGAATAATATGAATCCCTTTTCACCTTAACATTGACTAAAAACTGACATCTCATTTCCCTACTAGATTATGTGTGTTCCTTGAGAGACAATCACCAACACATTGATAGGCTTGTGACCCAACTCTATATGTTCCATTATGCCCTTAACTTGTAGTAGAGAATCACATCACCTTTTCATTACTAAAGCCAAGCAACACAAAGAAAATAGTGGAAATTGGTGAACATATTAGATGTGCAATAAGTGGATTGAAATCTAATGCTTGCACACTTGTTAAACATGCACATGTCGAAACTCAAAGCTTGGGCTGAAATATGCACCTTGTTTTAAACTATAATACCTATGCACGCACATAGTTGGAAACCTAGCAAGGGGAAAACAAATAATCATTTTATGAACAGTTTGCTAGAAAACACTATATGCATCAATTTCACCTAGAGTATGGCAAGGCATACAACATTCTTATCGATACTGAACTAGTTGAAAGAATGTAGAAGTGGCTATAGCATGACGTGGGAAAAGGAGGAGATAATGAGTTGTGGACATGAATTTAAAAAATATTTTATTGAAGAATGTAGACACCAAAAAATTGAGATAGTTTTGAGCAAACAAGGAGATAAGGGAAATTGGGGGCTTGAAGAGATAATCTCTCGATACATAAAAAAATATACTTTAATACTGATTTAAGTCTTCTAGAATGAAATGCAAATGAAATAGATGGAAAACTAGACAATAGAAAAGTATTCAGTGAGGTTCTTATTCCATGTTAGAGTAATCATTAATTAATTATGAGACTGATTTCACTTTATTCACTTAAGCTCAACTTAGGAGTGTTTTTTATTTTATTAGATTAGGTTATTATTAAATAATTTTGTCTCATTACATAGCATGAGGACACTTGTCATGATCTAATCCTTTTCTCATGTAGGGTTTGCTTTTGTAAGCATTCTCCTTCATTGTATTCATTTATTCTATAAGTTTTTCTTTTTGAGGAATAACAAATATTTTCTTGTAGCTCTCATTCGTGAAAGGTATTCTTGTTTGCTATTTGATCTTGATTTTGTGTGTGTCTCATAATTTTAACATTGCATTCAAGTAAGTGTACATATTTATCAATATAAAATGATTGTTTAATTTAATTTCTAGATGAATGCTTAGTTTCTAATGTATTTAGGAAATATAAAATATTATCCTACTGCACCTAGAATTATATACAATAGTGTTATATTTTTATTTGAAGTTATGAAATGAAATTCATAAATAAATTTTCTTATCACTTTACAAATAAAAATTGAGCATTATTTTAATATTTTTTAAGTTTGATTTTGATTCTCCAAGGCAGTAAAAGAGATGTATATGAGAAGGAATTGTATCTTTGTATAGAATTTGTCTTCATTCAATATATGGTCAAAAAGGGATATTTTGGATGAAAAAATAGATTGGGAAGGTGTATAAGCTTTGCTAGGGTTTTGTGATGTTTGCGGTCATTCTTGGCCCCTCTTACGTCATACTGCACTGTTAGCGCAAGAAACTCCTCTTTTCCTGTGTGTATGACCGCATTTAGTGTGATTTTTGTATTTTAATATGCCTTCAGCAGCTCTAACCTGACAGTTCATGTTGGTGTTAGAATTTCATCGGCTTTTCTCAATGGCTCCTCCTCCGAACAAACATCCCCAAAAATTTGTTCTGAAATTATTTCACAAGGTAAGTGCTCTGATTCACCAGTTGATGTGGTTTTTCCTTTACTAGATTTTGATATTGCTTGTCAATGGCTTGAACAACACACCCTTGTCAGGTATTTTGTTGGGAGAACTCCCCCTGAAAGTGTGCTTAAAGAATGGGTCAACAAGGCTTGGGTCCCTAATGGGGTCTGCCTTGACATGGTCCAAAATTTAACCAAGGGTTTCTTTTTGTTTCGCTTTGCAGAAGTAATCATGTCCATGATATCTTAGCCCATGGTCCCTGGTATGTCTAGTCTTCTTTGTTAGTTTTCTAGGCAAGGAATTGAGACTTTTCTATTTTAGATGACACCAAGTTGTGGGTTTCGGTCTAGATTGAATTTCCTAGTTTACCCTTTCCTTGTGTGCCTTTTTTGAATCATATAGCTTCCTCACTAGGGAGGGTTATTTGCATTGATCTAGATAGGTTCTTTCAAGCTCGACCCCAGAAAAGGGTTTGTGTGGAAGTGGACCTTTTCAAAGATTTGAGAGACTCCATTGATATCCAAATTGGAGCTCTCTGGCATACCCAAAAGGTCACATATTTTAATCTTCCCAACACATTTTATAGGTATTAGTTCACATACCACAAGATCAAGGTCTGTGCCTTGGTAGTTCCTCGTACACTTTCTCCGCCACGAGATGTTGAAAAGCATCGTCTGATGGATGCCTCTGCTGCCAAACCTGATGCGAAATGGACTACGATTATGAACCACAAGAGTAAGTCCATTGGTTCTAGGTTGGCCCCCAAGGCCTCTGAACTAGTGAAAGTTGTTTCAAACCCTTCAATGAAGGGGAGGCAAGCTCCTGTTGGAGCTGATTATGTTTCGCCGTAGCCTAGGCCATAGGCAACACCTCAGCCTGTTGTTGTCATGTTATCACAACTGAATGTTTCCCCTCCAATGATGGGAGCTCAAAGGCAGTCTTGTAACCCTTATCCTCCTAAGGAAGAAGGGGAATATGTTCAAGAAAAGTGGAGGCTTTCCTCTCCTTCCATCCAGATTGGGTCAGTTCTGCCAGAATTTTTGTCGAATTGTTTCTCTTCTTTGAATGAAGAGGAACTGGGCTTCAAAAATATGGAGGAGTTTCATTCATGAATTTCCTCTCATAAAATTTTTGGGGTCTGACAGACCTCTCCAGAAAGTATTCTATCAGGGATACCTTGTGTAAATATTCTGGTATTGAAGTGCTTTGTCTCCAAGAAGTTAAAATTTCTAATTTTTTGCTTGTTGCGACTTGTTGCTCTATTTGGACAGCCAGTAAAATGTTTTGTACTACTCATGATGTTGGGCATGGTGGAGCTATCACCCTTTTTCCCCCATGGTGACACTCTTGTGTGGTTGACCACAGGTCTGATCCCACTCATCAAATCGTTTGGATCCTTCTCAACATTGATAATCATTCCTTTGGGATTATTAATGCCTATGCTTCTAATGATGTTGTGGAACGTTCCTTTCTTTGGCATTGGATTGCTGATTCATTGCCAGTTACTACCTAGTTACTGTGTGGGGATTTCAATATGGTTGAGATGGCATATGAAAAAGATGGCACATTTCCATTCAGATGGACAACTAGCGAAAGGGAGGAATGGTTTTACGTGCGCAATAAATTGGGGCTCTTTGATCCGAATATTGGTTGCCACCATTCTCATTCTCTCTGGCACACTTGGTGTAATTTCAAAGCCGGGTTTGACAAAATACTTAAACGTCTTGATCGTGCCATGATCTTGACTCAATATTTTTTCTCTTTTGACAACTCTTCTCTCCCAGTTAAGCCGTTAGTGGATGTGACTTTGTCAAACCACTTCTCCATTTCTTTTTGCATTGAATGGGAGACTTGACAACCTCGCACATGTAAAACTCAATTTTTTTAAACACGTCTTTACTTTGCCACAAGCCTACCCTAGCCCAAATTTGTAGAGTCTAGAATCTAGAGTGCAGGCTAGCTCATCATACAAGCCGATTACTTGGTGGAATGATGCTATCACTCACATGACTAGATTTTTGCGGATTTATGGGCACCAACTGGCTATCTTTCATCAACGGTCTTATGAGGCTACCATTGCTGACCTTCGTTCAGCTATTGAGGCTTTGGCGACCAAAAATTTTTCTCCATCATTGCAAGTTAGGGTGGCAGAATTAAGGCATAAGAAGCAAGTTGTGGGAAATTATGTTTCTAGAGGTGAATAGATCAAAGCCCAGTTACATTGGTTAAAAGTTGGTGATCATGCCTCCAAGGAGTTTTTTTGGGCTCTGTGTGCCAGGTACTCATCCCCGAGCATTAAAAAAATTAAAGATGGTGTTCAAGTGCTTTATGAGCTTCCTAAGATTCTACAAGCCTTTGTGCATCATTATGAGTAGGTTTTCACTGCATAGGAGCCCACACCTATGCGTCAGCAAGCCCTTCAAGATTGCCTTGCTGTGGTGCCAAAAAGGCTTTCTTTGGCCCATAATTTTTTTGTGATCAATTGTTAACAATTGATGATCTAAAAGAGGTTGTCCATTCCATGGCTGATGACAAAGCCCTGGGGGTTGATGGGTTCCCTTGCAAATTCTATAAGGCCATGTGGGACTTTATTGGGAAAGATCTGCATCATGTTTACTTAGAGGCTTTTCATGCTAATTCTCTAGTTAACTTAATTAACAAAGGTAATATAAAATTCATACCTAAGTTTGGTTACCCGGAAGACATTTGTAATTGGATACCTTTCACACTTCTCAATGTCTCCTAGAAGATCATCGCCAAGGCTTTGGCTCTGAATATCTGCCATCTTTTACCTCAAATTGTGCGCCTGAAGCAAACTGGGTTTATCAAATCTAGGTTTATTCTAGATAATATTATTGCTATTTGGGAAGGCATGGAATGGACCAGGCATTCAAACTAGAAATCCATGTTTATCAAAATTGACTTTTCCAAGGCCTATGACCGTATTGAGTGGCCTTTTATTCTTTCTATGCTACAAGCTTTGGGTTTTGGGCCCAACTTCATTCAGTTAGTTCGAATGCTCTTTATGGATTCCCTGACATGCATCACCATTAATGGTTGTCAATCCTCTTCCTTTGGACTCTTTCGTTCCATTTGGCAAGGGTACCCACTTGCCCCCTCTTTGTATGTGCTTGTTGCTGAGGAATTCTGCTACCTCCTGGCCAACACGGTTTCCCAGCAGCGTGTCAAGGGCATCTCTTTGTCCAACTCTCAGGCTCAATTGGTTAATTACCATTTTGCAAATGACTCCTTCCTCACTCTTTTGGAGGAAGAAGATACTATTGTTGCGGCCCTGGAGTGCCTTAAATTTTTTTGTCTTGCTTCTGGTCCTACCATTCAGTGGCACAAAAAGTTGTGCTACAGATAGTCTATCCTACCTTCTCCTCCTTGGTTGCAACAATATGGTTGGAAGTGGATTGGGCCAGGAGAGATTTTTTGGTTTATGGGCATTCCCTTTTATTTCTAGGCGTCCTCAGCTGAACTTTGGCAAGATTTTCTCTCCAGAGTCGAGCATAAGCTTGCTTATGGATAACCAAGTCCCTCTCTTTGGTGGGGAAATTTTAGGTGTGCTCCAAAGTTCTGGCGGCCACCCACGTCTACTATTCTTCCTGTTGGGCCCCTTCCAAAGCTGCCTACGAAAAACTTGAAAAATTGCTTTGAGACTTTCTTTGGGCCTCCTCTGAGTCCCATCGAGGGTTTTACCTATGGATTGGGAATTTTGCTACCTTCCTAGAGATTCTGGAGGACTTGGGTTGTTGTCCACTCAATGAAAAGGGAGTACTTTATGTGTTAAATGGATTATATGTTCCCTTACTGGGGATGAGGCCTAGAAAATTCTTCTCAGACATGGTATTCAATTAGGATTCCCTATCCATAGACCGGCCTAGAAGTGGACTGGCTTTCAAACCCTTCTGGTCATAGAAGAACCAATCCAAATTGTTGGGAATTTTGTGGCCAAAAGTATTTGGCGAGCCTGTGAGTCTGTCAAACCTTGGCTCCATTGTGTTGGCTCTGGTTTTTGAGATGGGATCTCTCTCAACCAACAAAATATTTGGTTGTCACCTCTTTTTGCTTGTAATGGCCAGCCATTGGCTAAGTCACCTTGGCTTAAGGCACTCAGATTCCACAAGAGGGGTATCCAGACTTGACAACAATCATTTCATAGACCTACCATGCATATCATGTCATGGGAAGATTTTCGTGCCCAAAACAAGCTTCATAACTAGGACCGTGCTACTTATGATGGTCTAGTGAATGCTATTCCTATTGAAATGCTTCATAACGCTGAAATTCGTGGGACCAAACCTTGGTGGAAAGACTGGAAGTGGTATCCAGATAGCCCTTTCAAGAACTACAAGCCTTAGCTTGGTTACAGGTGGCTTTCACCACACTTTCCTATGATTTAGAGTTTGAACCAGAGGTGGCTTCTTCAATCTCTCACTCATGTCTGGAGTAAAATATTTGCTACCACTTGGTCTGTAAGTGTTGAGCCGAAACTTGCCCACTTTGCTTGGTGTATTCTTTTCTAATGCTTTCCTGTGGGTTCTTGGCTTGTTCACCTGGGGGTCCAAGACCCTCGTTGCCATTTTTGTGCGAAAGCTGAGAGTTTTAAGCATCTTTTCTAGTTTTGTCCCAGAGCTCAACAACTTTGGACTTAGATTCATGAATTTTTTTGACCCTTTAGGCCAAAGCCTTTCTCCTAGCATATGGTTTTGCTAGGAGATTCTCCTAGATTTCTTGCAAAATTCACCCAGCTTTGGCACACTTTCAGGGTGGAAATTCTCTTCAATATCTGGAAAGAGAAAAATTCTTGCATATTTTCACATACTCAAATGGATTTTCATGTATCTTTGTATGCTAAAGCTATTATTTGTTTTAATGTGCTTCTACAGGTTTAGGTGCAAGCTAACAAAGTTGCACTTGAAGTTGCTCACCTTCAAGTTTTTTTGGATCACTGGGGTAATGCCCCTTGTCCTGTTGCTCGGGTCCCCGCATCGCCTACCTCTTCCCATGGCCGGTCATCCTTAAGGGGTTGGTAGCGGAGTGGATTTGCGTGTCCCCGCTCCTAGCCTCTACTTTGGTAGGATTCTCATACTCCTCGACGAGACCGTATTCATCCATTGTGGGCTAGCTAGGGGTGGCCTTCTGATAGTGCTTCGGGGAGCGACAGTGGCGGTTTTGAGTGGCCCTTTGATGACCCTCCTACTTCTGGCTTTGGTTGGCTAGATACTAGTAAAATATTTTTGTGTCTGGCTCTTGCAATCTCGCCTCGACGTGAGGATAAAAATAAAGAGAAGGAAAAAATGTTGATGATGGTTGGGGTCCTCCTTCTGACGTCACTCTAAACCCCACTAATGTATGGGGGAAGAATATAGATGACTAAGACCCTCTTGACTCTACTGGAACTGCTTTGGCTGCTTAACGACCATTTTTTTTTGTTTTGTAATCTTGGACTCCCGGGCTCGACCCATGTGATTTTTTGGTTTTTTTGGGCACTACCCATATGACTCTCGGGGTGTGCCTTTTTAGCACCCATCTTTTTTTGTGAATATGTGTCTTTATCTTAATTTAATATAGATAGTTTCCTATTCATAAAAAAAGGGATATTCTTGTTACACATGATGATATCTGAAATAAATATAGAATGTATTCACATTATATTTTGATTCATTTTTTATATTCTTGAAATCATGAACAAAAAAAAGAAAAAAAAAAATTGTTGCAAAATGATGTTTGATAAATTTTGCCTTGTTTGATTGTTATGGATGGTGAATAGTAAAATATATATTTTGGTTCAATTTGAATTATTTATGTGTTATATAGGATTTTTTTGACATTACATGTGATTTGGAAAATTTGGAAGTTTCAAAGTTGAAAAATTGATAAGATATTTGTTGAGTTGTTCAATTTTGTTTGACAAGTACATCATGTATTAATAGTTATAAAGTAACAAATTTCTAGATAGTATCATGGTAGAGGATCTCAAAGTTTAGGGTCAAGAAACATGTGGGGACCCCAACTTTCTCATGGAACTATTAAAGGAAGACCTTGTACAGATTGAAGAGGTTTTAACAAGTTTGGACATAAAAAAATTGAGACATCCAACTAGAAAAAAATCAAGGTCTAGATAGAGTCACTAGGGTCTCTTTGCATTTGGATATTAGAAAGCCTCACAAATTTGGAATATTTTCGAGATGGTCTTATTGGTAATTTTAATCATCCTAATAAACATGTGTACAATGTTACTATTGCACTTGGTTTGCAAATAAATCTTCCAACCTTAATCGTATAGCCCAGAACCCTTTGTCTGTCTATCATAACTAAGGTTGGTGATGAAAGAACTATAATTTTCCACTAGAGAGGATATTTTTTTAGTTAGGAGGGTGACATATGTAGTTTTGGAATTTAATTGTGTACACAATAGGTCTAAAAGGAATACCAACTTTGTAAATTTGAGGCATTCCATAAATGTTAGGGGTGATATATTTACTAATAATGAGATACTTCTTATTGTTGTCATCTAAAAATGGATTTCAATTCCTTCCCCCTTAACCCTAGGTGGTGGAAATGCTATCTTGATAATACTTTGGTGAGGTAGGAAATTTCTTGTTCAATTTAATCTATTACATCCCATCCCTGAATTACTATTTATTTTTCACTTTAACTTGAATGCAATGTGAACTTATGTGACTATGAAGTTTGAAAGGTTGAATGCTTAGATGAAATATATGTAATGCAATAGTTTAATATGTTGAATGAAAATAATGGTGTATATGCAATAAAATGGCTAACTATGTGTTTTGGTTGTCCAAGTGGATATATAGGATTAGATTTCATGCCTCTAGTGGATGAGGGGGAGTATCACCTAGGAGAAGGAAATGGATAATATTTGAATAGTAAAGCAATATGAGTTCGATGAATTGTGCTTAGGTCAATTTTGGATGTTGTTGTAATCAAGTAAGCTGTTCTTGAGTTATGTCTTTTGGTTACTTGAACCTAAGTCAAGTACAGTTAGTATCCCTATAAAAGGCTTTAGGGTTATTGGTGTTATATATATGTTATTATTGTCAAAGTGGATTTAGAATTTATATTGTATTAATGATATTCAATTAAGGAAATGATAGTGTGTATGCATCACATTTATATGGTTCAATCTTTTAAATATATATATATATATATATATATATATATCTATTCGTATGCACAAGTAGATGAGCATGTATGTACATGACTCGGTAGAAGTTGATAGTCGATGTACATATATGCTCATTTCATATAAATATTGTAAATGTTTATGAACATACGAGGATATATATATATATATATATATATATATATATATATATATATATATATATATATATATATATATATATATATATATATATGTATGTATGTATGTATGTATGTATGTATGTATGTATGTATGTATGTATGTATGTATGTATGTATGTATGTATGTATGAGAAATAAATTTGAAAGTATATATATTAATTATTTTAATATTTCAAAGAGGCAATTAAAATTAATTAAGTTGCCAAGTCAAGAAGTTTTAAAAGCCAAGTTAATAGGTTAATATAAGGGGCCATAATATAGCTGATTAAAAGCATGTTTAAAATGTAAATATTTGTCAAAGTAATTAGCCATGAGTTGGATGAGAATAAAAGCTTATTTAATGCTTGAAACGACCCTAAAAATGTTGGGAAATGTAAACTTATTTAATGCTTAAAACAACCCTGATAATGTTGGGAAACGTCTACCCAACCATCAGGATTCATATTTGACTGTATTTATTAATTAATTGAAAATAAAAATACATTGTATTCTGATTTTTAATAAATTAATAAATACGGTCAAATATACAGTCTGATGGCTGCATAGACAATTTTCAAATGTTGGTAGTGGTCATAAAGAGGTGTCAGGCTTGGTGAATTTGTTGCATTTGACAACCATTTTAATCTATTGTTATATAGCAGCATGTGCAAGAGTAAAACAAGCCTCATGCACCTTTTAAAAGGCACAAATATTGCTAACTTTAAGGGAGTTTAAAAAACCAAAAAGTGGCGCTACATTTTCAGCTTTTTAAGCTTGGGAAATAGCTTTGAAAAAGTCAGCAATTGAAGTGGTCTTTGGCAACAAACTTAAGCCAGTTATGAAGAATTTTCAGTGCCTATTTTAGGGAGCATTCTGCTCGATCCATACCTGCTATTTTCTAACCACTTAGTGGCCAAAGTATTGCTATTTACTAGACTCTAAATGAGTTGATTGGAAGCAGTCTCCAACGTGGGTTTTGGAGCAGGTTTTAGAAGTATTGTATTTGCTTCTTTTTGCAACTAATTCAGCGTGGAGAAATACTCATAAAGTCACCTTGATCTGCTTTATAAATTTCCTCAAATTGTTTTGCATTATGTTCAAATTCTTTTGCATTATGTTCAGTCATTAAGAGATAGTTAACAGTTGTGGAGAGTTTAATTATGCATTTGTGAAGGGTCTTTAATTCATAATAGTGGGAAGTAACACAGTTGAATCTTTTGTCTATAAATACAAGAGTTTTGCATTGTAAAAGGGTTGGTTATCAAGAAGGAAAAGTTATAGATATTGTGATCAAATTACTCTTAGATTATTAAGTCTGAAATCAATCTAGTTTGAGTTTGGGAACAGTGTTTATAGAGGTCCGAAGACTGTTCTTCAAGCAAGAAGGAAGCTGAACAAGATAGAGAGAATAGAGTTTGGAAGCTAGAGCTGCAAGGAATAGTTGGTAGCAAATCAAAGTAGAAATAACAGGCATATTTCATATGTTGCTAAGTTATTCCTATTCTTATTTTGTTTGAGGGCGAAAAGAAAGGGAAAACAAATGAATGACTTGAGAATGAATATGTTAAGTTCTAAAATAAGAGATGGATGTTGATAACTTGTTAATGTTAGATTTGAAATTATGTACAATATGGTATTGTTATGTATTATAAAAGCAAACTAAAAGATTATGAGAAAGAAATCAGTAATATGGCTTATAGACTAGAATAAAAGTATTCATATTACGTATATCTGCGTGAATGCCAAATAAAACTCCTTAGTATGTTATACTACTTGAAAATGAGTTTATGGGGTTTTGAGCATGTGTGGTAGATGCTCAATAACTAGATATTATTATCTATCGATAAACCCGCTTATCTTTTGAGTTGTTTTATGTACCCAACCTTATGACAAGTGTTTCAAAGTCTTATTTCTTGTTTAAAGGATAGTAATCTTGTGGTTAGCTCAAACTATGTTGTTTCTTTGTATGTGACATGATGTCAATGATTTGTGAATAACCATAGGAAGGTCAAGATGTTGGCATAGGATTTAATCATATTTTTCTGAATAACCTAAGAATTAGGTGAATGGTTAACCCTATGGGTTGAAATAATTTGATTAAAGGTTGATGCTTAGACCCCAGATGTTGCAAGAATTGTAACAAGGGAGAATTGCATTGTCCATGAAGTAAAAATATTTTGCTATGTGACCACCTTAGTGGGTTTTTATGAATATAATATTTATATTAGTAGAACCAGTTGGTCTACAGAGGTTTTAACCTCAATAAACAAGACTACAATGTTTACCATGAAAGATCAAAACTTAAAGGAAGTTATATTCCTATTTGAAGATTTAACCATCACTATGGGGATTAATATATGAATCAGTATACCTTATGATGACTAGATAGGTCAAGATTTGATTAAACATTATATTACAAGAGTAGTAGCTCTCAAGGGTTAACGTAAATATTTGTACAAGTGGTTGTAACCAAGACCTAGGTAGTTACACGAAAGTAACTTGGGTGTTTGAGTCAGAAATTACTAACAACTTAGATGAGTTATTACTTTGTGAGTCTTCACATTCTAAGAAAGGATTCTATAGTGGAAGTAAACACTGGACATCTGAGATTATAATATGAGGAAGGAATTTTTAGTTCAAGAATAATATTTATTATTTATATATGATGAACATTTTGTCAATACTATTAGTTGTGACCAAGAGAGTCTGGTCAAAGACCGTGGGTCATCCATATCAATTATGTATGCTTAGAATGGGAGAGAAGATATTCCCATGGTTAATACGAAGGACTAGAATAAGTGGCAGATGCTATTTCCCAAGAAGTTACAAGAACATAACTTGGGTGTTCTAGGTCAGTAAAGTATAACCAATCAAATCATTTATTAGCTTAGTAAGTATGAACTTGAAAATATGGCAGTTTCCAATGCCCAAGTTGTTATGTGGATGTAACATGGGTGTACTAAAGCTAGGAAGACTTAACCAACCTAAATGACTTATGACTTAACAAGGAATGGTACTATGCTCGAGATTGACAAGTGCCAAGGAGCAGTACTATACTTGGGATGGACAATAGTCAAGGAGAACTATAATGCTCGAGATTTACAGTTGTCTAGGATTATGACTTAAATAAAGACAACACCTTTTAGATGAAACTTTGTATGAAGTGTTAACCAATAATCAACTCATAAGTTTGAAGTATTACAAGGTCGGATTAGGTTCTTGAAAGGAAATAGAAAAGAGCAATGGAAAATACTAATGAACAAGCAATTTTTTGAAGGAAATAGATTACCAAACAGATTGAAGTAGCCAAACCAAGCACCACCAAAGCAAGAGAGACACAAGAATTTGTTAAGGGGAAAAAACAAGAAAAAACCCCAATATTATGAATGGAGGAAAAATTCCTAAAGAATAATACAAAGAGAGAGAGAGATTTAGCCTTAGCTTGCTTGCTTGAATCTTGAAGAATGAGAGGAGAGGCACCTCAATAAGTAGAGGTGAGAAGGAGGAGTTAGAATGTAACTCCCAACTCAATGAATGCCACCATTCATCTATGTGTGTGCAAAGTGTCACCTCTTAAGGAGGTGGCTACAATATTCCTTAATAAAGGAATTAAAAAATAAATCATCCTCACACATGTGTGAGATGAAAAAAAAAAGACTTGTAGGGATTCCTTTGGAATATTCCTACAAGTTAATAAATAATTACAATTAAAGAATATAACCTTTACCAAGTAAAGATTAATCTTTTAACAGTTCTCCAAGTCGAGTAGGGTGGATGAATGAATGAGTTCTCCCAAAGTTCAAAGTGGTTGTATATATATATATGTATTACAAATACTTTGGCCAAAGTGAGTGCATTAGTCTCTACATGCACTTGTCGGTTCACCGTGTTCTAGATACTTAATGCAATCAGAGTTGTCTTTCATAGTTGGAAGGTCTCCATAGTTGATAGATGATATTGGTTACGTAAGGCACAACATCAAATCTTAGATGGCTATTATTACGGGGTTCTTAACCATTCTCTTCATGTAAGGGTAGGGCCACTTCTAACTAGGAAGGTGTGTGGGGGACCGCTTAAGTCCATGGTTGGAGGTAAAGCACTTGGGTGATACTCTCCCTCTTTTAGATGACTTGTCGAGTCTTGGGAGATAAAAATAAAGAAATAAATTATCCAAATAAGGATCTCTCACCCTTGTTCCTTATTTGTTTTGATGAATATATATTTGAAACTGTTTATGTGGCAAGTGATGAAAAGAAAAGTAACTTGGGCTTTCTAGATTGAAATATTGAAATTGAACTATTATGGTTCGCTTATGTTTTCAATTATGCAAATGTATCTTTCATTTATTGAAGAAATTTTTATGTCCTAATTTAAGGAATAGTTACTTTTACTTTAGGGTTAAAAATTCCATGTAAATTCCTTGTTATAAGGTTGTGGTTGTTACACAATTCTTATGACCAATAGAAAAATCCCTAGTGGATGAAGTCTTTAAGAAAAAAAATAGAAAGGTGATGATCAAACAACACATGAAGGTAGAGGGAAATATGGTATATTTTCTAAAGATAGAACAAGCTAAGGAGCCATCATTTTTCTTAAGGAGAAGAATTTTGAAGAAGGTGAATTGATTGTTGTCTTCAAGTTCTTTCGTGAACTTGATGGACTCAACAAAATTCCTTAGATGAGAGTAAAATTCATCTATCTTGTTTGGGTCATGTGGCCAACATATGTTCTAGTATCATAAATATTGTGTTCCCACCACCTAGGTTTGAGGAAATAATTGAGGGTTCTCTATTTTAAATACTCCTAGTAAAGGTTAACCATAATTGGAAATAAAGGTGACCCTATGACAACCCAATCAAATTGCTTTTATTCCACGCCTTGGAATGTGAAAAATGATCACCTTAGGCATAAGAACATGAGAGAATCCATCTCATAATTATCTTGATTTTCTCTTTTCCAACCTTTCTTGATTGCCTTAGGGGTGTTCCCTCTAACCCTTCTTAACCACTCTCTTTCCTTACCGACTTTCTTTCTTCTCTTGCTACCTTTGTTCCTACTCTCATATTTTGATTTTTTTCCTCCCCTTTTATGCTCATTGATATCCCAACTATCAAACTTTACCTATCTTTCTCCTCATTTTTATCTTGAAATCCTCTTCCTCCTTTACTATGCTTCACCTTTCTATGTTTTGTGATTAATTTAAGAACTATTTATGCATTTATTTTTATTTGTCTTCTCATTTTTATATAAGTGGTAGACATAATTTTAATTTTATTTATTAAACCAATCTCCTCTTGTGGTTAATTTCTCTCATTTTTTATCCTTTTTACTAATTTTAGCCCTTCTAACACTACAAGTTTTTGGTCCTCAAGTATTGTTTAATTTGTTGCCCTCTTTTCTAATTTATATTTTAATGATATTTTGATATTTTTTAATTAGATACTAGGTATTTAAGGTTATTGTAAGAATAACATCCTTATTTTATGTTTTAATTTTTAGCTTTCTCATTTCCTATTCCCTCCTCCCCCTTTTCCTTATCTATTTAGTTAAGTATGCAGTCCACTCTACTTTTCCTCATCCTAATTATGAATCACATAGTGTGATTTGAAAAATTAATGTAAAAATACTTACAAAGTTGATACCAAAGGAATTCTTATTCATAATTATGGAATATCTAACTATCACATCTCTTATTTTATGTTTTATTAAAAAATAACTTTAAGTCATATATCACTTTAAACTTGTAAAGTCAATGCATTTATAAGTTAACTTTAAGTTCTAAAGTATATTTGATGCCCATTTTGAAATCTAAAAAATGTAAACTAAGTTGGTTAAGCCATTAATATTTTTATTAGAACTTAAGAGATAATGTTGATAACAATTATAATTGACTTATGCCTTTAAAAAATATATTGAGTACTTATTTCAAATAGGGATATCATACAAATATATTTGCATTATAGATAAAATTTTATTTTAAATTATGTGAGAAGAAAAATACTAAGTTGAGTACATGACTACATGAATATTAACAATACATTTTTTGGTGGAGGTGAATGGAAATAGGGAGAAAAATAACTAACATGTTCTCATGAAGTAGAGAGAAATCATCACCACAAGGTATTATGGGATCATGTCTATAGTAGGCTAGTGACAATGTTGAAGAACAAGGAATTCATGTAGAAGGTGCTATTAAGGCTCTTAATGGTGATTAGGTGATACTTGAGAACCATAGGCAGGTCTCCATACTAGGGGTGATGTGGAGCCTTTTACACTAAAAAAAATAACTAATGGCGAGGGAAAAAGAAAGCAAGTAGTTAATAACAATCATTTCATGTGTATTCCAACATTCCTAAGAAAACAATAATTTGAAGGAGAAAACAATACACGAGGGCTTGGAGCATAGGGTAGGGTTCAAAAACTTCAAAATTAAAAGAAAATATGTGTTGGAATTAGGTAAAGATGAAGAGATTGAGATGGATCATTTCAGGGAGATGGGATGATTGGAGGTTTAGTTTTCTATAGCCTTCTCTCTTGACATTGAACCAAGGGATTGAGTAGGCCTTGAGCCCTTTATGAATGGAGTCAATGGTAATATTCCCCTATGCATAAGTATATTTTTGGTGGTCTGTGATTCTTTGAGTGATAGGAATTTGATCTTAGAAAAAGGTCCTTGGTATTGGGATGAGGTACCTTTTCTCGTAAAGTCATGGTTATTTTTGTAGTTTCATTTTTTTTTATGAAAAATATTTTGGGTTGCTCAAATATAGGTAGGGATTTCAACCGCCCTCTATATTCTTGGTTGCACTCTACATTAAAAAAATATGGGATATTCATTGGGTAAGTTCATTGTTGTGTCTTGATACTTATAGGCATAAGCTAACAACTTTGGCTAAAATCCTTGTTAAGATGGATTTGAGTAATGGATTACTTCTATAAATTAAGCTAAAAGTTGGCAATGAAATCTAGAATCAAATATTAGATTTTGATAAACTTTCTTTTCATTGTTGGAAAAATTTTAAAGTAGGGCATAAGGAATAATAATGTTCAAAAACTAAAACATCTATTGATTGCTCCTCTTGGTGGAAGGATGTATGCCCTCAAATTGACTAGTGGGTTGTTCTTCAATTGCAAAGCCTAATAACCTAGATGGGGTAGGGGGTATAGAGAAGCTAAATCTAGTGTTAAAGGATGGTAAGACTAAGGAGATGATATTAGAAAATATAGCGAAGGAAAAATAATAGAGAGAAGTAAATGAGCTAAGGATTCAAGAAATAATGTATAGATTCCTATGAAAACAAGGATAAAAAAATAATAACAAGGAATCTAAATGGATAAAGAGGTTATTTTAAACCTTCTTGAATTATCATATACCACCTTAGATTAGTGCACAAAAATGTGCTTGGTATAGATGAGTAGGAAAATTTTTTATCCTTCACCCCTGTGTGGGGGAAAAAGGATGTTAGATTTGGATTCAAGATGAACAAGAATGCAATTTGACAAAGGAATCTAATCTATAGTCAAATGCACAAATCTAAAATCTAAAACTCCTACACATACGAGATTAAGCTATACTAAATTCCAAACATAATAAGGAACCTACTGATTACCAAATGAAATGAAAGCAAAAGACAGTTTCACCATCCCGTAGTAGAGTGTATTCACTTGATGTTGGATTGCTCTTATCACAATGAAGCCTCCAAAGTTCGTGTGCCAAGTGTGGATGAATGCTTCATTGATCGAAGGAAGGAATGAAGCTCTCTCAAGGATGATCTCGACAACACTTCGTTGCATAAGGTAAGTTGAAATTATGATCCCTATTTGTGAAGAGAAAGGATTGTTATATAGAAAAAGCAATTTTGAATTGACGGTCAAGATTGTGTCGGAGAATATCAAGATCAATAGTCAAAATGAGTTGAGAGGATTTAGACATGAGGAAATTGTGCAAAGTTGATTGCACAATTAGGGTGATTGAAGAATAGATTAGCTAGTTAGGATTTTGATTGCTTAGTTAGCAATTGATTGATCAGTTAGGGTTGAGTTAGGAATTAGATGGTTGAGTTAGCAAAATCAGATTGCTTAGTTAGCAATCCATGATTTTCTCAATCAAAAAGTGGGTGAGGAATATTAATTAATTAATTCCATTTTGATTTGATTTTGATTTTTGATAGTTTGATTTAATTATTCAAATTTTGGAGGGAAAGTATGATAATTAAATTATTATGATTTAATAATTCAATTAATTTTGAGGAACAAGGTGAATTAGTGACATAATCAAATAATTGGTGTTATTTGACTAATTAGGATGAAATACGATAAGATTAGAACTTTATTAAATAGTAATTTATTTAATTGGTTGAAAATGATGAAATGTGAATTAATCAAATAACGTTGTATTATTCGATTAATAGTAGAATTAGGGTTTTCAAGATTTTATTAAATAAACGGTATTTATTTAATTTGTCAAGAATAATGAAAAAGTGAATTAATTAAATAATGTTGTATTATTTAATTAATAGATGAAATAGGGTTTTGGATGTCTTTTGATGTTGTTTGATGCATTATGAGATGTCGTGGGATGATTTTGAGATGTTTTGGAGATATTATGAGTTGATTTAGATTTATTTTGAGTTATTCTAGGTTAATTCAGAGTCATTCCAAGTTGATTCAGAGTTGTTTCGAGTTGTTCCATGTTGATTTAGAGTCGTTCTAGGTTGATTCAGAGTCATTCTGAGTTGATTCGAAGTCGTTCCGAGTTGATTCAGAGTCGTTCTGAGTTGTTTCGAGACATTCTAAATTTGTGATAAGTGTTAAGTGAATTTTACATGTCTACATTTTTCCCCTCTTTGATACAAAGTACTAGTTGCTTTGTTTCAAAGATTCTATTTTTAAGATCAAGTTTTTTGAAAAAAAATTATGCCCCACTATGCCCCAGTGTTTCATGGAATGATGGTTGGACTCTATGTTTCCCCCTCGAGAGGTTGAATGAAACTTTCAAGTTTTAAGGTCAAGCTCATGACTTTGTTCTATTTCCATTTTGATGTGTTTAGGTCATAGAATCAAGTTTATAGGTCATTTGTTTCTCGTTCTGATGTTTCTATGAGCTTCTATTTTGAAAGTAGGAAGTTTCCCTAAGTAGAAATTAGGGTTTCCTTCCTTCCTGTCGGGGTCTTACTTTTTTACTTGACCTCCATGCTATTCATTGCTTAGAGGAATTTCGTAGACATGCATTTTGTATGACTATATCCATCGACCCGATCAAGGCCTCGTATAGATATTATGATTTTGTATATCCTATCACACTAATGATGTACTCTCTTTTTTTATGATGATATATATGATATATACCTTCTTCTATTCATTCTCGTTTTATTCTCATATGATGATGATATATGATGATGTGTGTTTAGAAGAATATTGATGATAGATAGAAATGTGATATTTGTTTAGAAGAATATTGATGATAGATAGAATTATGATGTTAATTTAGAAGAAATTATTGATGATAGATATAAATATGATGTTAATTTAGAAGAAATTATTAATGATAGATAGAAATATGATGTTAATTTAGAAGAAATATTGATGATAGATAGAAATGTGATGTTTGTTAGTAGTTGATGAGTTTCTTTTTCTTTTCTTTAGAGACTTTGCAGTTTGAACAATCCATTTTGATATAGAAATTAAATACGATGCATCACGATATTAATGACCAAGGTGACTTTGTATTTATTGCATGAAATTTGACTCTACAAACAAGGAGTATTCTTGCTCATACCAGACATACATAAACCCCATTAGAGTGTATGGGTGAGAAGCTTTAAAACATTTCGGATCAATAACACAAGAGGTATTAAGAACCTAACATGTCACTATTACACAAAATGTTCCAAAGACACCTTCCACACACAAAAAAAAAGCAAGTATTCACCATGGTAGTATAACAAGACTATCCACAAACAAAAAATAAAAATTACACTCAAATGCCCCCATTCCTTCTTCTCTAAATCCTTATGGACATCCTCAAGAGATCTTGGGAATGAGTCAGTAATGTAAATCACAAAAAATAAGACAACAAAAGATAAAACAATGCCATTATATCACTTTCCATGTTTGTTTGGGGTGGGTCTATTATCCAGTGTTGATCATGTCTATCGTAGGAACGGATCCATTAAGACATATCTCAAGATGTTGGGTCTTCTCAAAAAGATATGTATTTGATAATTGGCTTTCGTTTTAGTTCAATTTGGGATCAAATTCTTCTGTGATTATTTGCTTGAAGGTTCCAACTATTGATGTTTTCTTTGTTTTTTTTGTCAAAGGGTGAGTGTGATGATCTGTTTATTATGGATGATGTCTTATTGCAAATTTTGATGGAAGACATGGGTCTTTTTAATTTTTCTAAGTTTTATGATGTTTTTGACATTTTCTGAGGACTAACCTAGGGCCTCGGGGGATCATCAAAGATAAGCCTTGCATACGTTGTACATGCAGAGGCTCGTAGTTCACTTGGTTTGAGTGTTTTTGACCTTTTCTATTTTGGGAATGTTTTTGGCTTTTATATCTTTTGATTATTTTTTTGGATTTTTTGTGTTTTGACTAAGTTGAAATAAAGCATGTTGGAAAACTAAGGGGACTGACCTAGGGTCTTAGGGGCTAATGAGCCTTGCCTACGTTGTACACGTAGAGACCACATAGTTCGACCGTTTGACTCAAAGCATAAACTATTTTTGGGTAAACAACATAGATAGTTTGGATTGATATTCCACTTCTATGTCTAGAGGATATGTTGTGGGAAATCTACTTGAACTAGCTGTGAAGTTCAAGAAAATGTTGATATCTTAGATTGTTTGAGTGAAGGAATAATCCTAATGTTTTGTTGGGTTTTGTTTTTGATGTTTTTCAAATGTTTTTGTTCTTTTTCTATTTTGAATGTTTTTGGATTTTTTGTTGTTTTGAATGTTTTTGGCTTTTTTCTTTTACTTTTCAATGTTTTTGATCTTTTGTTATTTTCCATGACCATGATAGGATAATCAAAGATCTAATCCATGACCAAATTTTTGACATTTACCCTAGTTGTGGAAAATACAACTTTCCTTAATCAGTGACAAGCCATGGTTGGATATCTTGTTTTGAAATGAATGGATGGATGTTGTGGATAGAATAGATAGATAATGATGCAAGTTTATTCAAACATAGTGCCTGTTTTCCAGGTTTTCACTATGGTACCTATTATAAGAGCACCACAAAGTGGTTTTCACTCAGAGAACGTTTTATTTCTCTTTGCTATTTTTCTTTCTATTTGATTTTTTTTGTATTTTTTAATTATTTTTTCTATTATTTTTTATTTTTTACCTTTTTTCATGGGGTATTCTGACATGCTTCATGTGTATAACTTCTTGAGGTGGTTGTTGTTTAGCGGTTCAACTAAAGTTTCTCCTGTAGGAGTAGCTAACTAATATTCCCTAGAGCCATAGCTTGTTGTGATGACAAACAGGCCTAACCAGTTGGGTTCAAATTTGCCTTTGCCATCTTGATTTAGCTGTACTTTTTGATTATCTTTGAGGATTAATTCACCAACTTGAAAGTTCATGTCCTTGATCCTTTTGTCATAGTTTTTCTTGAGCCGATTCTGATAAACCTATAGATGGTTTAATGTGCTCAAACATCTTTCATCTAGGAGTTCTAATTCATTTAGCTTGGATACCCTGTATTCTTCATTGTTGACCATGCCTTTTAATGAAAATAGCAATGAAGGGATTTCAACCTCAATAGGAAAGATGATCTTTGATCTGTAGACCAAGGAAAAGGGTGTGGCACTAGTAGGTGTGCGAATGCTGGTTCAGTAGGCCCATAAGGCTGGGTTTAGCTACAAATGCCAATCACAATCAGCTTCATTAACAGTCTTTTTGAGTATTTTCAGTATGGTTTTGTTAGATGCCCCAGCTTGACCATTTCCTTGGGGGTAATAGGGCGTGGAGAATCAAATGGTGGATAGAGAATTGGGAAGAAAGCTCTTGAACATCCTAATTTTTGAATGGGGTTCCATTGTCTGTTATTATTGTTTGGGGAATTCCATACCTATAGATGAGATAATTCAAAATGAATTTTGATATCTATTTTTCAGTGATATAGGTTAATGGAATTTCCTCTATCCATTTAGTGAAGTACTTTGTTGTTGTGATAATGAATTTATGCCCATTGATGAAGTGGGTGATATCTTTCCTACCAAGTCTAATCCCCATTGCGAGAAAGGCCATGGTGTGGTTATAGGTCTCAATTCCTGTGCTGGTGCATGAACAAGGTCACTGTGTTGCTAACATTGTTGACACTTTCTAGAATATTGTATGCATTCCTGTATGGAGGGCTAGTAGTATCCTATTTTGCGTAATTTTTGGATAGGTTAAGTTTGCTAGAGTGGGATCTGCAAATACCTTTGTGAACCTCTTGTAAGGTTGTGTGTGCTTCTTCTGCATCAAGGCATCAAAGTAACATACCATCTAGACTATGACGGTATAGGGTATCTCCTAAGATGGTAAAATGGGAAGTTCTACAAGTAAAGGTTTTCTTTTGAGTGGTCATTAAGTCAATGGGTATGGTACCATGGGAAATTAGGAACAACAACACATTCCAATTATGATTCTAGGATGTCAAATGCTGGTACCAATAACTGTTCCATGAGGAACTCATATTTAGGCACGTTCTATGTAATATCAAGAAGTGAGCCTATTGTTTCCATTGCATCAGTGGCTTTGTTATTGATTCAAGGGATTTTCTCAAAGGTTATTCTAACGAAGTATTCCTTGAAGATATCCACCATCCTTTTATATGGAAATAATTTTTCATCTTTTTTTTGGTACTCATTGTTCACTTGTTTGATCACTAGCTGAGAGTCTCCAAAGACCTGTAGCTCTTTTATTCTCCATTCAATAGCCATTTTTAACCCTGTGATAAGAGATTCATATTTTTAGATGTTGTTCATGTATGGGAATGTAATCATGTAGGCCTTGGGTATACTCTCTCCTTGTGGTGTGAGAAATAGAATACCAGCTCTAGATCCATGTTGAGTATGGGACTTGTCAAAGTATAGAGTCCATTGATCTATTTGCTTTGTCATCAAAATACTCTCATCTGGAAAATCCACTATGAGAGGTTTATGATCATCTAAGGGCGCTTTAGCCAATTGGTTTGCTATAATCTTTCATTTGATAGCTCTCCTATCTACATATTCTATATCAAAATTACTTAGGATCATAACCCATTTGGCTATTCAGCTTGTTAAGGCTGCCTTTGCTAGTAAGTATTTGAGTGGCTCTATCTTATAAATCAGCTTGACCTTTCTATTCAAGATGTAGTGTCCCAAATTTTGTATTGAAAACATGACTGAGAGACACACTCTTTCAACAGGCGAGTATTTTAGTTCATATCCCACCAATGTTCTACTGATATAATAGATTTCCCTTTCTTTATTGTTATCATCCAACTGGGCCAAGAGAGCTCCTAGTGCTACCCATGTGGTAGACACGTAAAGTATCATTTCCTTTTCTAGAATAGGCGGCATGAGTACAGGAGGAGTAAGTAGGTACTCCTTGACTTGTTGGAATGATTGGTCACATCTCCCATCCCACTTGAAGGTGATGTCCTTATGTAGGAGATGAGTGAAAGGGTGACACTTGTCAGCCAATTGTGTGATAAATCACTTGATGGATTGTCGTTTCCCTTGTAGGCTCCTTAATTGTTTTAGTGTCTTTGGTAGAGGCATTTCCATTATTGCTTTCACTTTGGATGGATCTACTTCAACCCCTCTTCTTGAGACTATGTACCCCAAAAAATTTCTAGTTGTTACCCTGAATACACATTTCTTAGGATTGAGTCTCAGATTGTACTATTCAAGATGATAAAATACATTGGCCAAGTTTGTTAAGTGGTCTAGCCTTTTGACTGATTTTCCTATAATGTCATCCATATAGTTCTCCATGATTGTGTGTAGCATATCATGAAATATTGTTGCCATTTCTCTTTGATATGTTGCTCCTGCATTCTTTATACCAAAGGGCATTACATTCCAACAAAATGTTCCCCAAGCACAAGTAAATCTTGTTTTGTGTTGGTTAGAGATCTTTATTTGGTTGTATCCAGAGAAACCATCCATTAAGGATAGCATCTCATGCCCTCCTGTTAGATCTACAATCATGTCAATAATTGGCAATGGAAAGTCATCCTTTAGATAGGCTTTGTTCAAGTCTCTTAAGTCTTTGCATATCCTTATGCCCCGAGTAGGTTTGGACACTAGTAATAGATTTGAAATCCATTATGGATAGTTGATGGGTCTGATGAAACCCACATCTAGTAGTTTATTTAGCTCTACCTTTACTAGTAATGCTATCTGTGGATGCATTTTTTGAGTTTTTGCTTGATAGGCTTTTCTCCAGGCATTACAACTAGATGATGAACATTTAATGTTGGATCTAGTCTAGGCATGTCAGCATAGGTCCATGTAAAATTTATCTTTCGAGCGTTGATGAAAGTTGTGAAGTTGTCCTTTTCTTCTAGGTCTAGTGATGCAACATGGTAGGTTATCTTTGGGTCCTCTACTGTGCCAATATTTATGGGTTATGCTTCTTCTACTATTAGTGTTGATCTTTCTTGATATTCTGATATGGGGAGATTGAATATTTCATCCTTGGGTGCCTTTGAGAGGTTTTCACCTTCAGATGCATCCTTTATTTTTCTCTTTTTAGGATCTGATAGAGCCACAAGGTGGTTTTCTCTAGGGGACCGTATTTTTATGTTCTTTCTTTCATTTTTATGACTGAAAGATTCAATCTCTCCACCAAAGTATGCCTCTTGTTCTAGTTCCATGATGAATCATGCTTTGTGGTCTCCTGCTGGTATGTCCATTCGAAGTTCCATGAACTCCACAATTGCCTCATCATTCTGGAATTGATCTAGAACAAGTGCATGTTGTTGTTGATCCCAATCTATGAGTTGTGGGTACTAGAGTGGGAGGTTATCATCTTGATCTGCAAAGCCTATGGAAGTGGATGAAAGGGTCAGTATGGCTTGGGTTTCTTTTTCCCACCGAGTGTCTAGGTCGTCATTGCTAGAAGTGGGAGAATCATATTCAGTGACAAAGGAAGGGGAGTCCCACTTGTATTCATTAGAATCTGTACCAATATTGTAGTAGACGTTGGGAATGGTTTGAATATGTTGGAGAGGGAAAATATCAATGCTAAATTTATCAAATACGTCTTCAACATGTAAATCATTGTCTAAGGTATGATAGGTATCCACTGCCTTGATGCTAGCATCAGTTTTTCACTTCTTCTAAGAGGTTCGTCCAGTTTTTGGAATAACCACATCCTTTGGTTTATAACCTAGCTCCATATTCTTATTCCTTTGTTCTACTATAATAGGCTCTAACTAACCTTGTTTGTGTAGCCCAAGGCCACCTTTTCTATTATATCCCATATTTTTAACTAATTGATAATCTCTAGTAGTAGAGTCAAAATTGGGTTGCGGCTTTTCTGGTTCTCTCGGGTCCTCCTTGTAGATCATAGATAAAAATTCCTCTTCAAATATTTCATCTTGCATGTCTCCCCACCTAGTGAAGATAGTGGGTTTGGCAATCATTTGTACTATCTTGATCTCTTTTGGAACTCATATACTCTGGGTGTTGGCAGAAGCATGTCGATATAACATGTTTGGTTGAAAAAGTAATTCCCATTTCCCTTATCAAGTATCTAATTCTTGGCTTCCATTTTCAGTTGGTCACTTGAGATGTTCTTGGTTGAGGTAGGTGAAAGTGTTGAAGGGTCAACATAAGAAAAGGAGTGGAATGCTATGTAATTTCTAGGCACACATTGGATTTTATTGTATTTCTCCTCTAATTTGGCATGTAAATGAAAAGGCTCAGGATCGACATATAGTGCTACCTCTTTTCCTTCATGGGGGAATTTCAGGAATTGATGAAAATTGGATGGGACTGCTTGTAAGGCATGGATCCAAGGTTGTCCTAGGATGAGGTTGTATGGAATCTCAAGATCCAGTATTTGACAAGTGGTTTCTGTTAGGGCTATCCCTATCTGCATTGGTAACCTGACTGTTCCTTCAAAATTTCTTTCTAGATCATTGTGGGACCTTATTGTGATACTCTTTCCTTTGTCAATCACATCATTAGAATACCCCAACTATTTGAAAATTTTTAAGGTACAAATGTTTGAACCTACACCATTATCTATCAGTACCCATTTGATCGTGGTTTTATGAACACCAACCTCTATGTAGAGTGCTTGGTTATGTAATGTTCTTTGGGGTAGATCTTTCTCAGAAAAGATTAAGTGATTACTTTGTGTGATTTTACCAACCATAGCTTGGAATTGACTAGGATTGAGGTCATTAGGGACTATTGTTTCCAATTCCTTTTCAAGTATTTCCCTATGGGTAGGTGATAGTTTTAAAAACTCTAAAATTGAGATTAGGACAGGTGTTTTCTTTAATTGTTCCACAATACTGTAGTCATTGGGTGACTTGATTGCAGATTTGGGTGGTGCTCCTTGAATTGTAACTCTTCCTCGGTGGGTGGTTATGTTACAGTTATTATCTCCTCCTCATAGAGTTACTAAGTTTTCCCTATTATCATCAACTTGTGAGAGGGTTCCTAAAAATGTGTCCCCATATGTGTAATTGGCGTTATGGTACTCTTGTTTCTTTCCTTTTTCATTCCCTTTGGAATGGTTTGGGATTGGGTTTGAGTATATTTGTAGGTCTTTATTCCCAGGATGATGTTTGACATCTACCTCCCCTTTGTATATTAAATCTTGGATAAGGTGCTTGAGTCTCATGCAGTTGTTTATGGTGTGTCCTTTGATCATATGGAAGTCACACAAGTCCTTATTATACCATGGTGTTTTGAAACTAGGTTCCTCATAGTTTGGACGACCAATAGTTTTAAGGAGGTTTTGTTGCACTAGTTTGCACATGACTGTTTCCAGTGACTCACCAAGTACTGTGAATTGCCTTCTTGGTTGATCATACTACCTTTGTTGCCCTCCCTGATTCATTTGTGGGTTCACAACTTGATTGTTCTTGGGATAGGTATTTTATTTATTTTGTGCATTGTTTGGAACATAGCTTGCCTGTGCTACCTATGGTTTGTTTTGAACTATGTTTTGTGATGTCCATAGTGTTCTAGCATTGACCACTCCATCATTTATGATGTTTTTATTTTTAGTCAATACTTTAGGTTTCTCATTTGAAGTAGAAAAACTATATTTTGAGCTATTTATTTTAAGGGAACCTCTTGCAATGAGGGATCTCTCAATATTCAATCCTTTCTCAATGGTTTCTTCAAATTCTACTAGACATAACATTGTGAGTCGATAATTGATCTCAAGTAAGACGTTGGTAATGAATATGTCTACCAATTCCTTATCGAGAATGGGCCATTTACATCTACTATCCTTGTGTCTCCATCACTATAGGTAGGAGATAAAATATTCTCCTTGATTTTGTTTGATCATGGATAAGCTTGTAATGGTGACATCTTGTTCAATGTTGAAGGAGAAGTGACTTATGGATTTTTTAGACAATTCATCGAAGGTTTTGACTACTAGTGTCAAACGGGTGAACCATTCCATAGCATGGCCCGTAAGGCTACGTGGAAATAGTCTCATGAGGTATGAATCATTGTGTCATACTTCCATGCATGATACTGAGAAATAACGTATATGCTCTACTAGGTCCCCTCTTCCTTTTTATTTGTTTTCAAACCTAGGTATTTCAAAATTCTTTGGAAAGGGTATTGTAGTGATAGATTGATTGAACGAGAATGGGCATATCTCTTGGATAGTATAGGTTTTCTTTTGTTTTTCTACTTGCATGCCTGCTTCTTGTTGGGTGACGGCTTCTAGCTTCATTTCCATGTCCATTTTTATCATGTTTGTGCGAGTTTTGTGTATAATAGCCTTGTTGTCTCACCATGTTTGGATCGTATATCAAATATTGTGGAGGTATGAGACCTTAGTAACTATTTTGGTTGTGTACTAGGTTAGGTCCTTGATGGGTGTAAGGAGGGTTAGCTCCTTGTTGTTGAGATGAAGTGTATTGAAGGTTACCCTGTTGATGCGTTATCGGGACACCTTGTTGGTAGGACGATTGAGAAAGGGTGCTCTATGGCACACCTTGTTGTTGGGCATAGCTAAACTGAAGGTTACCCTGTTGATGCGTTATCAGGACAGCTGATTGGTAGGACAACTAAGGAAAGGCACTTTGTGGCACACCTTGTTGTTGGGCAAGACTAAACTGAAGGTTACCCTATTGATGCATTATTGGGACACCTTGTTGGTAGGACGATTGAGGAAGGGCGCTTTGTGGCACATCTTGTTGTTGGAAAAAATGAAACTGAAGGTTACCCTGTTGATGCATTTTTGGGACACCTGGTTGGTAGGATGACTGATGAAGGGCACTTTGTGGCACACCTTGTTGTTGGGGAGGACTAAACTGAAGGTTACCTTGTTGATGCATTATTGGAACACTTTGTTGGTAGGACGATTAAAGAAGAGTTCTCTATGGCACACCTTGTTGTTCGGCTAGACTAAATTGAAGGTTACCCTATTGATGTGTTATCGGGACACCTTGTTGATGAGTTAAATGAGGAAGGGTGCTTTGTGGCACACCTTGCAGTTGGTATTGCTAGTTTAGAAGGGGACCATATGGTCCACCTTGTTGGTGGTACTGATTGTTCGGAGGGGGACCTTATGCTCCACCTTGTTGAAGGTATTGAATGTTTTGAGATGGTTCTATGTTTGAGGTATTATGAGGTATATGCTTCCTAGGAGGAGGATTGTTGTTTGGTGGTTCATACTGTGATGGCCCTCCTTGATATAGTTGTGCTATTGTTGCTTGTTCAACATGAGTTGGTCTTCTGAATAAGGGGTTCTCTTTGGGTTGACCATCATTTTGTGAACATTGGTGGCATGTTTGGCATCTCTAGAGGTTCAATTATCTTTCTTACAACCGAGTTATCACCTAAGGGAATAAGGTTGGCATCCTTGAGAGCTTCTACGTTGAAATCCACTGGTAATTTAGCACCACTTTGTGCTAACTTGAAGAAATAGGAGTTTGGATCATTTCTCAATAACCTGTCCATTAGTTTAAGAACCTTGGGGTTGTTGGAATGTTCGAACAGTTCATCCTTTTTTATTTCTTCCTCTATGTCTACCTCCTCTATAACCACTTTGTTTGGATCTTGGTTGTTTTTCTCAATTACCTCCTTTTTTTTGCCATTTAATTCCTCTTCATTGAAGTTATTTCTATACATAGGCCTATTCTGTGGTGTTTCAAGATTAGTTGGCCTATAGCCCCAAGGACTACTTTCATCGTTTATGACATTGGTTGGTGGGGTACTATTGTTGGTTTTGTTTGATTCCATTTTCTTTTTGTGTTGTGACCTCGTGGTTTTCATAAACAATTACCAAACTTTTTGTGATTGTTTTCTCTGAATCCTATTCTCTAGAAAAGACATGATCTATTGGTGCAAAGCAAAAATAGAGGTGATCTAGCTGGTTTTGATGGTTGCAATATCTCCTTGAAAAGAAACCTTTGGAAAAAAATTTGTAGGGCGATTCTTTGAGAGCCTAAGTAAAGAATTTAGTTTAAGTATCTTTCTCTTTCTAGACCTAAGGATCTTTTTCTTTCCAAAAATCATGAGGTATGTATATTTATTGCCACACAAGTGGTGGTAATATAGTTCTTTCAGCTGCTAGGTCTACCTTTTCTTCTTCTTCATCTAAGATGATGGATGTAGTGAGAAATTGGTGGGGTGTTTTTTTCTTCTAAAAAATGAACATTCTCAAACTGTTGATGATGTTAGTTTGGGTACCTTCAATATGTGTGTTACCTGGTTGAAATATTGGTGTTGCAATCCCTGGTTGTTGAACAAGAGTTGTGCATTACCAAATGGTCATAAGGTATGTTGTGTGGTGGTTTATGGTGTTCAATACCTTATCATAAGGTCACTCAATACCTATTTCCACACATGAGGTAGTAATATGGGTCTTCTAACTACTATGTTTTCTTTTTCTTCCTCGTTTAAGATGATTGATGCAGTGAGAAATTGGTGGGGTGTTTCATTTTTCTCAAAAATAAATGTTCTCAAACTGTTGATGATGTCAGTTTGGGCACTTTCAATGTGTGTGAGACTAGGTTGAATAATAGGTGCTACAAGGCTTGGTTGTTGAATAAGAGCTATGGGTCACCAAATGGTCATAAGGTGTGGTAGTATGGGGTGGTTTGCTATGAAACTCAAAAACCTTAAAGTTTGAGTGTTGTTTTGGAATGTGGCCACTTTTCGGAAATCAAAATGCTGAGGAACTAGGGTCGATATTCCACTTCATGGTCTAGAGGATATGTTGTGGGAAAGATCCTTGAACTACCTGTGAGTTCCAAGTAACTGTTGATACCATAGACTTTTTGAGTGGAGGAGTGATCTTAATGTTTTGTTGGATTTTTATTTCAAATAAGTAGTATGGAAATAATGGGTTGCGAGACTTTTGTGACCAATCTGATTTTCCAAGTGTCTTGTTCAAGTAATGACCTTATAAGCAACTTCAGTTTAAATTTTTCCCCTAAGTGTTTTAGAAAAAATATTGTGAGTTGGAATGGAAATTTGTAATCTCTTTGTGTTTGTTTCCTTTGTGTTCTTGAGTATGTAAAATGATATAATAGCACTAGACTGACTCAAAAGCATGGACTTTATGTGACCTAAATTTCCATAACTCGAGTTGTGAAATCACAACACCCAAGCCATAGTTACCAAAGTGTTTACTTTGATCAATGCAACCTAAAAATAAAAACTGAAATGTTTAGAAACCTTTAAGGATAAATCCTTTCAAGGAGTGCAAACATAGGGATTCTTTCACAAGTATACACTAACTCAAAGGGTTTGTGGTTTGACCATCTTGTTCAATGTTTGTTTTGATGTATTCTTTTTTAAATCAAACACAAAATTTGATGTCACAATTGTTTTTGAATATAATTGGGAAAGTTTAACATTAACAAACAATTACAACCCTAGTGGAGAGGAACCATCCTCTTAGGTGGGCCTATCTCATGCTCTGAAGAGATGATTTTACATGCGACTTATGGCACGGGCTTGTAGTCAGACTTGGCAAGTAACTTCTCGGAAGTAAATTCCAATGCATCACTTTCAAAGAATGTTTTGGATAATAGGGTGGCTTATAAAACAATTGGATCTTAGTCATGTTTTGGGGATATTATTTTTGGGCACCTACACATGCGGCATTTTGTTCAATTAAGAACCTTCTAGCCCTTTCAGCTTTTTACACATCACAAGGATAGTAAGGAAGAATACATCAGTAGAGGACATCTGCACCCGACGAGTGATGAACTTTCCTCACACTCACAAAATATTTATATAGCAGTCCAGAACGAAAGTATCACTTGGGTCGCCTATGAGTTCTCCAGCGCAGGATGTGTCTCAATAGGCAAGCCCTCTAAGAAGGTAAAATTTTTTAAAAATGCAAAGATCAAAAATGTTCTTCGCTCACCCAAGATCACCAAAATGGTGTGAGGGGAGAAGAAAAAACACTTTAGCTTTCCAATCAATGCATGCAAAAAAGATAATTCATTGCAAATTGATTCATTTTAAACACCTCGAGTGGTGTTATCCCCAAGAATATGTGAGTAAAAATGAAATTTTCTTTTTATCTTTGCACCAATTGAAGTGTTTAGGACATCAACCAGTTAAGATAGCAATGGTGTGGAAACAATCAAGAAATATTTTGTTCATTTTAAGCCCCAAAGTTGAAGTGTTTCTAAGAAAATCAGGCATGGTCATTAAATGGTCAACAAATGTAAATCATACGTGCATCAACAAAATGAACAACGTTTACACTCTTTTTATGCACCAAATTTAAAGGTTCCTAATTATGAAAACATGAAATGTGTTCATTTTTAGAGCCCAAAATTGAAGTGTTTTATGTTTTTTTTATGAGCACAAAAAGAGAGTTCCTACTTTAGAAAGTTTCAAATGGTTTATTTTAACAACACAAAATTTGAAATTTGAGAGTTGTGTTGTTGATTTTTAGAGCACCAAAAGGAGATTCCTACTTTAGAAAGCTTCAAAATGTTCATTTCAACAACACCAAATTTGAAATATGAGAGTTGTTCATTTTAAAGCACCAAAAGGAAATTCCTAACTTATAAAACTTAATAATGGTTCATTTTAGCAACATCAAATCAAATGTGAGAGTTGTTAATTTTAATGCGCCAAAAGAAAGTTCCTACTTTAGAAAAAATTCAAATTTGTTGATTTTAGATAGCACCAAAATAAAAAATGTGAGAGTTCTTGTTTGTTCATTTTAGTGCACCAAAAGGAAATTCATAACTTAGAAAGACTTCAAATTGGTTCATTTTAAACACCAAAATAAAAAATGATAGTTTTTGGTTGTTCATTTTAGAGCACCAAAATAAAGTTTTTCCTAAGTTAATAAAAAAAGATTGTTGCTCCAAAAATCTTGGACCGATCGTCTTCCCTGCACAAAGGTGTTAGTTGTTTTCATAAAAAAAATGTGCCATAAATCTTTCAAGATCTTCCCAAGAGATGTTAGAAACTTTCCAAACACAACAGACAATCAAATGTTAGGGTTAGACAATTGATTAAGCATAAAAAATCATACAACCTAGACCAAATTGTGAGGTAAGTTAACTTTAAGCGCCCCAATGAAAAATGTAAATGCATAAAAATTGACAAATACCTAAACCATTACAAATATCATGAAATTCTACCCCATTTAAAAAAAAAAAGTGTCAAAAAATACTTTCGTATGACCAAGATATGATCATTTAAAGATAGGGTAAATAAAGACGCCTCTATCAAAAGAAAATGTGAGTTTCTTACTGCAAATGCAACCTTCCCATGGAAAATGAGACCTTCTTGTAGCAAATGTGAGTTTCTAGGCTTGGAAATGGCAAATTTCTTCTGGGAAATGGTGTGGAATGCTTTTTAGAATCCCTCCGGAGCCCTGTAGCTTCAATTCAACTCACAAAAACATTAGTATTGAGGACCATTGGTCCCACTGAGCATGCCAAAATGTGTGAGGGGGAAAAAGGACGTTAGATTTGAATTCAAGATGAACAAGAATGCAATTTGACAAAGGAATCTAATCTACAGTCAAATGCACAAATCTAAAATCTAAAACTCCTACATATACGAGATCAAGCTATACTATTGCAAACATAATAAGGAGCCTACTGATTACCAAATGAAATGAAAGAAAAAGACAATTTCACCATCTCGTAGCGGAGTGTATACACTTGATGTTGGATTTCTCTTATCACAATGAAGCCTCCAAAGTTTGTGTGCAACGTGTGGATGAATGCTTCGTTGATCAAAGGAAGGAATGAAGCTCTCTCAAGGTTGATCTCGACAACACTTCATTGCATAGGTAAGTTGAAATTTTGATCCCTATTTGTGAAGAGAAAGGATTGTTATATAGAAAAAGCAATTTTGAATCGATAGTCAAGATCGTGTTGGAGAATATCCAGATCAACGGTCAAAATGAGTTGAGAGGATTTAGACATGAGGAAATTGTGCAAAGTTGATTGGACAATTAGGGTGATTGAAGAATAAATTGGCTAATTAGGATTTGATTGCTTAGTTAGCAATTGATTGATCAGTTAGGGTTGAGTTAGGAATGATATGGTTGAGCTAGCAAAATTAGATTGCTTAGTTAGCAATTGATTGATCAATTAGGGTTCAGTTAGGAATGAGATGGTTGAGTTAGAAAAATCAGATTGCTTAGTTAGCAATCCATGATTTTCTCAATCAAAAAGTGGGTGAGGAATATTAATTAATTAATTCCATTTTGATTTTTGATAGTTTGAATAGTTTGATTTAATTTGATTTAATTATTCAAATTTTGGAGGGAAAGTATGATAATTAAATAATTATTATGATTTAATAATTCAATTAATTTTGAGGAACAAGGTGAATTAGTGACATAATCAAATAATTGGTGTTATTTGACTAATCAAGATGAAATAAGATAAGATTAGGACTTTATTAAATAGTAATTTATTTAATTGGTCGAAAATGATGAAATGTGAGTTAATCAAATAACGTTGTATTATTCGATTAATAATAGAATTAAGGTTTTCAAAATTTTATTAAATAAACGGTATTTATTTAATTTATCGAGAATGATAAAAAAGTGAATTAATTAAATAATGTTGTATTATTTAATTAATAGAGGAAATAGGGTTTTGGTTGTCGTTTAATGCATTTGATATGTTATGAGATGTCGTGGGATGATTTCAAGATGATTCAATATGTTTCAGACATGTTCCAAGTTGATTTAGAGTTCTTTCAAGATGATTCAGAGTCGTTATGAGTTAATTCTGAGTTGTTCTGAGTTGTTCCGGGTTGTTTTAGAGTCATTCTGGGTTGATTCAGAGTCATTTTTAGTTGATTCAGAGTCATTCCGAGTTGTTTGAGACATTTTGAATTTGTGATAAGTGTTAAGTTAATTTTATGTGTCTACAACCCCACAATGCATAAGATTGTACCATGATTAAATGGAGGAAAGACAAAGAAAAAGGGGCACATCTTTTAAAATGGTGTAGCAGTCTCACTTAAAACAAAAAATATTGATAGTATGTTTATGGGCATAAATTTTATTTGCATGTCATATGTTTTTGTTATTTTCTAGTTATTTACATTTATCATTTTGATTTTTATTAAGGGTGGGGGGCCTATAGAACCCCTTCTAATTTATGTATATATATTCTAGTGATAAAGTGTATTGTTTGAAACAATCAAGTATATTCAACTTTAGATTGATATCAACTTGATTATTTCACAATCGTTTACGTATAATTTTCTTATGATCTCAAGGTATGTTGTGATCATGTGTGGTTTCATTTCTAAACTCTACCCAAATGATGAATACTTCAAACTTTAGTGGTGTGGCCCATATTGTTATTATTTTTACATTTGTTGTATTTGTTTAAACAATTTTGTTTATCACAACTCAAAATATTTTGTAACTTATCTTTGATTATTAATATAATTTTTATTTACAATCATTGGTCTCCACATCTTCTTTTGTACATATGTTGATGTATTTATTATGATGTACTTTATTTCACTAACTTCAATCATTGGTCTCCACATCTTCTTTTGTACATATGTTGATGTATTTATTATGATGTACTTTATTTCACTAACTTCAATTTAGATTGTACTTTATTAAATTTGGTTTCTTTAATTTATTTTACCTTCTTAAAATAGATGTTTAAAAATAATTAATTGACAATAAATTAAATATCATTGTTTTCCATTCTATGATTACTCCTTAATTGTGTTACCTTGATATTATTCTCAATATCTTCTTTGAATTTGTAAATGAAACAATTTTCTCATATAGTTTCCTTCACTTACAATTGACTCATAAAGTAAGTTTAATTCACTTAAAAATTCCTAGAATTTGCTAGGCTGAAATATAGTTGCACACACAACTTAGTTTACCTTAGTAGATTGTAGACATTGAAAATATTCACTTAATTATTCCCCTAATAATTGACATTAATTTATTATAGCATCATTCATTAATCATTAATTTCATCATCATTATCATTCTTCATTCATTAAATTACCATTTACCACATATTATCATATATTAATTAATTATCATTTAATAATTCTCACTTTATCCATTTGAATAAATTTTATTTAATTGTTTAATTAAATGTGATTAAATTATCCATTTTCAAGTGATAATTTTTATTTTTGAATCATCACTTAACTCCTCTTTTCTCTTCAGTCATCTTAACTGTCATTGATTAGTTAACTTAGTCTCCACTTGGAAACTCAATCTCCATTGATCAGTTAACTTCACTTAACTTTAGAAACTTCTTGTCTTCTCACAAGTTGACTTAGTCCACAAATGGAAATTTCATGTGCAGATTTATCCAATTATCAATTTAAAATATATTGTTATCCTCTCATGGATTCAAAATGGTAATTATCAATTTTCTACTTGAGTTGAACTCATCTTCAGTTTAGTTAATTGAATTCTTCATTCTTATCCTCATCTCGTAATTGATTTTTCCTCAAAAAATCTATAAATATGATCATTCATTTATCATTTTCATGTCTCACATCTTAATGCAATTATTCTTTGTCATAATCAATCATCAATCAAATCAATGTTATGCTACTAAGATTTGCATCCACATTCCTTCAAGGAAAATAAATATATCACTTATTTGAGATTTGTAGAGAGGTTGTAAAATACGAATTTAGATTTGATTTTTATTTTGTATTTTCGATTCTTTTGTGTTTATTATTTTCCAAATTCAATTCTTACTTAGGTAAACAACCATTTTTGCACCTAAACTAATCTTCTAATTGGCAAGTCCCTTTATGATTAATTTGGTTTGGTTACCATTTATCATTCATGGAAAGTGAAAGTTGATACAATTTTTTAGGTCTTTAAACAAGTAGTATTTGATATTTACCAAATTCACAAGAATGAACAATAACATTATCAAATATACGAGACATATTGCATTATTATAAATGAGGCTCTAATAAAGCCATCTTCAATCAATTCACATGAGCTACTCTAACAAATTACCAAAAATTACTTATATACATAACCATATTAATATACGTTAACTTCACTTACTAACCTACACAACATAACACAAAATAAGAGCATTAGGTTATAACATAATCAATGCTCAACACACCAACATAACACTAAATTAACAACAAATAACTTTTGGGTCATAAGGACCACATAAATCCAATAAACCCTCTTTAAACTAGATAATCTAGAGATTTTGATAAACATTATGCAAATCTATGACCATAATCTTTTGCAACTAGTACTAGTCAACTTATGTCTTGTGAGGACTAACCCCATCTATAACTTTGGTGACTCCTTAATAAGTGGAATTTTGTTAGATTAGAGAACCATTTGATGCTTTGACCAATATTGTTTAAATATGATAATAGCATTGGAATCATTGATGGATAAAATGGATAAATCTCTAATTTTATTCTCTTAAAACATTATGATTAAATGAGTGTGTAGTTGAGAAATTTATAGATATTTAGGTTCTAAATGTATAGAACATCATTAATTATTGTACCCGACTGCATGATTAATGTTCTACTTGCTCCATGATCTATTTTAAATGATTGTTGTAGTAAATGTGCCTTACTAAATGTGAATTGGAAAACTTGTTAGGAATAAATGCAAGCAACATGAGATGAACGAATTAAATTGATACAAGCAAGGGAATGGTGTGTACCTGACTTTAGTACAAATTATTTTTTAATGTGTTTTATGTTGCTTGAAAAAGGATAATATTTGGGAATGAACTAGGACCTTTGAAGATTGCAGAAAATTTCAAAAAGGATTGTCATTCAAACATTGTCAATGGTAAATTGGGACAATGCTAAACAACGACCAATATACCTAAGGTGATTCAACAAGGTAAGTTATGTACATTGGATATCAGGTCGCATGATGATATTTAGTAATAAATGATTGCTCAAGGATCCATTATATAGTGTAGTTAAATAATTAAGGTTAGGATTTCGTTATTGTTAAAGGGAGATTCAAGTTCCTATCTTATAATCAAGGAAGCTAAAAAAATACTTATAGATATATTTTTATCCACTAAATATTGAATTGAATCATATTGTACTTATGAGCAAGTGGTTATTATGATTCCTTAAGTGGTCATGTATCAAGAAAATTGCATATGAGATGAGTTCCAATAGGAAGAAGGGATAATCATTCAAACCCTTACCAATTCTTCAATTGGTTGAAGTTCTCAAATGTGACCTTGTGTAATGAAAAGTGAATCAAGGTGTGGATTAACATTAAGAGTCAAGTGAATATTGTGTTTGTGGTTTATTTATTTTGAATTTATAAATGAGACCTTATAACCTAAGAAATGTTTTGAGGTCTAAGGACTATAGGTCATGTATATTTGTGGTTATGGGGATAATGCTTGTGGATTATGTGTGGTTTGTGTTGTATTTTAATTATTTGTGAAGTCATATTATTATGTGGTATAAGTGGCATTAAGGGATGAGAACCTCGATTAAGTCTAAAATTTGGATTTACTTTTTAAACAGAGTTTAAGAGGGCTTTAAAATATTATTTTAGGGTATAATCATGTTTTTTAGGACCCTAGATTAAGTAAATAGGGGTTGGGAGATCATTTAAGGAAATATTTTGGATAATTTCTAAGATATGATCTCTCATAAATTTTTCCCTTGAAGAGGGGTGGCAGATTTCTTTTAGTCTTCGAGAAAGAGTAGAGTGTGGAGTCTTCCAAACTCATTTATGAGAAAGGACTCAAGAGGTGGAGTGTTCAAATTCCACCCACCTCCTCTTAATGGTGAGAAGAATTTGTTGTTAGAGTGAAGCTCACTCCAAACCCTCTCATCTCCCCAAAAATCCCACACTCAAGTGTGAGCACACATGGGGATTTGAGCTTGAGGGATGAATGAGAGAGTGACAGTTGCAACCCTCTCATTCAAGGGATTCAAACTCGAATCCCTATTTATCTCTCATTGGAAGAATGGGAGAGGGCTCTTCTTGGCTTGGGGTTTTATTTTCTTTACTTGTTTTTAGAGAGAGCTTTTGGGAGAGGGGATTCTTCTTATTTTTTCATACTTGTGATTTTGGAGAGGAGGAAATGGAAGATTTTGGCATAGTGAGATTATGGGACTTCAAGTTCTTGAGGAGGCTTCATCCCTACGAATGGTGTAGAGAGATAAGTTCTCCCTACCTTCCTTCTTATCATTGGTTGTTGCATAGATGTGTAAAAAATTCTCTTGAAATTGGTAGTCAAAGGAAATGGTGTTTTATATTCTTTATTTGAGTTTTGTGTGTGATGATAAAAGAGTTTTAGTTTATTTGTGAGATGAAAATATTAGTGGGTTTTATGGGCATTGTGGTGGTATTGTTGTTATATGTAAGTGGGAAAATTGGAGTGAAATGAGCTTTGAAATGGTTCTCCTTACTCAGGGGAATGACTAGAGCTCTAAGAGGCTTTATGATGCCATTTATGGTAGGTTGGAGTGCAAGTTCTTCCTCTATTGGCATGATATTTCTTGCAATTTTTTTCTTGATCCCTGAAGAGTATATTGGGAACTATTGACTCCTCGATTCAACTTGAAAGAATTCATTTGTAATATCAAAGGCTTAGATAATGAATTTGAACTTGATTTTTTTGAAGAAAAGAGGGTACTCATTGGTGTTGAAATAAAAAAAAGTTTATTATTAAGAAATAACTATAGACACCTAAATTTGGACACTTAATTTATCCAAATTTATCCCCTTTCGTCTAAGAATCCCCTTGTTTGTATTAATTAAGTAATATCACTATTATTTAATTAATATATTTAATTCTGCCAAATCCCCAAGGTATTTAATCAATAAATAAATACCTTATCTCTTTAATCCTCCTTTTCATCAAATTAATTAAATAAATATGACATTTATTTAATTCCTCACATGTCACATCCCTTTCTTAATCCTAATTATTCTTCTAATCTTATCATTAGGGATGTGTGTTGGTATGTGGCGACTGATCATGCTATACTATAGAACCCTAAAATATGGAAGCTTCTAATTACTGTATGATGAAAAATTATTCTCCTAATTTTAATCCAATTTTGTAGAACCCTAAAATACGGAAGCTTCTAAGCTTGTTAAAAAGAGGTTCAGATGGGTATTACTGTATGATGAAAAACACGATTATTCACAAGATTGTAATAGGTTTTACACTGGATAATAAAAGTATGAGATGGTTGCAGTTTGGTGGATGTAGCCTGGATTGGGTGAACCACGTTAAATTATTTGTGTTATGATTTATTCTGTGTGTGTTTTAGTTTCTCTGTTTATTAATTAAATCTACATTTAATTGTTAGATATCTGCCATCTCTAAGCCTAACAAATGGTACCAGAGCGGGTTGTGTTTCGATTATCATCTGTAGGAAATATCTCAAGGTTGAGTGGGAGTCTCACGGTTGAGTGGGAGCAATGGCAGACGAGGGTAAGAAGGTTGAGATGTTTAATGGGCAGAACTATCAGTTATGGAAGATGCAGATGGAGGACTATCTCTATCAGAAGGATTTATGGCAGCCATTGGAAGGGTAAACCAAGAAACCTGTAGCAATGTCAGATGAGGACTAAGAGATCTTGGATAGAAAGGCTCTTGGAAGTATTCGTTTGTGCCTAGCACAAACAGTGGCGTTCAATATTACAAAAGCAAAGACAACTCAAGAGTTGATGGAAACCCTGGAAAAGTTATATGAAAATCCTTTCGCTTCGAATAAAGTATTTCTTATGAAACGTTTATTTAATATGAAAATGGTAGAAGGTGGGCCAGTTACTGATCATTTAAATGAGTTTAACGCGATCACCAGTCAATTAACTTCGGTAAAAGTAAACTTTGATGAAGAAGTTAGGGCTCTTTTGATTCTGTTTTCTTTGCCTAAAAGCTGGAATAGCTTGGTAATGACGGTTAGCTATTTTGTTTCTGGTTCGAATACATTGAAATTTGATGATATTGTTGGTGTTATTTTGAGCGAGGAAATTCATAGGAAAAGCTCAGGTGGAACATCCACATCAGGCAGTGTTTTGAATACAGAAAGAAGGGGCAGAACAAAGGAGAGAGGAAACAATTATGGAAATCGTGGGAAGTCACAAGGAAAATCAAAGGACAAAAGGTCTCAATCTAGAGACAAGAGGGATTGCTGGTACTGTGGTAAGTTGGGTCATCTTAAGAAAGATTGCTGGTCTCAGAAAAATAAAGGAGACAAAAAGAAAGGAAGTAAAGAGGAAAATGTGATAAGTAATAAATCTGATGAGGATGCTTTGATCCTTTCCCTTGATAATGTTGATGATTTTTGGGTGTTAGATTTAGGGGCTTCATTTCATACTACCCCCCATAGAAGTTATTTTCTTGATTATGTCCAAGGGGTTTTTGGGCTGGTTTATTTAGGAGATAACGAACCCTGTTAGATTGTTGGAAAGGGAAGAATCAAGATTAAGTTGCAGAATGGGAATCATTGGCTACTACGTGAGGTAAGGCATGTTCCAAAGTTAAGCAGAAATCTAATTTTAGCAGGGCAACTAGATGATGAAGGTTGTGTTGTTACTTTTAGTGATAAAAACTGGAGGGTCACAAAGAGTGCCTTAGTGGTAGCAAAAGGTGTGAAAGTAGGCACCTTATATCTTTGTATAGGTCATATTGTTCCTTCTACTTTAATTGTTACAGAAAAATGTCAATGTTCAGGAATAGTTGCTGCAATTCAGCAGGTAGAAGATCATACAGTTGTTGTGGACTCTGAATCAGCACTGTGGCATAATAGACTTGGGCATATGAGTGCAAAAGGTATGAAATTACTTCATTCAAAAAATGCTTTACCAGGTCTAAAATGTGTTAATATGGATTTCTGTGAAATTTGTGTGTATGGAAAACAAAAGAGAGTAAGTTTTCTCAAGGATGGGAAGCAAAAGAAAGATGAGAAATTGGAGCTTATGCATACGGATGTATGGGGACCAGCTCAGGTATCTTCTCTCGGTGGCTCTCTGTATTATGTTACATTCATTGATGATGCAACTAGGAAGGTATGGATTTATTTCCTTAGGCAGAAATATAATGTATTTGAAACTTTTAAAAAATGGATAAGCTTGGTTGAGAATGAGATAGGAAAAAGGTTAAAATGTCTCAGATTTGATAATGGTGGTGAGTATTGCAGTAAAGACTTTGAAAATTATTGTTCCTCTAATGGTATTCGTAGGCAAAAAATGGTTCCAAGGAATCCACAGGAAAATGGAGTGGCTGAGCGCATGAATAGAACAATAATGGAGCATGCACAGACTATGAGATTGCATGCTGGGCTGCCTTTAAAAATGTGGGCAGAGACTGTAAACACTAATGTTTATTTAATTAATAAAGGTCCCTATAATCCTTTGGGTTGTGGTATTCCAGAGGAAGCATGGAAAGGTAAGAAGGTGAGTTATTCTTTTCTCAAAACCTTCGGTTGTGAAGCATTTACACATGTAGATTCTGAAAATAGAACCAAGCTTGATGTAAAATCAAAGAAATGTGCATTTGTTGGATATGGCATTGATGAATTTGGTTATAGGCTTTGGAATTTTGAAAATCAAAAAATTGTGAGAAGCAGGGATGTCATATTCAATGTGAAAGTGTTGTACAAAGATCTATTGCTGCAGCATGAGAAGAAAGAAAATGATTATGCAGTGTTGGATGATATTCCAAACAATGATGTTTCAGTGGTTCCTCATGCTGGGAACAACAGCAATAACAAATACCACAAACTCCTGTTAGACGATCTTCAAGGTTAAGTAGACCTCCAGAAAGATTCTCTCCCTCTTTGTATACTATTTTGTTAACTGATGCTGGTGAACCAGAATATTATGATGAAGCTATGCAGGTGGATACCAAGGTTCAGTGGGAGCATGGAATGGAAGAAGAAATGGACTTATTGCTGAAAAACCAGACTTGGAAATTATGCAAGTTGCTTGCAGGTAAAAAGGCTTTACCGAACAAATGGGTTTATAGGCTGAAAGAGGAGGATGGAGGTAAGAAAAAATTTAAAGCCAGATTAGTTGTAAAGGGATTTGCATAGAAAAAGGGTATTGATTTTGATGAGATTTTTTCTCCTCGTTGTTAAAATGACTTCTATTCAGTATTGTTTTAAGTATTGTGCTAAAGATTTGCATTTAGGAACAATTTGATGTTAAAACAACCTTTCTCCATGGTGATTTGGAAGAGGAAATATATATGGAACAACCACAAGGATTTGAGGTCAAAGGTAAGGAGAAACTAGTGTGCAGATTGAATAAAAGTTTATATGGCTTGAAGTAAGCACCTCGGCAATGGTACTTGAAATTTGATAGTTTTATGGCTGGGGAAGGCTACAACAGGTGTAATTCTGACCATTGTATTTATTTTAAGAGGTTGGATAATGATAGCTACATTATTTTGTGTTTATATGTTGATGACATGCTTGTAGCTGGGTCTAACATGGATCACATAAGTGAGTAAAAAACAATAGTTAGCAAATTCTTTTGCTATGAAGGATTTAGGGGCAGCAAAACAAATCCTTGGTATGAAAATTTGTAGAGATAGGAAAAATAGAAAATTGTTTTTATCTTAGGCTAATTATGTTGAAAAGGTGTTGCAGAGATTTCATATGGAGAATGCAAAAGCGCCACCTTTGCCTAGTCATGTTAAATTGACTAAGGATATGTGTCCAAAGACACAAGAGGAGGCAGAAAAAATGTCCAAGGTACCATATGTTTCAGTTGTAGGTAGTTTAATGTATGCCATGGTATGCACAGACCAGATATTGCACATGTTGTAGGAGTTGTTAGCAGGTATTTGAGTCATCCCGGAGTTGAGCATTGGAATGCAGTAAAATGGATTCTCAGGTATTTGAGAGGTACATCCAATAATTGTCCATGTTTTGGGGGCTCTAATACTATTTAAAAGGCTATGTTGACTCAGATTTGGCAGGGATATAGATACTAGGCGGAGTACCACAGGTTATGTTTTACAATTGGTGGGACATAAATGAGTTGGATTTCTCGATTGCAGAAGGTGGTTGCTTTATCCACCATAGAGGCAGAGTATGTTGTTACAATAGAGGCGGCAAATGAGATGATATGGCTGCAACTTTTCATGGATGAGTTGGGAAAACAACAGGCTGGAAATTACTTGTTTACAGACAGCCAGAGTGCTATACATCTTGCAAAGAATTTTGCCTTACATTCTAAAACAAACACATACAGTTGAGATATCATTTCATTCAAATTTGTTGGAGGATGGACAAGTTAAGTTGGACAAGATACATACATATGTCAATCAACATATATGTTTATAAAGCGGTGACAAGGAGAAGTTGAGCTCCTCTTCAACTTTTGCCTTCAAGGTTAATTCAAGTATAACAAAGCAACAAAATCCAAGGTACTTATTTTCAGAAGGAGTTGTATTTGCAGCAGTGTCGTCCCAGATCAGTCTCCAAGTGAGATTGTGTTGGTATGGAGTCCTGATTAGTCTCCAAGTGGGAGATTGTTGGTATGTGGCGTGATCATGCTATACTCTATAGCCCATGGTATATTGTACACGGCCCCTATCCTTGACGGGGTCTAGGGCTAGGCCCGGCCGGTGGGGGTTCAGGGTCGGCAGCCTCCGAAAAAAAATTCTTCCTATTTTTTCGCGTGATCACCGAAAAAGGGAAAAATCAAGGAAAAAGGAAAAATCCGATTTTGTAGAACCCTAAAATCTAGAAGCTTCTAAGCTTGTTAAAAAGGGGTGCGGATGGGTATTACTGTATGATGAAAAACGTGATTATTCGCAAGATTGTAATAGGTTTTACACTGGATAATAAAAGTATGAGATGGTTGTGGTTTGATGGATATAGCCCAGATTGGGTGAACCACATTAAATTATCTGTGTTATGATTTATTTTGTGTGTGTTTTAGTTTCTCTGTTTATTAATTAAATCTGCATTTAATTGTTAGGTATCTACCATCTCTAAGCCTAACAATGTGCACATGCCTAATCCTTGATTAGGATGTATCACATCCTCCAACTTTTGCAAGTTGTCCTCTAATCTCTCTTAGCCACCCAACCATCCTTTAATCCTTCATTAACTAGCCTAATCAATATGTCAAGAAATTTTTAATTCCTTTTATCCTTCCAAGGAATATTAAATTTATTTTTTTCTTCCCCATGTGATCTTTGACTTGTCACATCAAGCCACATGTGAACTCTTCCCCTTCTCCCACTTGCCTCGAATATGTCATTAATTTGTCTAATCAGGTACTTGCACAACCTTAATCACTTAATTAGGTCAACCTAATCTCCATGTCATTTATGGAATGTGTCCTAAGTCAATCCTATTAAAGGTTTTATCCTTTTGGAGAAGGCACCCCTTTCCCCATGTGAATTTTTAATTTACATTTAATCCCCCGATGCATTTCAAAGAATTTTAAATTCTTTCTCTCATTCCCATGTGGATATTTGAGGAATTTTTAATTCCTCACATGTCCTCTCACCCACATATGGACAAGGACCTCTTTTATGAGGACATCTTGTCCAAATTCCAAGTTACTATGTAGTACCTCCATGTGATGTCCACATCATCTTTCTCAAGCCACTTCACATGCCACATGTCAAGATGTGAGGGCTTGTGAGTTCTCAACTCACCGTAGCCCTACATCTTTGCCATGTTGGTTTAATATCAACCATCCATTTCTCTAGAAAATTCAAAATTCTCTATAAATGCCCCCTCTTTTCTCTCATTTTGGGGGGAGATCATTGTGCTTGCCAAACTCTTGCAAATTTTTTATTTGAGCCATACTTAGTCAAATTTATCATTTTCTTGCACTCACCCTAGCATTTGCTTCCATTTTTGTCCAACTTCAACCATCTTGCATCCTCATTATCCACCATCAAATGAGCATACAACATAAAAGATCGAAGGGCCAACCAAAAGATAGATTCAAGACAAGGTAAATCATCTCCATTTGTTATCTTTACTTTGTTTTTGAATCCAACTAGGCCCATCTCGAGGTGTACGGTGTTTATATTTGTTGTTTGCACTCTTTTGTTTGCTGCTCATTTTCCAACACGTATTTTCACCTGTTCACATTTCTGGCACTCGGTGGGACCCACAAATAGGTATGTATCTTTCACGTTTGCTTTTTTTTTTCACTTTTTGTAGGTGTAGGTTGTAGAGGAGTGGACCCGACCATCCAGGGGAGGCCCTAACTTGACAAACAGATGGACCTAACCTCCAGACAGGCATACCTGACCTGGGCAACTTTTTTTAGAAGGTGAAATTTTAGTTTTTAACACTTTTTTTGGTTGTTTAAGTGTTTCTAACCCCCTAACATGTCTTGTTTGAGTTTGTGCAAGCATCTGATCGACATTTGGCGAGGAATAAGGACAAGATTCACTAACAATTTTCCTTGCAGGTTTAGTTATTTATCAACCGCTACTTGTTGTTTCACATAGCTTAGACACATAGTTTAACTAGAGGTGTCAATTAATCTTGTTTGTTGTGCTTGTTGGTAAACTATTTGATGTATCCAATCCCCTTACACCATTTGGTGATCCTGGGTGATGAGAAATTGTAGCTTACCAAGTATTTGTCTCCCTTTTTTTCTTTTATTAGGGGACCTGCTTGAGGATTTCATCACCCCAAGGGACGATCTCAACCACGCGTACTAGTGGGGTATATAAAGGGGGGAGAAAAATTTGTACCTCAATCCAGCCACGTTGTAATTGGTGGAGCATCAGAATAACATGAAGAATTGGTCTGAGCCTCTAGTATATCGCTAAGCTTCCCAACTCACGCTTGTAACGAGTTGGTGTTCACAGTTTGGGCCTCACGTACCGAGTGTATATCAAGGACTCCTTAGCAACCATGTTCATCCTAGAATAGAGGACTTTGTCAGCCATATGCCTTCTACTAGTCTTAGGATTGTGTTGTCTGAACTGTCTTCTTTGTGCAAACCTAGTAATTTTCTATTCAATCCTATCCTTTTGATTGATGTTTGTTGTGTTTTGGGTCATTTTCCTTAGTCATCTTTTCAAAAATCAAGTTTAAACCTATTTAGGGGAGGACCTTCCCTTCAGGGGCGGACCTGACCCATCCACAGACGGACTTGACCTTTGAACCAACCCTTTTAGGCCTATTTTAGCCAATTTTAACCAACTTTTGTTCGACAGAGAGATCTTCCCTCCCGACAGGAAGAATTGACCTCTTGATAGGTGGACCTGCCCTTTAGGGGTTGACTTGACCCATCTAGGGGAATACCTGACTTCTAAACCAACCCCTTTCGAACTTGTTTTGGCCAATATTGACCAAATTTTGTCAGACAGGCAGACTTGACCTCTAGACAAGCAAACCTGCCCTCTAGGGGCATACCTGACCCTTGACCAGTCAGTTTTATCATTTGTTTCATCATTCTAGACAACCCTTTCATTGTTTCGCACTCTCGTTTCACTGTTCCGATCACTCGTTTCCCCTTTCCATGTAAACATTCATCTACTTTGAACCTTCGTCTATCGTCTTGAACTCTCGTTCTGCCATTTCAATCATTCATTTACTCATTCTAAGTGAATGTTCATCTATTTCACATCCTATTCCATCATTCCAAACTCCCGTTTAGTCGTTCTGATCATTCGTTTACTCATTTTGAGTAAATGTTTATCCATTTCGAACCTCCTTCCATCATTTCGAACTCTCATTTTTCCATTCTGATCTTTCATTTACTTGTTTTGAGTAAACGTTCACCCATTTCAAACTTTCATCTATCGTCTTGAACTCTCATTCTGCCATTTCAATCATTCATTTACTCGTTTCGAGTGAACATTCATCTATTCCACACCCTGTTTCATAATTCCAAACTCCCGTTCAGCCATTTCGATCTTTTGTTTACTCATTTCGAGTAAACATTCAGCCATTTCAAACCTTCATCTATCATCTTGAACTCTCGTTCTACCATTTTGATCATTCATTTACTCATTCCGAGTGAATGTTCATCTATTTCACAACTTGTTTCATCATTCCAAATTCTCGTTTAGTTGTTTCGATCATTCGTTTACTCGTTCCTAGTAAACATTTATCCATTTCAAACCTCGCTCTATCATTTCGAACTCCCATTTTGTTGTCTTGACCATTTGTTTACTCATTCTGAGTAAACATTCATCCATTTTGAACCTCTATCTACTCATTCTGAGAGTCCTTCATCCATTCCAAGTCACCGTTTACTCGTTCTGATTACTCATTCATCCATTCTAATTACTCATTCATCCATTCCGAGCACTCATTCACTCGTTCCGAGTACTCGTTCGTCTATTTTGAATCTTCCTCCCCTTGTTCCAAGAGTCATTCATCTGCTTCGACCACTTTTCCATCCATTCCAAGCATCCATCTCCTCGTTTTGTGTGCCCAAACAACTATTTTTTGATCATTTTTCACTTGGGGCGACCTACCCCCTTGGACAGGCGAACCTACCCCTATACGGGTGGACCTGTCGTCCACAAGCGGACCTGCCCCTATACGGGTGGACCTGCCCTCCACAAGCGGACCTGCCCCTATACAGGCAGACTTTCCCTCCACAGGCGGACCTGTCCCTGTACAGGTGGACCTGCCCTCCACAAGCAGACCTAACCCCCTTGTACAGGCATACCTGCCCTCCAAAAGTGGACTTGCCCTCCACAAGCGGACCTGCCCTTGGACAAGCGAACATACCCTCCCAAACAAGAGAACTTGCCCTTGTACAGGAGAACCTACCCCTTTATAGGTGGATCTACCCTCCACAGGCGGACTTGACCCTGTACAGGTGGACCTGCCCTCCACAGGCGGACCTGGGCCCTTGTATAAGCAGACCTCCCCTCCACAGGCGGACCTACCCTCTTAGATAGGAGGACCTGCCCTGCATAGATAGACCTAACCTTCCGACAGACGAACCTTCCCTCCAGGGGTGTACCTGACCCTTGACCAGTCAATTTTATCATTTGTTTCATCATTCTACCCTCCATTCAGTCATTTCAAGCACCTATTTGCCCGTCATCAACACTTTTTTGTAAGTCACCGTTTCATCACCAAAATCATATAAGTGCTACTTAGAACATCATTAGAGTCCATATCCATCATTAGATCACCCATCCCAATCACCTAGACTTCATTTCGAGAGTTTTGATTTTTATGCTGAAACTTCTAGAGGCCATAACTTTGACTCGGGTGTCCGTTTGAGCTGAAATTTTACGGGTGGTTGCGTTATGAGGTGGCACATGGATTCCCAATCAACTATAAATTAGTTGGACCCCATTTTTCCACATTTTTGGGGCCTCGAACTTTCATCTTGACCCTCAAAATAGCAATTTAGTGTTTTTTTTCTCAATTTTTGAAAAATCATTTTTGTGAATAACTCGGAATGTGTGTCTCAGATTTGGGATGTTAGTTGGCAATTCATCCTATCTTAGTTTTGGGTATTTTTTGGGACAAAAATGGACTCTCAATAGTATGTTCGTGAAGTTTCCTAAAATGGAAAAATTTGACAATTTTTGAAAATTGCCAAATTTGGAAAAATCTGATTGTCAACACCTTACGTCCTTTAAACCCCGGAACTTGGTGCAGAGTCAATCCCATCACATCCTCCAATCATTCTAGGCTTCAATCCAATCCTAATATGAGCTTTAATCCAATCCTAGTCTGAGCTTAACCAAAATCCTAATATGAGCTTTAGTCCATCTACAGTCGAACTTTGGATATTGAAACAAATCTTAAGATCCCTCTCTCCATCTTCTTCAATTTTGTCCTATTCATCCTTTCATCCATTTTGAGAGTCATTCTCCCAATCCGAACATTCATTAATTCATTTTGAACATTTGTTCACCCATTTCGATCAATCATCTACTCGTCCCAAGTAATCTATCATTCATTCTGAGCTTTCGTCTTCTAAATCCGAGAGTCATTCATCTGTTATTAGTATTTTTTTACTCATTTTGAGTATTCATTCATCCCTCTTGATCATTCATCTACTTGTTCCAAGTAATCTTCCATTTGTTTCAACCTTTCATCCATCCATTTCAAATATTCGTCTTGCCATTCCGATCAATCGTTTACTCGTTTCAAGTAATATTTCATCTATTCCAAAGCTTTTTTTTCTTGTTTCAAGAATCATTAATCCATTGTGAGTAGTCGTTTACTCATTTTGAGTAGTCATTCATCCCTCTTGATCATATGTTTACTCGTTCTGAGCAATCTTTCATCTATTATGAACCTCCTTCTCTCGTTCTGAGTAGTCATTCATCTGTTTTGATCAATCATTTACTCATTTTGAGTATTTTTTCATCTATTTCTATCATCTGTTTCCCCAATTAGATCATTTTTTTCCCCATCCAAATCCTCCGAACTTCATTTTAGGTTATTATCCAAATTGACCTAAGTGTCTAATCTGATCGTCATCATCAACATTCACTTAGGATTGTCATCCATCCTAAGTTAATCATTATCATCGGCCCAATAAATCCATTTTCAATCTTAAAGTGGATTCATTACTACAATCATCCATTTATCCTTAATCTGATCAATCAGTATCCTACGTCACCTAGGGTAATCTCTGAACAGGGTTTACAATCCCTTTCGTCATCCTATCCGATCCATCAGTTGATCTTATCAATCATCGATCGATCTTATCCAATCCAATCCAATCGCATCCCTATCCGATCACCTTCAACCCAATCAATCTACTTCCATCTCGAAGCAGATTCAGTGTCATAATTATCCTTTGATAATCAGATTCGATCATCAGAATCAATCCCATCGCATCATCCAATCCTGATCTGAGCTTAACCTAAATCCCAATTTGAGTTTTAGTCCATTCCCATCCCAAATTTTTGATCCATTCTCTTTATTATTTCCTCATCATGAATCCTTATCCTCCATCAATAGTAGTCAAGGGAAACCCTAATTACATCGACAATGATAACGAAAGTCTTGTCGATCAAGAAGACTATGACATAGATCCCCTTGACACTATCATTGCTAGTAAGCTTTCTCTTCCTGGTTTCCCAAAACCAATCACCCTTTTGAGTTATCCTGTTATGTCTTCATCCATGCCTAATCATGCTCCTTATGCTACCTTTGACAAGGGATATCCATCATATCCTTCATCTACATCATCCTCTTATCCAACACCCACATCCTCTTATCCTAGTCTGCCATCACAATACCGCTCTCCTAATCCCCCATCCACATCCTCCTATCTCAATCCTTCATTTGCATATACCCACTACCCTAATCTTTCATACCAATCTGCTCACCCTAATCCTACATCCACACCAACTTATCCTAATCTAACATCCACATCTTCTTATCCTAATACAACATCCATATTTCCCTATCTCAATCTACCATCTCAATCTTCCCATCCTAATCCACCATCCCAATACCTTACTACAATCCGCCACCCACATTCTCGTGTGCTAATTCGCCATTCCAATACCCCTATCTTAACCCTTAATCTCATCTTAATCTCCCATCTATTCCCAGTCTTGCATCCAATCCCATTCCTCCATCTAATCCTAGTCCACCAATCCCTAGTCCTTATCCCCCACCAATCCATAATCCTTCATCCACTCCTACCACTCCATCTCAGCCAAGAGTATTCAAGTTCCTCACTCTAGAAGTTCTCCAAGGACTTATAACAATGAAGACATCTCCCACTCCACACCTTGAAATTATGGAATCATGCCATCCCAACCCATCATCTATGATCATTCGTGACGAGACCCTTCTCCACCCAACACCTATCATTGATGATACTGCCCCTAGCACCACTCAAACCATTGAAACTATCACATCATCTAAATCCACTGAGCCCCCATCTCCTACCATCACATCTACTGAATCCATTGAACACCCACTTCCTACTTCGAGAGTCGTCGAACCCATCAACGACACCCATATCCAATCCACTTCTTCCACTCCTAGTGTCACTAAAATCCATTCCCATGAATTTTTTGAATCCTCCATCCCTCCATCTTCCCCACTTGAAGAGTCCCACCAAGACTCCATTATCATGCCTCCCACAGACGATGAGTCATGCCAAGAGCCTAATCCAAAGCATGCCAACATATCCCCTTCTCTAGATCAAGATCCTACCATCCCATCTAGTCCACCTTAAGATCACAATCCTCCATCCATTCCATTCCACCGCTCCATCTCCATCTCCATCGCATGAGCCCAAATCCACAAATCCAAATCCTATCATATCCCCTAATCCCTCTCCTGATACCACCCATCCAAATTTTTTTGTCCCGCCATCTCGCTCTCATGATCCCCCATCATCACCTAAAACTGCTATCCCCACACCGCTTGCATATCCCCTTGGTACTCTCACATTCTTCCATGGTGGCCTCCTTGCAAAAGAAAAACATAGTGTATATACCACCCATCATCCTCCACCTAATAATGGACTTGCATCATGTTTTCAGAATAACACAAATCCCATCATGGATCACATGCTCAAGAAAATGAACTATCAAGGAAAAGGTCTAGGCCTTCATGAGTAAGGTATTTTAGAGCCCATCCAAGTCAAAGAAAAAATTTGCATGCAAGGTCTTGGACCTATTTCCCAAGACTCACAATCTAAAGATGTTGGTACAACCTCTAGACGTCCTCAACAAGCCTTTTCCAAAAGAAATTTCAACTCTTCCCATCTCTCCACTAGATCATATGTTTCCATCCCTCCTCCTCTATTGCATCACCTCAAAAAAACCATCCACATTCCTCCTTCATCCGCTCCATCCATTTTGGGTCCTTATGTTCCTCCCTCTACCATCTCCCATCCTCCATCTACTTTGTCCATGTTTCCTCTAGGCCCTACATCTATTTTGGGCCCCTATATCCCAAAGTCACATCCTCCATCTGATCCTTTCATCCATCCAACACCTATCCACGTCATCCATCATAAACATCCATCTCACATGTCCCCTAATCAGGATCAACAAAGGCACATACCTACACATTTTCCATCTACACATAATCCTCATAAACCTACCTCCATCACTCCACACCATCCATCTCCTCACACCCATCCCATTGCTAGTAAAAGCACTTTGGATGCCAAAGAAAAAGTTCCTAAATCTAAAGATCCACATGAACCTAAAGCTCCTCATGTCCCCTCTAAATGACATGTTGAAGAAAATAAAAATAAAATTCAAAATCAAAATCAAATCTATAGCCCGCAAAGGTCCACCAAAGAAAAGATCAAAGCCATGTGGATCCCAAAGAAAAAAGATGCAATGCCATCAAATGAAAAATCTGTAAGAACATCCAAAGTTGCTAATCCAAAAGCTAATTGTACACCCCTTTCATCTCCAAAGTATTTTTTGGGTCCTTATGTTCCAATACTCACCATCCCATCTCCTTCATTATCCCCACATTCCCCATCCATTAATACTCTTATCATTTCACATTCACCACCATATGTGCCAATGTTGTTCCTGAACTCACCACCCCATCACGCATCCACCCCATCATGCTATCCATACCCTTTCTAGCATCACATTCATTACCCCACATATCTCCCCCATCAAATCCCTCTAATTCATCCTCTTGCATAATCCATTTATCCTAATAATGTTGTACCAACATCCCATAGTCGGTTCGAACATGGGTTCTTAATACCTTATATATAACTTGATGATTGATTCCTTCCTCCATCTCCTTATCGCATGTCTTCTAAATCCACTTATTCACCTCCATATCCTTATCCATATCCTTCTGCATTCTATCCAAAAAGTCAAAAAATCCAAAAAATAAAAATAAATAAAAATAAATAAATAAAATAAAATAGTAAAGAGAAATAATCCGTCCAATGGTGAAACTTGGAAAACAAGCACCTTGGATAAATACCATGATGAAAACCTAGCAAACAGGTGTCATGGGTAAATCCCCATCTACACTTGGGGGCAGCTTCTTGAGATGCATTCCCTCCATTTGCTATGATTCCTACTATGCTTCCAGCTATGCACCCGTCTTCTTGCTATACGTAATTTTCATCCATCCCCTCCATCCTAGCTATCTTACACATCCTACTTGGAATATCTCATTTATCCCAATCCTTCCATCCTCATGATCTTGATAACAATAGGGGCAAACATATAAACATGCTTTGGACACCTCTTAACATACATTCCCCTCATCTGCACACTATCCTAACCCTTATTCACACTCGTCTACCTTCCTTATCCACCCGTCATGCTACCTTCAATCTCCCTTCCTTATCCATGCATCCTATCTTCATCCATCTCACTCCTTTATTTTCCTATAATTCTCTATTGCATTCTTCACGCCTCCTCGCACATGACATATCTAGAGTGGGGGCATCTATCGTCCTTTGTGATATAGTTCTTGGAGACATCATTCATTCCATTAGAGCAATCCCTTCCGTTTCCCTATCCTAATCTCCTTATCATTATATCCATCTCCCCATCCTCATCTTCCTATCCTTCCATCATAGCATCGCTTTTCATCTATCCATCTAGTCGCCTTTTCCTCATCCAAATCCTTATCTTCCTATCCATCAATCCAACCAATCCTTTTCATCTCCCAATCCTCATATCCTTCTCCTCATCTCATCTTAGAATCCCTTGTCATTGGTCTCTAGCTATAGGCTACTCCCCATGCAACCCAATGCCATCCACCTCATCATCATCACTTTTGCTTCTTTTGCACATATTTTCAATCTCCTATCCTTTCTCATCATTCATATATCCATCTTATCATCCTCCCAATTCATCTTTTGATGATTTGGATAACTATCCCATCCCTAAGCTTTGTGATCACCATCATCCTATCTAATCCAACAGGTCTATCTTGTCTCATCGTATCGGTCCCATCATTTTATCCCCTTATCTAGGGTTATCTCATCATCCTTTATCCATCGTTTGTCTTTGGTCCTTTCGTCGAACTACGTTGCCCCTACACTTTCACATAGGCAAGGTCGATCATTTGATCCACCCCCGGGGCTTTGTCCATCTGATCCTTTATCATCTATCATTGGTCTTTCTTATTTTTCCATCATGTCATCCATTGAAGTCTCCATCATGGTCAGTCATTAGACTTTTATCGAACTACGAGGGCTCTGCGCTTTCACGTAGGCAAGGCTAATCTTTGATCGGGCCCTGAGCCCCTAGGTCACTAGGATATGCTAGTCTCCTATCTTGTGTCACGTCATCGAGCTATGCCCTTATCTAGTTGGTTCTTAACAAATGAGATCCACTTGTATTAGCAAATCCAATCGGTTTTGAATATCCTACGTCATATCGATCTTTCAATTTTGTATCCATCATCGGTCTCAATAGGATGCATCCTTCCTAACAGACCTCATCAATCCCATCCATCCCCTTGATCCTATGGAAAAGGGTGTTTGAAATTGATTGCAATCTTTTGATTCTTTTGGCTTTTGTTTATCATTTGAGCTCCCTATCATCACTTTTCATGGTTGCTTTGATCCATCATATCATGGTGTACTTTGACTAGTCAACATAGGGGCATATCTTAATCTTTTCTTTGTTGATGTCTTCTTGGTTGTCCCACGTAGTACCCACCAAGATCCTTGAAGTCTTGTGTTATGTTGGAGCATCCTTGTGTGCTTTTGGTTATCCCAATACCTGGCCTGACCAAGGTCATCGCGACTTTGGGGGTGTTGGGATAGCCTTCTTGTTTGATGTGTTTGTTTCATGCATTAGATACTAATTTGCCTTGGTCCTCTATACCTTGGTGTGTCTTGTCTTCTACTATATCAAAACTCAGTGCTCCTAAAGATGGAAAATTGTATTTGGATTGCATTTCATCTCCATCCTCTCATCTATCAAAATCTTCCCATCCATTCATCCTTCATCGCTCTCCCCTCCCAATCTCCTTCCGCCTTTTCATCTTTTCTTACCCATCACTTCACATCATCTTCCTCATATACCCTTTGCATAATCTTTCTCATATACCCCTTGCATCATCTCCTCCATTTTGAGAGAACACCTGTGTTCTCTTGAACCCACATGTCCTCTCGAGGGGGCATCCTTCATCCCTAATTTTCATCATTTTTTTTCCCTTCCTAGTCAGTCCTTTGAATGACTGGGACATCTTTCCCAATCTAACCATCTTCTTCTAAGTTCTATGTTTTAATATTCTTTGAAATGATGCTACTTTGTAACACCATCTCAAAGAGGGGCAAAATGTAGACACCTAAATTTGGACACTTAATTTATCCAAATTTATCCCCTTTCGTCTAAGCATCGCCTTATTTGCATTAATTAATATCACTATTATTTAATTAATATCCTTAATTCTACCAAATCCCTAAGGTATTTAATTAATAAATAAATACCTTATCTCTTTAATCCTCCTTATCATCAAATAAATTTATTTAATTCCTTACATGTCACATCCCTTTCTTAATCCTAATTATTCTCCTAATCTCATCATTAGAGATGTGCACATGCCTAATCCTTGATTAGGATGTGTCACATCCTCCAACTTTTGTAAGTTGGCCTCTAATCTCTCTTACCCACCTAACCCTCCTTTAATCCTTCATTAACTAGCCTAATCAACCTCTCAAGAAATTTTTAATTCCTTTTATCCTTCCAAGGAATATTAAATTCTTTTTTCTTTTTCCCATGTGATCTTTGAATTGTCACATCAAGCCACATGTGAACTCTTCCCCTTCTCCCACTTGCCTCTAATATGTTATTAATTTTTCTAATCAGATACTTGCACAACCTTAATCACTTAATTAGGTCAACCTAATCTCCATGTCATTTATGGAATGTGTCCTAAGTCAACCCTATTAAAGGTTTTATCCTTTTGGAGAAGGCACCCTTTCCCCATTTGAATTTCTAATTCACATTTAATCCCCTAATGCATTTCAAAGAATTTTAAATTCTTTCTCTCATTCCCATGTGGATATATGAGAAAATTTTAATTCCTCACATGTCCTCTTACCCACATATGGACAAGGACCTCCTTTATGAGGAGATCTTGTCCAAATCCCAAGGTACTATGTAGTACCTCTATGTGATGTCCACATCATCTTTCTCAAGCCACTTCACATGTCACATGTCAAGATGTGAGGTCTTGTGAGTTCTCAGCTCACCATAGCCCTACATCTTTGCCATGGTTTAATCTCAACCATCCATTTCTCTAGAGAATTCAAAATTTTCTATAAATACCCCATTTTTTCTCTTATTTTGGGGGTAGATCATTGTGCTAGCCAAACTCTTGCAAATTTTTCATGAGCCATACTTAGCCAAAATACTCGCATTTGCATCCATTCTCACCCATTTTCCATCCATCTTACATCCCACACTTGCATCTTTTTCCATCCAAGGAGCATACACAACATCGAAAATCAAGGGCCAACTAAATGATCGATTCGAGAAAAGGTAAATCAACTCCATTTGTTATATTTACTTTGTTTTTGAATCCAACTAGGCCCATCTTGAGGTGTAGGGTGTTTATATTTGTTGTTTGTTGCTCATTTTCGAACACGTATTTTCACCCATTCACAATAACAATGTAAGTTAAGTGGAAGGGGTGAAGATCACTTTTAGATCATAGTATAACTAATCCTTGTATTCCATGGTTCATAGTTATGGGAATAAAAGTTGTTTTAATTATGTTCATTTTCAATACATCAAATAAATAAATAAAATATTATTTTCCCTATTAAATAGTAAAAAAAAAGGGAATTGCAATTCATTGCTCTTTGTATAGGTGACTAGGTTTGGAGATAGACCTAGTCCAATCTAGTCTTGTTTCTCTTTAAATGACTTACACCAATTACTCTTAACCGGGTTTACACTAACCACATTTAAATGCATATTAAAATTATAATAGGAACTTGTAACTCACCTAGCAAGGAAACAAGGTATTACATTCAAGATGTATTAAAAGAGTAAAGTGTAATCCCTATGGTTAATTAAATAAGTTGGTAGTTCTAAAAATTTAAATACAAACTATTGAATTACCACCTTATTAAATATATATAGACTATGTATACAATAAGTTCTTTGCTCTAAATATATGGGAACCTATGTTTAACTAAGGGTGTATTAGGAGATATGTTATTTTTTTTGTAAAAATAATATATATATATTAGTAATATAGTTGAGTTGGATCTAAGTAGCTACTACATAACCCTTAGATTCTTAATGGAGTTTCCTTCAAAAAAAGAGAGAAGGGTGAGATCTTTATAAGAAAACCATGCCTTGCATTGACCTGTTGAATTAAGTATGTTTTCCCCTTCTATAAGCTTATTCTAAATTGGAATAATAAACTTAAATATAAGTATACTTATTTAACCAAAGAGATGTTAATACTTAGTGCATATTAAATGACATTTTATAAATCTTAAAAAAAAAATTCATCTCACTAATTTAAAGTACCTCATGAGCTTACCATAAAAATCCCATCATAATAAGAATTCTAACGAAAAATATATAAGGACTCGAGCAGTGAAAAATAAAGGAATGATTATCTTCAAGTTGAAGCACATCTATTATCTATTGTATTTAAAACAAGAATTAAAACATAGTAGTTTTTTTTAAATAATTAAATAAAAATAAAAATAAATGAATAAACAAAGACTATGAGAGATTGGGGAAGGACTCAATCCTCTCCCCAATCCACATCCACAATGGTTGGGGATGGGGAGGGGCATCATCCCTATCCCCACCACTGGGTGTGGCCTCTGTGGAGGGGTCACAACCCCTTCCATAGGTCAACAACCCCCTGTGGAGGGGTGTGACCCCCCCTTCCTGCTCTCTCAAATGCTATATACATTAAAAAAAAGGATTATTCTCTGCATCTGTTTAATGTAATATATATGTACATATATACACATAGATTATAATCTGCAACATGTTCACATCAAATGCAATATATGGTAAATAGTAGCATAAATACACATTTATAGAGAAGATTATCAAACAAATAAACCAATGTGTATGAATATCTCTATTTGTGCTTGAGATGGGCAGGTCTTCAGGGTAAAGGAGCAAATGAAGATAATGTTGAAGATGTGGTAAACTTAGATTGACCCAAAGATGTATCAGAAAAAATCCCTTCTACACCCTTATTAGCCTACAAGAAGCCATAACAAGAAAATGCCAGAGAATAACCATTCTTAAAAGGAATACTCTTAATGTTTGGTTTACCCTAATATTTCCCTAATTTGAGGGCTAGCATCAAACATCATCTAATGGTTGGAATTTGATGTTAAACCCTTAAACAAATTTAATTGCATTAGATTGAACCAGTTCAAACTAAATACAATAAAAAAAACTAAATTAAACCATAATGTGGCCCACAAATCTAAATATTGTGTCATCAAACCTTTTTCTTTTATGTGGGACTACATAATTTAATATTATTTCTTTAAAGGGATATCTCATAAGGTAGCCTCTACCTTTCCCTTTTATACACAACGATCATGTCCAAATCCTCATGCAAATTAATTAAATATCATTAGTTTTATTTGTAATCCCAATTAAAAACAAGCACTCCAATCTATTTTCAAGTGAGCTTACCACTAAGTAATTTATTTTCCCAAGTCACAATAAGGTTTTGACCTTGATTGATTTTCACATTTTAAAAATTAATCCTAATAAATAAATTAAGTGAGGGGTGTCTACCCAAAGGTAGAATATAAAATCATAGGAATAACTAAACAAAGTGCTAGGATGTTTTCTGATAAATAAATGAGTGACATGTTGATTTGAACAAATTTAATAAATGATTCTATGTTAAATCGATGGAAAATGATAAATACTAAAGTCTTTGGAACTCAATTTAATATAAATGTCAATGCAAATCTAAGTTGGGCTAAAAGTGTGACACTAAAACTATTCAAATTAGCAACCTTCTCAAAAAAACCATTCCTTTTGAATGTAATTATATCTTATCAAGCAAGTATTTAGCATTTTAACAAGATTAAGAAATAAAGAAAGAAAAAAATGTAGTAACTTAGGTATAGACTAATCTAGCTAAATAGGGATGTGATTTCTATTAAGAAATGGAGGTAAGGGGAGGTAATTTTTACTTGCCATCCTCTATTAAAATTTAATCAAATTATGTCTTTAGGATGAGGAGTATTGTGGATGAGCATTGTAATAAGGAAATTTTGATAATCTTTGATGGTATTGTTACTACCTTATAAAATGTTGGGATGGTTTATTATTTTCAAAATTGGGGTTATCATTCCATTTCATTAACTAGCTTAATAATTATCATAATATGTTCTAGTGAAAGGGAATGATAATTAATTAAATTGAAGTTTAATACTAAATAATTGCTATACAATTAAGGCAACATAATTTAAACTTTGGATTGGAGCCCATGAGTGGTCTTACTTTAAGGGGAAGTACACCTAAACATTATGTTAAATAAAAATAGTCATGTTTTCTTAGTGAAATTTATGGGCATGACACTTGGTGTCAGAGCACTAGGTTGCAACTCTAGGGAACTCTGAGAATAAATTGGACGTTGAGTATTGTGTGTATGGGGAAATGTGCAAACCACCTTGTGTTAGAATAAAATGTTGATAGGGAAAATTATAAAGGACTTACCTTGTATAGAAAATGAGAATGTAGTAATTATCCAACCTAATTAGGGTTTTAATGCGTCCAATGATCAAGAATTGACTAGTCAGACAAGTATTTAATTAAAAGAATTAGACCTTTAGGAAGAACTCAATTTAAACATGGTCCCTTGATTTAAGTAAAGAAGGCATATGACTTGAGACAAAAATAGGTCTAGTTAACAAGGGTTATGCCGTTAATCTATCATTTGTTAATTAAATTAACTTAAACATTAGAAAAGATATTTAATTGAATGGGTGGTGTAAGGAGATAAGAAATCATGATTATTAAAGGAACCTAATTCCATCGACTTTTTGAATACCATATTCCTAAAATAATAAAAATACAATTGAAGTTATGATTGTTTTGGGGACATGTTTACTTATAGAAACTGTAGTACAAATAAAGAAGGGAGTATCATAACTCTACTTTTGAAAGCTTGAAATCAGATGAAGTAAAGATATATAAACCTCAAAAATAGATTAATATGATAAAGGTCATGATTGATAAAGAGTAGGCCTCTAAATCCCTAATTTGGGTAAGTCAAACTAGCAACAAGAGTAAAACATTAGAAACCTCTTAACCTTTGTAAATTTGAGCACCTCATAAAGTTGAGATTTAAATTTTGTCAAAGATTAAAATTAAACCGTATAAGTGTAGGTTATTTAACCTAATTTTAAGGACTTATTCATAAGTTGATGTTGGTTAGAAACACTCATGAGCTAGTACTTTGTACACCTTAGACCTTGGTATTCCCAGGTCTTCCCTTTTACTCAAAAATCTTGATTTACACTAAGTGTATATTAAGGATTATATCCTTGTGGTTGGTAGGTAAAAAACCCATGTGCTATGACATCTAATGATCAAAGCCTTGTGTTGAATAGTAAATCCAAATTTAGAAAAGTGGTAAAAAAATGGATCCTACCTTGAATTAAATGATAAAACTATAAATTTTCTCAAACACTTTTGCAAGTAAATGAAGACCTAGCAAATTTAAGAAAACTATAACAACTACCAAACCCTTAAGTCCTATTATTTAAAGACTATGATAACAAGCAAAAGAACATGATCGCTAAGGTTCAAGTTGAGGGTGAGAATGCGTAGAGAGATACAACTAAGGTATGATTGTGGAGAATCATTTGATGTGTTGTCTAAATAATTCTCTTTCTAGTAATTAAACATAAGACCCTTGTGAAGAGATCTCGTCAAAACATGAATTGGGATTTAGAGTATTACCTAGGACATGCTATTTTTACTTTCCTCGCACATTGCTAGAAATTTAAGATGTGTTGGTGCAAAACAAATAAGGAAAGATAGATGTTAGCTAGGAAGTAACAATTTATTCAAGTGTTGACCATGTTGGTGGTGGGTACTGCTAGTATCGATTAACCAAATGGTTTATTTTGAAATTGAGTAATGAAATATGTATGGTTATGGGGAATTAAGTGATTAGAAAATATGTAAAAACTTTTGTCTAATGTTGTGAAATTCTATACCATTGACTAGTACTCATTAAATGAAAAACATATACATGTGAATACAATGGAGAAAACTTAAAGGTAGTTAAAACTTCTAGGACTTTGTACTCATTGTACGTCTTTGTACCTTATGAAGTTAGAAGGAACTTTGATTCTAAAAATGATGATTATTACATGTGAATTATATGATTCAACTCTAGATATAAAAATACAAGATTTGTAAATGTATATAAATATTAATGAGTTGTAAGGGTTACTATTGCATGATTTATCATGTGCCTTATGCATGGAGTGTGCTTTCTTTTCTTATATTGTAATGTTCCAAAAGAAAATGGTCGACAATCTTTTTTAATAGGTAGAAAACCTTCTTAGCATATTGTGAAAACTTATATTGAAATTACCCAATATAGATACATTAGTGAACATAACAAACCTAGTTAAATGAAAGAGAAAGCAAGTATATGGCTAAACATAGCAATCTGATTTTTACCATATTGTAATGTTTCAAAAGAAAATGGTTGTTCTTTAATAGGTAGAAAAACTTCTTAGCATATTGTGAAAACTTATAGTGGAATTACCTAATATAGATACATTAGTGAACATAACAAACCTAGTTAAATGAAAGAGGAAGCAAGGATATGGCTAAACATAGCAATCTAATTTTGGCCATATGTGTAATGTTGAGCATCAAATTAGTAAGATAAAAGTGTCATGTACCATGCATTGGAGCAATACCTAGGCTACAATTTACTTATGCAAAGTGAGTAGATAATAACAAAATTGAGAAGCAAAGTGAAACTTGTTTAAATCAAATGAAGTGTGTATGGATGCTTTGATTTTGTGTTATAGTGTGGTGAACTTCATAAAATGTATTGTGTTGTGCCCCAAATATGAGATACAAGGTATCTGACTTGGAATAAGGTTGGGTGGACATCAAACACAACGATCCCCTATGTGTACCCTTTGTGATAATCTTGTGTAAGCTAGCTAGTTATGAAATGATGTAGACATGTTATGTGGGAACGTGTGCCTACTAAATGAAATGTGATATCTTCTTCTGTAAATGATTTGTTCTTATATTAAATGTGTACCCCTAGCGTATGGCTCCCCTTCGAGATTGATCAATATTTACGATCAATTAAAGCATGAATCATATTTGCATCAGAGAACAACAATAGCAAAACCTTGCTAAGAATCGCAGAGATTGCAGATTGCAAATACTGCTCATAGCATGTCAACAACTTGCTAACAACATTTAGTTTTGATTTGAAATATTAACCAATTAAAAGAAAACTTTAGGCCATCAATGAATACAGCTAGCTTTGACAAACACACATTTCTAGACAGAATCTTAAGGCACAGAACATACTACGAATGGAGAACTTTAGCTTAATTCTATTAAGAAGCTAAGAGTCATATAGCAAGTCCATTCAGAGAAATCCACACAAAAGGACTTGTTCTTCACATATTACGAATCTTGTTGCCAATTTAAAATACATTTGCTGCATTTGTCTTTTGGCAACATTCGTGTGTACAATATATTCATAGAACACTTGAGGTTGTTAATTTTCCTTCTCTATGCCCTGCTTGCTTATGTGGACAGCTCCAATGGGTCTCTTATACACGTACCAATTTGCAATAAGAAGATAAACCAGAAAGTTTAGGAAACTGAGGATAGCCAGAAGCCAGAAGAAGTAATCAATATGTCCATAGTTCAAATTATCAGGAATCCATCCTTTCTTTCCATGCCTTGTTGTAATGCGAGTAACAATGGTAACAAGTACAGTGCTAAGGTAACTCCCTAATGCTTGCGAGATAAGTGCAAGTGCACTACACAAACTTCGCATGGCATCAGGTGCTTGATCATAGAAGAACTCTAGTTGTCCTATGTAAGTGAAAATTTCAGCAGCACCTATTAAAAAGTACTGAGGAATCTGCCAAAAAATGCTCATGGGTATGTATGATCGTTCGTAGTAGTTATGCTCCGCGACCATGTTAAGTCTCTTGATCTCCACAAATGCTGCAACGACCATGGCAAAAATAGAAATGGCCAAGCCAATTCCCATATGTTGTAGATGGGTAAATCCCATTTGGTGCCCAGTGTATTTACGTGCAAATGGAACAATGAGAAAATCATAAACTGGAACCCAGAATATGACACTAAGAATATCAAATATAGTCAATGATGCTGGTGGAATTTTGAAATGGGAACCGATCTTGACATCCATAGTATTTCCTTGTTCCACAAACAGTGTACACATTTGACTGTAAACAGTGGTAAATATAATAACACTGGCCAAAATTGGAAAAAACCGGATAATTGATTTCAACTCCTCCACTTGAGTCACAGTGCAAAGTCTCCATGGGTTGATATTACCCACTTTACACTTCTCATTTTCTGTTTGTGTTGCAGCTTTGTCCAGAAAGCTGTGCTTATACAAGATATAAAGATTTCCAAATGTTAAAAATTTACCACATATAGAGAAAAAAAATTAAAATAATTTGAATCAGCAATGTTAAAACATGGTAAGAGAATATCTAAACAGTTTTATTTAAGCTTTAGCTAAACAGATTACAAGGAAAATAGCAGATGCACGTGTCTTAACAAAAGGAAGGAAGAAGTGGCTCATTACAATATATAAATGCTATTATGTGTCATTTGAAGGATACAGTACATTCTTACAGAACAATGTAAATGTTAAGTCAAATCTAGATCCATCAGCAGTTTCATGTCTCTCAAGGTCAACCAGAACCAATGAAGAAACTAAGAAATTTCAAATTAAGTCCTTCAAAAGAGTAATATTATTTTTTTGTTAACTAAGTTTTCCACTAATTTTATGACTCGTTTGGCTTACCCAAGTAAGAATATATTAGCCTTTATTGCTTGGTATGGGAAGTATACAGGAAAGGGATATCTAGTGCTACATCTGCTAATTTATTTTTACTAAGACGAAAATCCATCCTTCCAGGAATTAATGTCTCAGGCAATTGCTATTTAGTTTGGTATAATAAAATGGTCCATAAAACTAAGATGCCAATTTTGAAGTCGCTAACAATTAAAGGTAGTTTTTTGTTTTTTGATTTGGTAAATTTCAGTTCAAAGAGAGACCAATTACAGGGATCTCTTCTTGATAGCTTTAATGTCGAGATCATTATTAGGGGGCCTCAGTCCCCAAGACATTATCACCTTGTTCAATCTGTGAGCGCAACGGCCTAGTGAAGGCCCACAGCCTGTGAGCACATTAATGTCTTCTTGTGGCTTGTGCCTGTTACCCAACCAAACCTCCTTATGCTATATATATATATAGCCTCCCTGTGCCGTTTTGATTTTTAATCAATTCCTCATCTTCTTGTGCCTTGTGCCTCTTACCCAACCAAACCTCCTCAAGCAATGTCAGTCTGCATGATTCTACTTATATATATATAGCCTCCCTGTGCCATTTTGATTTTTAATCAGTTCCTCATCTTCTTGTGCCTTGTGCCTCACCCAACCAAACCTCCTCATGCAATATCAGTCTGCATGATTGCGTAAGTACAAAAGGGGAAAAAAGAGAGTCCAAGAATGGCCACTGCATAGTACATCTGAGGTGGCCATGTGACCACCACAGTGGTCTACGATGCCACCAGAAATGTGGCAATGACAAAGGCGATGACTTTTCTTTGGTTTCTGCTCATCCTATTACAGAGTTCATCAAAATTAAGGTCGACCATGCTTTTAATCTGTGTTACCAAATCCTGCAAGGAAATGGCTGGATCCCAGTCTAGTTCGAACTGGATCCAGGTACCGGTCCTATTCATCTATGGGTTTGGGCCGGGGGCGACCAAAGGCCACCCAATTCGCTGCAAGCAAACCCGGGAAGAACCCGGGCGGATTCAGGAAACCCCAGATGAACCCATCCCAACTGCACCTCTTTTGGGCGCTTTTTATTTCTTTTTATTTCTTTTTTTAATCAATTTTTTCAATTGATTTGATTGGGTGCCCAAGTGAACCCTGATATTGACTATCAAAACACATTAAAGACTAAGACAAGTCCATTTTGTATCATTTCTTTTGCAAATAGCAAATATCTTTCCAAGAGGCTGAAATTTTTTTTTGCTTGTTGGATCAACAAAGACAGATGAAGACTGATCTTTGAAGGTTCTACATCGATTGCCTTGACATTCCTACGCATTTACAAGTGTTTATTGGCTGCCAAGAAGACTAAAAGAAGGAATTTTTTGCAAAGAGGTAAGTTTCTATCAATTTTTTTTCCTCCATTTTTGTTTTACAAACAAGAAACACATTTTTTAATTTGTTTATCTATATTTTTTCCTTTCTTCTACGAATGTATCAAAGATTCAAAAGAGCTAGGTTTTGTATATCTATTTTTTGTGTTCAATTTTTTGTTTTTGTTTTGAATGTGTTGTTTACAAAATTTCTTTCCAAAGGAATCACAATGGCAACTAGTTCTAGCTCCACGACTCAATGTAAATTCAAAACAGATCCAAATTCTCCTCTATGGAAATATGTTTAAATGATATAACAAGTTCCAGGTGATGGGAGTTACGTTTGGATTTGCAATGGGTGTGATGTTAGATATTCTAGTTCATATAATCGAGTGAAAACTCATTTGTGTGGAACACTTGGACAAGGAATCAAACCTTGCCCTAGAAGGAATGGTGTAGTTGTGCCATCAAAGATAGTGATAAGATATATTATGGAGCAAGAACAAGCAGTTGAACGGGCAAGCCGTAAATCAAGTCACCCCTTAAATAAAAAAAAGATCGAAGGGAACGCAGCCCACATCTAGTCCCAATGTTGTGGTAGAAAACCATCCATTTTTTGCCACTCCTCATCCTCAAAGTGAACAACTCAATACAAGCAAAAAACCAAAGGGACCTTTGGAAAGTGCATTTCACAATGAGAATCGAGCCATTGCTGAACAACATGTAGCAAGATGTATTTATGCAGATGGATTGTCTTTCAATGTTGTCTGCTCTCCATATTGGAAAGAGATGTTGAAAACAGTTAATAAAGCTCCAAAAGGGTACAAAGGCCTAGGTTATGACAAGGTGTGTGGCACCTTATTGGAAAAAGAGGTCAAGAACGTCGAAGATGCATTGCAGCCCATAAGGGATTCATGGGTTGAGGCAGGTGTATCCATTGTTTCAGATGGGTGGAAAGATGAAAAAAATTGGCCTGTGATCAATGCCATAGCAATGTCCCCTTAAGGGGCAATGCTTTTGAAAGTTGTTGATTGTGATGGGAAAGTGAACGATGGCCAATTTATTGCTAATATTCTCATCACAGCCATTGAGGAAGTGGGTCCCCATAACGTTGTCCAAGTAGTAACGGACAACACAAAGAATTGTAGAGTTGTTGGTTTGTTGGCTGAGGAACGATATTCACATATCTTTTGGACACCTTGTGTGGTCCACTCTCTCAATCTTATGCTACAAAAGATTGGGAATAAAATTGATTGGATTAAAGAGTTGTATGCAGAGGTTGAGGACATCCAAATGTTCATCACCAACCACATGTCTCAAGGCATTTTCAAATCATTTTCAAAATTGGAGCTATTAAAGGTAAATGTAGCATAAAATTTTACATTTTCATAATTTGATTGTGTATTCCAATTCTCCTTTAATTTTTGAAGTTTGTTTTTAAATTTTAATTATTTTATTTTGTATTTTTAATAGTTTGTAGAGACCCATTTCACCTCAACACAATCGTCTTGAGATGACTTGTGAAAGTTAGAGAGGTGCTTTCTAGCATGGTGATAAGTCAAAATGTTATGTCCCCTTCTAGTTAGACATTGATATATCTGCATGATTAGCCTATCAGTGGCCCTCGTAGGCTAATAGGGCATGTTTAGAGGGTCTTCTCGATAGTTACCTTGTTGGCAGTTGGTTTCATTTGGGGTTTAGTATTCATATGGAGGTATTCTAATGATTTATTAGGATGTTTCTATTTTTAGAAACCTCATGTTATAAGATGGTGTTATATTTGTACTTTATGTTATAAGTCATTATTTTATTATAAAGTGCAAATATAAATTATAGAATAAAAACAATAATAAAATATTATGATGCTGTTGACCAATTCAAGGTGAAAGTGCGTACAAACAAAAGGTGAAACAATGGCGGAGCAACAGTCAAACCAGATTTTTCGAAGGCACCATGGACTACATTATGATGGAAGGCAAGCTCGATGGCCTTTCAATAGGTGGAGAGGGAGAAATACCCATGTAGGAAGGAGTTATGGATCGGACAAGGCTTGGCAAGCTCCGGATAATCAGCGTGGCAAAAATGGGGGTTTTGGTGAGTTGGCTTGCACGAATTCACAGGTGGTGGCGAATGATGAAAGGTTTCGCTCCTTGTATTCAAAGGGGTATGTGGACTTCAAGAACCTGGAAAAGAAGTTCTAGCGGCCAAAGAACTAGGCAGAGAAGGGTGAACCAAGTCAAGTAATGAAAAACTTCCTCCATACTACAATGGTTACCCTTTTGATAGACAATAGTGAATGGAACGATTCTGTGAGTTTCTTTAAAGCTCGTGCCTTTTTCATGCGGTGGAGCGGGCATTGGCCGGCATTCACAAAAGTGAAGGAGTGGTGTGGTGTAAACTGGGGTAAAGGCTGTGAAATAAAAACTCTGGAGAATGGTTTTTATCTGGTAATTTGTCAAACACCTCAGGGGAAAGATTGGATCTTAAATAGTGGCCCTTTCATAATGGAAGGCAGAGGCTTGTTCATTGTAGACTGGGCCCCAAATTTCAACCCCAATACGGCAAAGACAGAGGAGATAGCTGTTTGGATTAGTTTGAAAAATCTCCCTCAAGAATACTGGGATCAGGAAACCCTAAGAAAAATTGGCAACAAACTGGGAATATTTGTAAAGTCGGAGGTGGTGGTAGAAAAAGTGGATTGTAGTATGTTCCCAAGGATATGCATTCTAAGACAGATAATCCACCCACTACCGAAAATGATAGAACTAAAAACTGGGGAAGGCTTGTGGTGTCAGAATCTAGTGGTGGAGGATCATATTCTGCCTAATGGAAGTTGTTCAGGGGAAGGTTTTGTAGAGACCTAGAGTGGGAAGGGTTCAAAAGGGAAAGGTGCTACTCAAAATCTTCCGGCAGAGGAAGTGGTAGCTCTCACAGAGGCTGTGGTAGTTGAAGAATGGAGGATGTCCAAAGAGTGGGGCTCCCTAGAGTCTCTAATGAAAACTGCAAATCAAGAGGGTGAAATGGACACTCTGTCATGGGGTATAAGGAGAAAACAAGAAATTGCTTTTATTCATGGAGTTGAATGTGAAAGGAAATTTCAAAATCAAGTTTTGGAAGGGCTGGTTTCGAAGGAGGCATTAAGGGCTAGTGAGTGTGTGGAAATAGAGCTAACTCTCGCCACCCCAAACAGTTTTATGAAGGCTTTAAACAAAGAGAGGGCTATTGGGGTGGAGGAGTATGCAAACTCACTCTCTTCCCATCCTGGGGAAGAATTAGGCAAGTTTTTGGAATAGGGCACAACGAAAGCCTTTGGACATGGTCGTATTGAAAAACCGGGTGAGGAGTGTCCTCAGCATGCTTCAATAAAGGGGAGGAAGGAATAGTTGGAGCCTCCTATGCATCTTGAAGATGTCAGCCCGGTTGGCTCTGAAGGGGTAGTTTTTAAAGATATTCCAATCTTCCCTATTCAAAATTTAGATAGTGCTTTTGACGGGGTAAAAGATAGCGGAGGTTCTCTAGAAGGCTCGGTCTTAGATACAAATTCAGAGGAGGAGCTTGGTGGGGAAGATTTACTGGGTTTAAATGATCAAATCGGCATAGTGGAGAAGAGGTCTATTGAACAATCCTCAGCTCAAAATAGTAAGGCAAGGGTGGGTGAGAAGAGGAGGCGTGGTCCTAAAACTAACAAGATGCGCCTTGAAATGGCGGGGAATGCAATTGGTCAAAGTAAATTGAGATCGGGAAAAGGCTATGCCTTTTCCCGGTAGTCATGAAAATCCTTTCGTGGAATGTCAGGGGCTGCAATGCCCCTGACAAAATCCGTTTGATCAAGCAATGTTTTGATCAAACGAGGCCAGGTTTAGTTTTACTCCAAGAAACGAAAGTAAAGGAAAAGGATTTTGATTGCTTCCTAAACCATTTTGGCAGATGGAAAGGTTCTCTCGGGGGCTATGGGGGCCTCAGGTGGCCTTGGAATTTTGTGGGACGAAGCCCTGGTAAATGTGAGAGTGGTGAGGCAAGAAAGGTATTGGCAATGGGTCAGTGTTGAGTCAATGCAGTTACGCGCCAGTTTTCACATTCTTAATGTTTATGGCTCCTCAGGAGTTGCTCAGAAGAGTCAACTATGGTAGGAGCTCTCTAATGTTCTGAGTACAAAAAATGGCAGAATGTTCCTCTTAAGTGGTGATTTTAATGCCATTCTAAAACCGTCTGACAAGCTTGGTGGGGTTTGCTGGGATAGCCAAAGCCAGAGGGATTTTAGTGCTTTTGTTTTGTTGAATGGTCTTTTCGAGCTTTCGTTCAGAAATGGGGAATTCACTTGGACAAATAGAAGAAGTGGTTTTCTGAACATAGCGGAGAAGTTGGATCGTTTCTTTTTGGCTGGCGATTGGGCGGCACATCAATGGTTGTGTGAAGCGGAGGTAACTCCCATAACTGGATCGGATCATTATCCGATAGGTTTGAGAATCCAAGAGGAGTTAACACCGGTAAGGTGCCCTTTCAAGTTTGAGGCAATGTGGCTGCGGGTAGAAGGCTTCCAGGAACTAGTGGGAGTTTGGTGGAGAAACGCTCCTGAAAGGTATGGAAGTAAAGCCTATATCTTTTTTAAGAAACTAAAATTTCTTAAAGAACAACTAAAGAGATGGAATAGGGAATCTTTTAAAAATATTTTCTCTGAGAAGTTAAGATTGGAGGAAGAGTTAAAGCTCCTCCATTCGAAAATTATTGAGAAAGGGGTGTTTGAAGAAGATTTTGAGCAGGAAAAATTGTTGAACAAAGCTTATTTTGAAATCTTAGCCCGTGAGGAAGTCTTCTGGAAGTAGAAATCAAGGGAGTGCTGGTTAAAAGCGGGGGACAAAAATACAAAGTTCTTTCATAACTCAGTAAAAGTTCGCAGGGCTAGTAACAAGGTCTTCTCAATTAAGGACAGGGATGGGAATGTATTGTTAGATCATACTCTTATTTCCAAAGAAGCTGTTAATTTTTTCTCTGATCTAGGCAAGGGAAATAGTGGCAAAGAAAGTCAAGAGTGGAAGATCTTGGAGAACATTCCAAGTGTGGTTTCTGATGTACAAAATGCTATGTTAATGGAAAAAATCTCTCTAAAATAAGTGAAAAAACTGCAGTGTTCCACGGGGTTTCGGGGACGGGGACGGGGGGGCAGTAGGGGATGTGTTTCGGAGACGTAGGGACGGGGGTCTAAGTTTGGGGGCGGCAGGGGGGCGGCGGGGGGATGGTGGTAGAAGGGTGGTGTTGATGTGTGTTTTCTGACACAACAAACATTCTAGAATAAAGAGTCCAAAGACGCTCTATCCCCTCTTGAAAAACTACCTCATATGCTAAGATTGCAAGTAAGATCATACGGCAACTCCAATGTTTAAGATGAATGCGGATGAGCTCTGTGGTTTGATGTGATTATGCTGGTAACACAAAGGGACTTACACTAGGCTTGTTCAATTCACAATGAAGGTCTAGACATTGAAGCTCTATTGCTTGGGTCATGGATCAAACAAACTGAAAAAGGAGATAAAGGTTTAGAAGTTTTAAATCTACTCCTAAGAATTCAAGAGACGGTATTGACTTGGTGGAACCAATAACCACGCTTTGCTTCGCCACGCTCAACGACAACTACACAAAGGGGGTGCAACCTTCGAGGGAATGTGCTTATGATTTTCACGTCATGAATAACTACCATCAAATCGAACAATAATTATCCAGACAGAAGTTAAGCATCCACAAAACAAGCTCAGGCTAACTTTACGCATTGAATGAAATTCATCCATTCAAAGAAAGTATGAGCAAAAAGTTTCACCATAAATCAATACTTATCAAATCTCGCATTCATCTACCATACATGAAAATAAATCTAAACTATGATGAGGGATAAGAACCATGACAACTCCAAAATAAGAGAAGCAATCACCATCAGAACAATGCATGCATTACTTATTACTTTGGCAATCTTACAACAGTTGCTTATCTCAACATGTTTTGCAACATGCTCCCATGCTTTACAAATGAGGGGGTGAGCTCAATTTATAGGCTCCCCAATTACAATTCAATGGCCAAGATTGATTTGGAATCAACGACCAAGATTACAAATAAAACCCTAATTAGGGTTTGCTACCCCTCGACCAATGAGAAAACTTGATTCAAGGACACTTGTCCTTTTTACTAAATATGAACCAACAGATAAAATAGAAAGTTGTTGCATGTTGATTTGGAACAATTTGATTGGTCGGAAGATGACGAAGCGCCACCTCAACGTGCTGGATGTCTTCTTTGATCACTTTGGTTTTGTTCCTTAGAATGTTTTCCTTGCCGACGACTTTATCTTTTGTGCTTCGATCTTGGATGACTTTGGCTTCTTCTTCCCTCCTCGCCTTGGATTTGGAGAGGAACTCCCTTGTGCTTTTGCCGTAATGGGGAATTTCCCATACTTAGCCAAATTTTGGCTACTTTGTAATACCTTCAAGATTTTGGCCATTTTTGTGTTCAAATAAACTTTGTCGGTGGATTTGTCTTCAATTTTGAATTTGGCTTGTGTAAGTTGGATGTACTTGATGGTGTGCCTGCCGTTGTCTTCATGATGCCAAATTCTTGGCGAACCTCTTGCTGGTCTTGCAATGTGCAAGAATGGACTCCCAAGTTTTCTTTCATCTCCCTTCCAATCGGACTTTACACTTTCTTGGCCATTTTCTCCTTCGCCTTGTGTAGTCATCTGCCTGCAAGAAACAAAATAAATGAATTTAGATTTTCTCTCCTAAAGATAACTTTTCAAAATAAGCTTTGAAAGATTTTTATAAATTTCATTTTCAAGCTTTTAATTTTCATTCCGTCCAATTTATTTGGCCATGAACTTCTTTCTTTTTTCAAAATTTATTTCGCCATGTCCAATTTTATTTGGCCATAAATTTGCTTCGTCCAATTTTACTTTGCCATTACCCTATTTCGTTGGCCATATTTTCTCGCCATCCTAAGTCACAGGCAAAATTTTCTTCACATCTTCCTAAGTTGTTTGGCAAAATGTTTTAGACTTAGAGGAAATATTTCTAAGTATGGCGAAATTTTCAAGGCCAAACATACATCTCTCAAAGCCATTACTTAGGCAAAAACTTTTGAATTTTCATACTTCTCTAGTCATGGTGGACTTCCTTTGTTGTTAGGCCATTCAACTTTTCTTTCAAGGCGGACTTCATCACTCTTTAAGCCACTTGAGGGCGGACTTCATTCTATTCTTTGCCATACTTTACTTCTCATGGCGGACTTCGCCTTATACCCAGCCATTTGCATACTTGCTGTTCTATCTTCTTCCAAGGGCGGACTTCACCAGATTTCAGGCCATTTCATAAGGCTGGGCGGAGTTTCTATGTTTTATTGCCATTATCTTCTTCATGGCTGGGGCGGAGTTGCCTTCTTTCTTTGCCATTTGGTTGGGCGGATTCCCTTCATGGCCTTGCCATTGGACACCTAAACATGGGCGGACTTCATCCATTTTGTTGCCATTCACATTTTGTCCAAGGCGGACTTTCATTTTTCTCTTGCCATTGGATGGCGGACTTCATTACCTTTCATGCCACTTCCTTTCTAGCTCAAGGCGGACTTCATTAAATGTTTGGCCATTTCACTTTTGGACAAGGCGGACTTTAGCACTTAGCTTGCCATTTTCCTTTTTGACCTGAGGCGGACTTTGGCACTTAGCTTGCCATTTTCCTTTTTGACCTGAGGCGGACTTTGTCAGATTTGTTGCCATTTACCAATTGACTAAGGGCGGACTTGCTAGGGTGGCTTGCCATATGTCTTCAAGGCTGGTACGGGCTTCTTAAAGCCTTTCCCAAATCACTTTCTAGCTGGCAGACTTAATAAAGTATTTTCCCAAATGACTTTCCAGCTGGCAGACTTCATAAAGTATTTTCCCAAATGACTTTTGAAAGATAGGTGGAGTTTCCTAAGTCTTCTCCAAAAAACTTTATTGAGGTGGCAGACTTTAGAAACTTTTAGACTTTGTCAAATATTTTTTCAAATGTTTTTAGGCTGGGCGCACTTCATAAAAAGCTTTCCAAATCACTTTCCAGCTGGCAGACATTCCTTACCCTTTGCATTGACTTTTTAAAACACCTTTTAGGAGCAACGAACTTTCTAAATGATTTTCCAGATGTCTTCAAGGCTGCAAGGCGGACTTTCACCAGTCATTGCCATTTTTTTTTTTTTAATATCAGACTTTCCTGAACTTTTCCAGATTTTAAAATTAATTTTCGTGATTTTTGACTGATTTTTTCCAGATTTTAATCGGTTTTCTGTGATTTTCTGATCTGGAAGTCTGATTTTTGATGATCCTTCACTGATTTTTTCAAATTTTTTCAAACTTGATCAGTATTTCGTCAAAATTGATTTTTCATGATTTTCTGTTCGTTTTTTGGGACTTCTGAGTGGATTTTCGAAATTCAGGCACTTTCTAAATATGGAAACCCCGACAAAAATAGAAACTTTTCCCAAAATAGCAACTTTCCAAAAATAAACCCTAAAAAATAGGGAGTCCGATATGGGCCAAAAAATGCGAAAATGAAGTCCCTAAAAAATAGGGGCCCAGAGGGTCAAAAAATGTGAAAAAGTAGGAGTTGTCAAAACTGGATGAAATGACAGTCGTTCTTCGTCCTTTGGGCCCTCTGAGTCTGTCTGAGATGTTTAGACATTGATTCTGACTCAAAATCACAACTTGGCTCCGGATGGTGGCTCAAAACTCAAACTCTTCATTGCAAAAAAGACTGGTGATAAGCAATTGCGACGCCAAGGCAAAACCAAAAAGCAATAAAAAAAACGAAGGGTCCCCATTTGCAATGGGGCGATGTGTGAAAAGGTCACAACAAGCGGTAGGGTGCTTAAATACATATAGTACTTGAAAAAATAGTTATAAAAAGATGTATAAGTATAAGAATTATACATCTTGGAGACAACTAGGAGTCCCCTAGATGTCTTGAGGACACCCCAGCATCCTCAAAGTCCTAGCAACATCTTGGAGACATCGACATTGGTGGTGGGATGGTGGCGCTGGTGGTGGGCTGATGGGGGGACGTCCCCCCCAAGTCCCCAAGTCTCTGAGACGTCCCCCTCTAGGAAACGTGAGGATTTTTGGGGGGGACGCGTCCCCGTGGAACACTGTAAAAAAGTTGTTCTTGGTCTGGGGGGTGATAAGGCTCCTGGGCCGGATGGCTTTCCAACCTTTTTCTTCCAAAAATTTTGGGGTATCTTAGCACATGATATTTGGGAAGTGGTTGAAGAATCAAGGGGAAGTGGTTTTGTTTTGAAGGATTTGAATAATACTTTCATTGCTTTGGTACCAAAAAGATCAGAGATAGTTTCGTTTGATGACTATCGTCCAATTTCTTTGTGTAACACAATCTACAAGGTTATCTCCAAGGTGGTAGCAAACAGACTTAAGAAAGTTTTACCTTCGGTGATCTCAGTAGAGCAGAGTGGATTTTCTCCAAACAGGTCTATTTTTGAAGGGGTAATAGTTGTTCATGAAGTTATTCATTCGGTAAGATTGGCAAAAGTGGAGAAGTTAATGGTGAAATTAGATATTAAACGGGCTTATGACGAAGTTAATAGGAGTTTTCTCCTTAAGGTGCTTGAGAAGTTTGGGTTTTGTAGAGAGTGGGTGGCGTAGATTCGGGGCTGTATTAGCACCCCTCGTTTTTTGGTATTGTTAAATGGCAGCCCTCAAGGTTTTTTTGAATCTAATAAGGGAATCATGCAAGGAGACCCCATCTCTCCCTTCCTTTTTATTATACTAGCTGAATCGTTAGGGAGGCTGATTGCAAAGAAAAGGTGCAGTGGACTGTGGAAAGGCATTGCTGTCGCTGAAGGGGTTGATCCGATTTCGCATTTACAATTTGTTGATGACACTTTTCTTTTGGGGGATGCAACCATTAGAGAAGCTCGGGTGATGAAAGAATCTTTAGATGAGTATGGAGAGGCTTTTGGTCAATGTATCAACTGGCGGAAGTTTGAGATTTTTTTCTTTCATGTTCCCATAGCTAAACAACTTGAAATTTGTAGGATTTTGGGTATGCGGGTTGGTTCTCTTCCGAGTAAGTTTTTAGGTATTCCTCTCTTTGGGGGAGCTAATAAAGCTGGTATTTGGAAAGACCTGGTGGACAACTGCTTGAGTAGGATGGACGTGTAATGTCCCCTTTTTCATGAACATTGGCGTTTGGAGGAATTACCCTATTCCTGATCCTTGTAGGCTAATGGTGCTTAATAAAAGGGTCGTTTGGCAGATACCTAGTTGATTGGTTGGCTCATTTCATGATTCAGTCTACATATGGAGGTGTTCTAATGATTTCTTGATATGTTTCCATTTTTAGAAACCTCATGTTATAAAGTAATGTTATGTTTGCACTTTATGTTATGAATAATTATTTTATTATAAAGTGCAAAATAATAAAATAATATTACAATATTCCTTCTAGAAGGTGACTTGGGAAAGTTCTAGAAGGAGGCCGACCTCTTGAGGAAAAAGTATAAATTAACATCATGGGCCTCATTCTCATAATCCAGATTTGTTGTTGTTGATGTTGATGTTTGTTGTTGATATGCATTGTGGAGCCTAAGGTTTCTGCAATAGTCACAATTGGCCATTGAGAACGAAAACTCTCAATTGGTAGGCAATTTTGAGGGTGTGAAATATCACTTGAATTATTGCAGCTGGGAGAAAGTTACTTCAGACTTTCATTTGTGCTTCATTGGTTAAAACTTTGTGGCCTTTGGCCAAGTTTTGTATGATATCGATTGGTGTTTGCCTTGGAGACATTTTGGAGTTCATAGTCTTCAATGAATTTGCATTGAGGAGGCCATTCAGTCATTTCCAGAATTCTGATATAAATTTACAGTCCATCATACCAGCTAGTTGAAGCCACGATTTTGCTTACATCTTCTTCATTGGGCATTGATTCTCCAAGAAGGTTGCATCACTAGATTCTATAATGAATGGAGATGATGTTTCATGCATTTTGAAGGTGATTTGCAGCATCTACAATTTATTTAGAAGTCTGATAAACTGCTGTTGGGGCATCATTGGAAACATATTTTTGTTCATATCTTCACTTAGAGGTGTCCTTTGGTTTTGGGTATTGTTGCATTCAATTGCTATCGCTGCGACAATCATTTCAAGGACAAATTCGAAGAGTTTAGAGACTGTATTTATTTTTCTAAAACATTGCCAGGCAAGAACAGGGGCAGCTGCTTCAGAAATTCAATTTGGGCTTATGAGGTCATCATTTCATGTGATATTGCTTGCCTCTTCATCAATGGCATATGGCAATCTGATATATCAGGTTCCTTTGTGATTTACATGCATTTTCATGATTACATAGGTGAATTTTATTGAGCTGCTGTAGGTGAACATTGAAGTCAGATTTTGTATTGCACATAGAATTGATAGTGTTGCAGTTGTAGATGATTATTGTGTATATCAGATTTGGCATTGCAATTGCCTCCATAAAATGTAAGCCAAGAGTCTTGGCATTCTTATGATATCTAGTGTAGATGATTGCATTTCAATAAGACACCGTCTTTGGGAAGTCCTACATGGTTGTAATGTTGATTTGAATGTGATATGAAGATATATGCCAACTATTTGACATAATGTCAATGGCTGTAGATGTTCTTATCAGCATATAGGTTGCATACCAACTGTTTGACAAAATACCAGTTGGCTGTAGGTGTTCATTTCTCATGCTTAGGTTATATATATGCATTGAATATTGTCAAAATAAGTTGCACATTCATGTTAGGTCATTATTTAGACAATTTAGAGTCATTTGCTAGCATCCTTATTGATGCTAAGTGAAGAAAAGCGTCATTATATCAAACTGAAATGTTATATCAGTCATCATATGACCTTTGTATGCAAAGTGTTTGATGAAATTTCCAAGGCCAAAAATCAGAAGTTTTCAATCAGATTTGAGCAAGGTCATTACAGGACGGTTGGAAAAGTAAATGGTTAACAGCAACTAGTCGTTTACTCTTGTTACAAAGTGTAATCTCGGCTATTCCAGTTTTCTCCATGATGTGCTTGAAAATTCCGAAGAAGGTGGTGAATTCAATAGGGAAACGAATGCAAAAATTCTTCTGGAATGGTGCAAATGATCAAGATAAAATCCCTTTGCTAGCCTGGGAGAAAATTTGTAGAACCAAAGCAAAGGGGGGGGCAGGTTTGCGAAACTGGCATTTAATGAATGAAGCCCTAGGTGCAAAGTTAGTTTGGAGTATCTATACAAATCCTGATCTCTTATGGGTCAAAATCCTAAAAGCAAAATATTTGGATTCAATGACGGATAATCGGATTTTCACTGTTAGAAATCTGATGAAAGGTTCTGCTATCTGGAATTTTATAGTTTCTTGTAGGCCGGTAATAAGAAATCATATTACATGGCAGGTTGGGGACGGGTTAAATGCGAAATTTTGGGATGACTCGTGGAATGGGTATCCAGTTTTAAGGGAGGAAGAAGGTTTACAAGATCTAAGGCTTTTCTTTATTCAAAGGTGGGGTAACAAAGTTAGAGACTATTTAGAAGTAAAAAGGGGCCCCTTAGGCCAGGAGTGGGGTTGGAAAGATTTGTTTTTTGATGAGCTATCAGATTTCCAAATCCAAAAGATGGAGATTTTTAGGGGACGTCAAGTGCTTCTAACTAATACTGCTGATAAAGTGGTCTGGTGTGGGTCAGTTAATGGGAACTACTCGGTCAAGATTGGATATCAGCATTTGGACTCTGTGGAGGGTGAAGTCTTTTGGGCAAAAAGATTATGTTGGAATAAGGAATGTTTGCCCAAAGCTAGTGCTTTTGCTTGGTTGGCAGTGAAGGGGCGAATTCTCTCAGGGGAAAGGAGGAAGAGATTGGGCTTTGTTGGGCCGACAAAATGCGTTTTATGTGAGGGGGCAAAGGAATCTACGGATCACTTGCTTCTACATTGCAAATTTGCTGCTGCTTGCTGGGATTCCCTTAGATTAAAACTTGGTTGGCAGGGTCCTTGGAAAAACTCGGTGAAGGGTGTTTTTGAGGGATGGCCATTGTAATGAGCCTAGCCCAAACTGCCCCTTAAACTTGCAAATAGTTGACTTGTAATTTTGTCAAACACTTTGTATGCAAAATGCTTACTTGCTGGTTTTGTGTTTCAGACTGATAGTTCTTATGAATTATGATAATAGGGTGCTTCAAATGCTTATAGAATAATGCAAGAAAGCTAATACTCTATTCTAGATGCAAGGAAAACTTCTTTTTCTCTTTTAATGCATAAGAATGGATATTCTAAACATACTAATCACCTACAGCCATTTGACATTTTGTCAAACAGTTGGCATGCATACTACTAGGCTGAGTACAATATATTTAAATGCATGACAACAAGTGTAATTAATCATCTACTTATTCCTCCTTGATTTCCAATAAATGACCAATACAATAATTATTCAAAATGGCCAAGACTCTTGGCTTTTACAATGATGTCAACTCATATAGAATTTGTTGATATGAATGCAACCTACAGCTGCCTACTAAAACAATACAACATGTTATGCAACTAATGCCAAATGACAAAGGAACCTGGTTGGATGGAGACGCCAAGTTGAAGAGCTGATGTAGAAACCAAATTGCAAACAAAATAGCACTCTCCCAAGCTAAATCGAATTTATTTCCATGTTGCCCCTGTTCTGACCTGCCTTGATAAAATTAAATAATCACCAACAGATTTCTGCCTCCAATTGCTTCTAATATCTTTGCCAAGCCTCTAGGAAGTGAGCGCTCCCAACCATGAAGGAAATCGATGCATAAATAAAGCCTTATCAATAAATTCGTAGCTCCAAGGGCGTCCCTTATGATGATTGAAAGTCTGAATTTTATTATCAGATTTCTCCATTATTATAATCTGCTCTCCAAACCAAGATGTTGAAGGAAATCAATGTCAATGAATGAAGAACCAATACTCCAAATGTTAGCTATAATCTTCAATGCAAAATATCCAAATCGATTTATTAAAATTGGCCAATGGCCACCAATTTTGCCCCAATTAAGATGACTGATATATCACCTCCAAAATGCAATAATTCAGGTGATATTTCACACCCTCAAAATTGCTATCAATGGGAGTTTTTGTTCCCAAAGACAATCTGATTATCTGCAGATCACTTGGCTCCACAAATACTCGAGAGAATTCACCAATCAACGATTCATCAAATTTGGATGCCCAAATGGTGAGACCTCAAGGTCTATTTATGCATTTCCTCTAGAGGTCGGCTTTAATAAAATAATATTATCCTTTTACTTCTAGAAGATTCCAGTATTTTAATTTTTGCACTTTATGAAATATTAAAATATTATATTATTAATAAAGTGCATCTCAACATCAAATTATAAAATAAGGTTTCCATAAATAGAAATAATGATGAAATATAATGGAAAACCTTACTCCAATCAAAAATTGAGCCAAGTAATCACCAAGTGACTGCAAGATGACTCTCTCACCATGCCTCATTAGCCTATGAGAGCCGTTAATAGGCTAATCCTGCTGATATGTCGATGTCAACTAGAAGGGGACATTACAGCCACAACCCTCTGGTTCTTCCCTCTTCTCAAGTGTCTAGGTGGCATGCCCATCAATTGTGGTATGGGAATTATGGAAGGAGCGGAACAGAAGGATTTTTGAAGATAAAAAAGAAACAGTTCCAAGAATCAAAAACATAATTGATCAAGCAATCACAGAAGTTGTGAATGTTGTGGCTGCACAACTCAATCTTCAAAAATGTCCTTTTTCAGCGGAGGATAGTAGGTTTCAAAGGTTGTAGCCAGGGCTAAAGGTAAAGCCGAGTTCTCTGGAGGTGGGAATAAATGAGGAACAGGTTTCTTTGAAGGAGATTGTCTGGGAAAAGCCAAAGGAAGGGTGGCTTAAGGCAAATTTTGATGGGGCAGGAAAGGGAAACCCGGGGCCTTCAGGAGTAGGGGCTATTATTCGTGTCAGTCAAGGTAATTTAGTTGCTTTTGGAGCTCGAAAGCTGGAGGATGGTACAAACAATGTTGCTGAAGCTAAGGCGGCCCTCTTAGCTGTAGGTTTGGCAAAATCCATGGGGATTAAAAAATTTCTCTTGGAAGGTGACTGTGATTATAATTCAAGCGATTATTAATGGTGGAGCTTCGGCGTGGCATTTGCAAGCTTTAATACAAGCAATTATAAATGTATTAAGTTCTTTTGATAAATTCAAAGTTTGTCATATCTGACGAGCTGGCAATGGAGAAGCAAATTGCCTTTCCAAGTGGGCGTCCTCTTTTAAGGTGATAGGTGAAACTAGGGTGGAGGATTTTCGCCAAGTGGAGTTGCAAGTGGTTTGATTGTAATACTTTTGCTCGGGTTTTGGTACTGGTGGATTTTGTTTGAAGTCGGAAAAGGACGGGGTATTGTTCGAGCAAAAGAAGAGAGGTACCGTCTAAGTACAAATGGTTACTGAAGGAGCAGGTGATCTAATTTATGTGAAGGCCGTTGGCACGTGTTAGTTTTGAGTGTTGGGCTTTTTTCGCTTCCTTTCAAGATGGTTGGACGTAACAAGCTGAGGATGATTAGTTGGTGGTACTACTTTTTAAAACATTTGGATCCTCACAGGTGGTGGTGGCGTCACAGTTTTAAATATGAATGTCAGGGGAAGGACAGCGCAGGCGGATTGCCAGTGTGTTGAGGTGGTGGGTATCTTTAAAACAAGATATTGAAGCATCTTTGCTATCATCATTGTATGGTGAAGGGTTTGCTTACAAGTGAAGTTTGTTCAGTTTGGAAAAAACAAAAGCAGGAGAAATGGAAGCGATGTATGGCCTCTCGACAAAGCTTCAACAGCAAGGTTTCTTTGGACCAGTGTCGGTATTCAGATTGAAGTATTTGTTGAAGAACCCACATGAAGAGGTGATAGAGGCGGTGTTGGCGACTCTGAGACCACATTTCATGTAGGCCACTCATAGAGGACGAATGAACGTTGACATAGCCTCTATGATATTTGCATGGGGTCTTGAATTAAATGAAGAAATTGAGGTGGTAAAATGGGTTTTGAAGTCACTGTTTGTGGAGGAATTACTCGGGAGAATAGAGTCCCTATTAGAATGAGCAGTCCCGGGTAAAGGATTTGATATTTCGGAAGGCATTGAGGATATGGATGAGGCCACAGAAGAAGGCCTAATCCCTTTTGTGAGGTGGCGAAGGGGAGTGGATCAGGAAGTTTACAAACTGGAGATTTTAACAGCATGGGAGAACTTAAAGATGGTGTTGTGTCAACAGGAAGCGGTAGAAAGGTGGGAGGGCATAGCCCAATCTCATCAGGTCCTAAGGCGTATACGATTTGCGCATAGAGGAAGAGCTACGGGTGGGAGGTCTGGTGGAAATGGGGCTTAATTAAAGAAGGTGCTTTTTGAAGACGGGGGGAATTTTTTTTGGTGAAAGATGACTCGTGGTGGATTGAAATTACAAGGGTGCAAAGGGAAAGGATGAAGGGTAAGTGGTGAATGGACAGTCAGGCGAAAGTGAACAATGCAGATGGGCGATGCTGTTTTTGGCGTGTAGAAGGCGGATCTTCTAAATGTTAAAAGATTTTACATTTAGCCTTTAGATATGAATGATGTTTTTGGTGTATTGCGAGATTGATGGTTGAATGTTTTTTCTGAATCAATGGTGGAAATCTGTATTTTTTTGGTTGCTGGGTAGATCTATTTGATTTATCGGATTGAACTATAGATGAATCATTCTGGGTGGCTCTGTCTTCCGAGCGAAGCGCTTGTTTTGTAATCCTTTATAAATTATCAATAAAATATAAATATTTACCGATCAAAAGAAAAATAAAATATTATGATGCTTCTAGAAGCCGCCCTAATGAGGGAAAAGAAATGTATAAAGGAAGGGTGTGGGCTGCCATTGGATCATCCAACATTTGACATTACATTTTTATGAGCACTTGTGGAGCTTAAGGTTTTTGCAGTATATTGTCTTTGGGAACGATAACTCCTATTGATAGCATAACTGAGGTATTGATGTTATGACAGCATTGGGATTCTCTTCCAGCCCTATCTCCTTTGCATTGAAGGATAAATTAAATAATAGTCTTTGGCTATTTAATTATTTAATTTATGATGACATCAATTATGAGGAGGTGCCTCATTTGACATATTATTTAATAATTAATTAATATCTTGAAGCCTACATGTTTCATCATCCGCCATCTTGAAGAGATTCGATTTATGTTGAGGCCGACCTCCTTGAAAGGGCGCGATCCTTCCTTCTCATTTGTATATATATTCGATGCTCTTCTCATTGTAATCATTTTATATTCATCATAGTCCAAGTTCACATAAGATCGAAGTTCTTCAAGTGCAGATCGATATATTGAAGGAGGCGGATCGAAGTATTGTAGAAGGTTGTGTTCGTCATCAGCAAGTAGCATTATATTATATTTGTGTTAGCATTAGATTGTGATGCCATTCTTGGGCTCATAATTAGCCTCATTGTAAAGGAGACTATTGTTTATCATTCAATATATAAACAATATATTGTTGCTAGGTTTTTCTCCCTCAAGAGGAGGGTTTTCCTAGGGTATATTTTGTGTTTGTGTGTCTGATTTTTGAATTAAATCTGCTTATTTACATCTGATCATAAAAACTAACATGGTATCAGAGTGGGTATAAGAAATATCGTGATCAGATTTAATCAAGCAGCACTATCCTCCACTCTTATTCTCATCTTTGATTGCATCTATCTTATTGTCAAGATGGTGAACGGGCTCAAGATCGAAGATAGAATTGAGGGTGCATCAAACTTCACATCTTGGAAGTTTAGAGTCATGCTCGCTTTGGAAGAAAATGAGTTAGCTGAGTTCGTGGAGAGCAAAGTTCCCAAACCAACCAATGAGAATGAGAAACCACAATGGAAGAGAAATGGCACTGAGGCGAAAAATGTTAGTTGATTCCGTGAAAGACCACATTGTGCCAATCATCTCCAAGTTTAAAACAGCTAGAGATATGTTCAAGACCTTGGAGATGTATGAGATCAACAACACAAGTCGAGCTCTTGCATTAAAGCAACAACTTCATCATATCAAGATGGCGAAAGGAGAATCTATCATCTCATTCTTCATGAAGATTACTGAGTTGAGAGATCAACTCTCTACCATTGGGCATATTGTTGATGACAAGGATTTGACTATGTTGGCTCTTAATGGTCTTCCTCCATCTTGGGAGTCATTCATTCAAGGAATTAGTGCGAGATCAAAACTTACTAAGTTTGATCAATTGAGAGCAGATTGTATTCAAGAAGAATCAAGGTTGGCTGCCAGAGGCATTGGTCAAAGCTCTACAAATGAAGACATTCATGTTCTTGCTGCTCAATCCTCGAAGAAGAAAGGAAAAGAAGGAAAGAAAGGATACTTCAAGAGGAATAGAGATAAAGGATCAGATGGAGCCCTTGCATCTTGTTGGTGTACGTTTTATCATCCACCGAACACACAGAATAAAATGTCCAAAGACACTCTATCCTCTCTTGAAAAACCACCGCGTATGCTAAGATTGCGAGAAGATCATATGGCGATTCCAAGGTTTCTTTTGTCGGGTCTCGACGTGTGGATAAGCTCAATGGCCGTTGTGATATGCTGGTAATAAACAAGGGGACTTATGTAAGAAAAATCTTCACAAGTTCAGGACTTAGGGAATTTATCATTAAAGGCTCTCAATTAGGACTTTCAGGGTGGATCTCAAAAAAAAATGGCAAAAAGACAAGGGTTCAGAGAATCTAGTCTAAGCCTAAGAACTCAAGAGACAGTAAGGACTCGGTGAAGAGAAATAAACCACACTTTGTTTCGCCTCCTGTTGGACAACATACGCAAAATGGGTGCAATCTTCAAGGGGTTTGTGAGAATAATTTTCAAACCTCGAATGAGGCTGAAGTTAAGCTTCCACGATTAAGAGCTCAGGCTAACTTTACAAATCGAATGCAAATCATCCATTCGAAAAAAGTATGAGCTACACTTCACCATTGAGTCAATGCGATCAATCTCTCATTCAATTAACAACTTTCAAAGCAAATTCTACCTAATCTAACTTTAACTTTAATCTATGGCGGAAGAAGATATGCAACCTCGCTTACTATTTGATAATAAGAAGTTATTCAAGGCAAATCATGCTCAAGAGCTTTTATTATTCAAAATAGTCTCAGTGCAACAATACACATATTCTGTCTCCACACCCTTTACAAATGAGGGGCGAGCTCAATTTATAGGCTCCCCAATTACAGTTCAATGGCCAAGATTGATTTCAAATCAACGGCCGAGATTACAAAATAAAACCCTAATTAGGGTTTGTCACTTTCGACCAATGAGAAAATTTCATTTGAGGACACTTGTCCCTTTTGCTAAATATAAATCAACAATAAAATAGAAAGTTGTTGCATGTTGATTTGGAACAATTTGATTGGTTGGAAGATGACGAGGCGCCACCTCAACGTGCTGGACGTCTTCCTTGGTTGCTTCGTTTTTCTTCCACGTGCTTGCCTTAGGATATTTTCCTTGCCGATGACTCTGTCCGTTGTGCTTGTTCCTTCCTAGCTTTGATCTTGGATTCCTTTTGAGACTGGAATCTTTGAGGTCTGGAAGTCTCCCCTTGGAGCAGGTTTCGGGACTTGAAGTTGGTTGCTTTGAAATTCCTCTTGCTCGAACTGGGTTGATGTTATTCCTTTGGATTTCCTCTTTGAATTCTCCAATTTGTGCCGAGAAATTGTCTAAGTATGGAGATCTGTTTGGAACACTCTTCTTGTCACCATCTGATTCTAACTGGAAGCTTGTTTTTAATTCCTCAGGAGATGAAATCCCTCAAGAAGTTGTCCGAATTGCTTCAATAGGTCTGGGATTGTAGATGAAATCCTTCCAAGATGTCTGGATATCCGTTCAAGTGTCTTGAATTTGGAGAAGAATGCCCCTGTACTTTCGCCATGATGGAGGAAATTGGAACTTTCTCTGTGAAGTATTTCTCATACTTAGCCAAATTTTGGCTATTTTGTAACACCTTCATGTGAACCATTCAACATTTAGCCGAGATTTTGGATGAACTTTGCCTATGGATTTTTCTTCAATTTTGAATTTGGCTTGTGCTATGTAGGAAACATTCCATCCTTGGACAAGGATTTTATTCACTTCCTCCTCATCCTTCTTGTTTTCTGTCCAACACTTAGTGAATTCTTCTCATCCTCTCCTTGGGCGGACTTCACATGAGCTTGGACGTTTTCTCTCTCGGCCTAAGTCAGACTTCAAGCCACTTTGGACAAACATCTATAGGGATAAGTCAAACTTTATCTAGTGCTTGCCATCTTTTCTCTTACACTGGGGCGAACTTTCTCAACACTTTGCCATTTCTTTTCTTGGTCTAGGTCGGACTTTGCATCATGTTTGCCATTGTACTTGGCGGATCTTATGGATGTCTGGACATACCTTCTCCAAGCAAAGTCGGACTTTGTAAAGGTTTGGACATGCTCTGCTTCGGAAAAGTCAGACTTTCTTGTGCCGTCCCATCCTTTTTCCCTCGCTCTATTTGGCTTGAAGCAGACTTGCCTCCATTCCATGCCTTTGCTTCTTCTTTGAAGATTCGCCTCGTGTCGTCATCCACCTGCAAGAAATAAAATAAACAAATTCAGATTTTCTCTCTCCTGAATTCTAGCTCCGAAGTTAAATTTTTAACACTCTCTCTCCTGAAGTCACGGTGAATTTAATTTTGCCCATCGGATTTTATCTCTGGCCGGCACAAATTATTTTCCTCCAAAACATCGTCTAGCGAATTCGATTTTTTCCAAGGCATTTTTAAATTTCCAAGCAGTTGAAATAAAAATTATTAAAATATTAAAAATATTTTAATTAATTCCAACCCGTTCGTTTTGGACCCATGGCTATTTCAATTTTCCTTTCATTTTTCTTGGCTAAGAGTGTATCTTCCTCAATTTCGTCTAGCCAAGTCAAAACTTAAGCCATTCCGTTGAAAATTTTATTGCCAGATCCCTATTTTTCTTTGCCGAGGCGAGATTTTTAATAGCACTGGACCTATTTTCTTCTGCCAATGTCAAATATTTCCTCGCTCAGTCGAATTTTTCTAGACAAAATCCTTGTCTGGATGCCTTCATCGGTCGAATTTCTTTGACGCTTGACAAATTCTCTTTCCTTCTGGCCAAGGGCGAACTCTCCTTTCTCTTTGCCTTGGGCATTTTTCTTCGGCCAAAGTTGTCAATTTCTCAACATTTTCCACACTTAGGCAAATTTAATTTCTTTTCCACCTTTGTGTTAGGAATTCCGTTTTATTCTTTGCCAAATCCCAATCTTCTCTAGCACGTGCCCTTTCAAACTTAGCACTTAACCTCTCGAAAATGTCATGATACTTAGTCAAAAATCTTCACTTTTTCCATCCTTTAAGCCTCTATACTTAGGCAAATTTTCGAATTTTTCCTTGGTAGGCACCAATACTTAGTGAAAATTTCAAATTTTTAATCTTCCACATGCCTAGGCGGACTTCCTTAGCACCTTGGACAAGCATGGCGGACTTTCCTTCCTCTCTGGATATGCATCTTGGACGTCCCTCTTTTCTAGGGCGGACTTCAAAGAAGTTTAGGCATCATCTCCTTGAACATGGCGGACTTCCAAACTTTTTAGCACTTTGCTTAACCCTTTGTCTCTTTGGAAATCCTATAGTACTTAGTCAAAATTTTGAATTTCCACCCTTTTAGGCTTTTACACTTAGGCAAATTTCGAAATTCCCCTTGGTAGGCATCAATACTTAGCAAAAATTTTGATTTTTCTCTCCTTCTACATGCCTAAGCGGACTTTCCAAACCTTTTGGACATGCCTTTTTGTGGATGGCGGACTTTAGAGGTCTTTGGCATGTGCATGGCGGACTTCAAGACTTCTTGGCACCTCCTTCTTTGATGCATGGCGGACTTTGGAAGTGTCAAGGATATGCTTCTTTGCTGCATGGCGGACTTTGAAGAGTCCTAGGATATCAAGGGCGGACTTTGGAAGATCCTAGGATGAGCTTGGGCGGACCTTAGAACATTTTGGCACTTCCTCCTTTGATGCATGGCGGACTTCAAAGGATCCTAGGACATGCATGGCGGACTTTCTATGTCTTTTGCCATTTTTCCTTAGTGCTGGGCGGACTTCACCAGCTTCCAGACTTTTCCTTCATCCTTCTTGACCTTCCTCTACTTGGAAATGGCGAATTTTCCAGACTTAACCATTTATTTCAAGAACTTCATCTTTTTTGAGCTGATTTTTGATGATTTCAACCTCAGATCTGACTGGTTTTGACCTGATTTTTCCAGATTTCAATGTTTTTGGTCTGATTTTTCATGCTTTTTGAATTGTTTTTCCAGATTTTTCAATAATTTTCCAAATTTTCTTTTTGATTTTCTGAGAGTTCTATCGAGTTTTTCGAACTTCTGAGTGCGTTTTTGAAACTCTGGACCTTTCCAAAAATAGAAACTTTCTAAAAATAGAAAAAGCAAACCCTAAAAAATAGGGAACCTTGTTTGGTCCGAAAATGTCAAAAATGAAAAATCGAAAAAAGCAAAATTTCCTAAAATGTAGGAAGTCTCAGAATTGGCCGAATTCACAGTCGATCTTCGTTTCTTGGGCCTTCTGAGCGATTCCATGACGTCTATGCACTGATTCAAGCATGAATTACTGACTTGGCTCGGGTAACTCTCGGCAAACAGACCTGAAACTCTTAGCAAAGTGATGACCTCATTGTAAAAAGACAAGTGATGAGCAGTTGCAACACCGAGGCAAAAAGCGAAAACAGGGGGTCCCCATTTGCAATGGGGCGATGTGTGAAATGGTCACAACACATCTAAGAAGGACCTTTCTCGCATTCAATGTTTTAGATGTGACAAGTTTGGTCACTATGCAAAAGGATTGCCCAACTAGGCCTAAGCAGCAGGCTTCAATTGTAGATGTGGGTGAGATCTCTCCGCCGAAGGATTCAAATGGTTTTCTATTCTATTCTGCTCTTTCAAGCAATGTGCCTACCGACAACAATACTTGGTTGATTGATAGTGGTGCCTCTCCACACATCACCAGATTTAGAGAGCATCTATCTGATTTGGTGGAGAGAGACTCTAGTGTTCAAGTCATTATTGGTGATGATGCAAGTTATTATGTGAAAGGAGTTGGGACCTCCTCTCATCACCTAGATTCCGGCATCTCCTTACAGTTGAGTGATGTTCTATTTGTTTCGGGTATCAAGCAAAACCTTGTCTCTATCTCAACCTTGGAATACGAGGGGTACCAAGTTGCATTCTCCAAAGGTAAATTTCTTGCATGGCCAAAGAACTCAAGTATCAAGACAGCTTGGGTGATTGGAGTTCGACATGAGAGTCTCTACAGACTTTGCACTCGTCCACTTCAGGCCTTATTGCATGATTCTTCAAGTTTGTGTGAACTTTGGCATAGAAAACTTGTTCACCTTCACTTTCAAGCACTACCAACCATGGAGAAGATGGTCACGGGCCTTCCTAAACTCAACCAGGAGCATGAAGGCACTTGCAGAGATTGCACATTGGGTAAGAATACTAAAGGTCAATTTCATAGTAGTGAAAGTAGATCTAAATGTATTCTAGATCTTATTCATTTTGATTTATGTGGTCCAATGTTTGTTGCTTCTTTGAGTGGTTTCTTGTATTACATTATTTTTATTGATTATTACTCTAGAAAGACTTAGATGTATTTCTTGAAATCTAAAGAATCTGAAGAAGTACTTGAGAGGTTCAAAGAATTTAAAGCTCAGGTAGAGAACTTATCTAGGAAGAAGATCAAAGTTCTCAGATCCGACAACGGGGGAGAGTACATCTTTGGAAGCTTCCATAACTTTTGCATTGAAGCAGGGATTAAGAGGGAGTTTTGTGTCCCTTACAATCCTCAACAGAATGGTGTTGCAGAAAGGAAGAATAGATCTATTGTAGAAGTAGCCAAAGCCATGATTCACAACCAAGATTTGCAAACCTTCCTTTGGGTTGAAGCATCTAGGATAGTTGTTTATGTTCAAAATAGAAGCCCTCACCGCATTTTGGAGAACATGACTCCCGAAGAAGCTTTCACAAGGGTGAAGCCGAAAGTAAGTCATTTGAGGATCTTAGGTTGTCCAGTGTATGTTCATGTACCTAAAGATAAAAGGACAATGATAGAACCGTCTGACAAGCAGGGAATATTTGTGGGCTACAGTGAATCTTCAAAAGCCTACAGAGTGTACATTCCAAGTCAAAAGTTGATTGAGATTAGCAGGGATGTTACATTTGAAGAAGATGTTGCATTCAAGAGATCTAAGGGCTTCCACATGGAGATAGACAATGAAGATCAAGAGTCTCCTCAGGATATGGAAGTTGACCATACTCCTGAGATTTAGAGGGAGGCTATTGATCCTAAAGAAGATGATGATCCAATTGAGCCTTTGGAACCTACTGATGGGCCTACAGACATTGTGATTGGCTGTAAGAGACCTCTTTGGGCCAGACAAACAATGTAGGAGGCAAAAAGGTTTGCAGCCCTAAGAGGAACCTTCAGAGAAAGCAAGAGACCTCATAAGTTTTCAAGCTATGTTGCGTTGATGAGTCAAATCGTTGAGTCAGAGCCTTCCAGTGTTGAGGAAGCTACTAGTTAGCAAGTGCGGAAATATGCTATGGCTGAAGAGTATCAATCCATCCTCAAGAATGATGTATGGGACATCATACCTAGACTTGAAGGAAAATTTCTTGTTTCTTCTAAGTGGCTCATCAAGATCAAGCATGCGGCTGATGGGAGCATTGAGAAGTACAAGGCTAGGTTCGTGGCTAGAGGATTCTCTCAAAAAGAGGGAGTAGACTATGAGGAAACCTTTGCTCCAGTTGCTCGTTATACTTCCGTTAGGACCATCATTGCTATTGCAACATCTAAAGGATGGAAGATACACCAGATGGATGTGAAGACAACATTTCTGAATGGTGTGATCGAGGAAGAGTTATATATTGAGCAACCTGATGTCTTTGAGGTTCATGGGAAGGAGTCTCATGTTTGCAGGCTGAAGAAGGCTTTGTATGGCCTTAAGCAAGCTCCTTGTGCTTGGTACGAAAGAATTGATTGTTACCTGTTAAGCTTGGGCTTCTCCAACAATGATGCTGATTCAAACCTATACTTCAAGGTAATTGATGGCAAAGCATTAATCTTGGTTCTCTATGTTGATGATTTAATTCTTACTGGAGAAGATCACCTCATTATCAAAAGCAAGGAGTTAACTTCTAAATTTGAAATGAAGGATCTTGGTCTCATGCAGTACTTCCTTGGTTTAGAAGTATGGCAAAAGCTGGATGAGATCATTCTTAGCCAAGGGAAGTATACAATTGAGATTTTGAAGAGATTTGGTATGATGGATTGCAAATCCATGTCTACTCCTATGGAGACCAACTTGCAGTAGCTAAAAGAAGCTGCAGCTAGTTCAGATTTGGTTGATCCCACGATGTACAGACAGTTGATTGGATCATTGATGTATCTAATCAATACTAGACCAGATATTTGCTATGCAGTGAGTGCACTTAGTTCATGTATGAACCGAGGCAAATACATCTAGTTGCAGCAGAGCATATCCTGAGATACTTGAGTGGCACAGTTGGGTATTGCTTGAGATATTCTTCTAATGTTGACTTGGAGCTGCATGGATACTCTGATTCTGATTGGGCAAGGTGTGTTACTAATCGGAAGAGCACCTTTGGATGTTGCTTCAGTTTGGGTTTGCAATGATATCCTGGTGTAGCAGGAAGCAATCATCAGTGGCATTGAGCACCGCAGAGGCCGAGTATATAGCAAATTGTGTGGCAGCTCGAGAAGCAGTGTGGCTTTAGAAGCTTCTTGTAGGATTGTTTGGACAATCATTGGAGCCGACTGTCATCCATTGTGATAATCAAAGTTGTGTGAAGCTTTTTGTCAATCCTATGTTTCATGACAAAACTAAACATGTTGAGAACAAATACTACTATATCAGAGATATGGTATTAAGGAAAGCGATCCAATTGGAGTATACCAACACTGATGAGTAAACGACAAACATTCTCACCAAGCCCCTCTCCAGAATAAAGTTTGTGTACTTTCGAGACAAGCTTGGTATAGTGGAGAATGAAGCCCTAGCTGAGAGGGAGTCTCAACATCAGTGATCTTCTTTAATGCATTTCTCTCTGTGAGAGGGACTTGAGGTGCCAGTGCATTTCTATTTGTGAGAGGAATTTGAGGTGCAAGCCCTTGTTAATGCATTTCTCTCTATGAGAGAGATTTGAGGTGAAAGCCCTTGTTTCCATCCTCTAGGAGCAACCATGGTGGATGTCATGTGTGTGACTCCATGACAACATCACGCGAGAGAGTCGTGATGATTTTCTTGTACTTGTGCTTTTCACCCTCTGGGAATAGCCATGGTGAACGTCATGATGAGGTGACAACATCACGTTGAGTGATTCTGTGATGGGCACTTGTGCACATTTACCATGTATGGGAGTAGCCATGATGGTTGATATCATGATGAGGTCATATGTTTCTTTTCCACATATGGGAGTAGCCATTGTGGTTGACATCACGATGAGGTGATATGTTTCTTTTCCACATATGGGAGTAGCCATTGTGGTTGACATCACGCTGAGGTGATATATCTTATACAACTGGAAGCATCCTCTCTAGCTGAGAGGGAGTGTTGATGTTATGACAGCGTCGGGATTCTCTTCCAGCCTGATCTCCTTTGCATTGAAGGATAAATTAAATAATAGTCTTTGGGTATTTAATTTATGATGACATCGATTATGAGGAGGCGCCTTAATTGATATATTATTGAATAATTAATTAATATCTTGAAGCCAACTTGTTTTATCATCCGCCATCTTGAAGAGATTCGATTTATGTTGAGGCCGGCCTCCTTGAAAGGGCGCAATCCTTCCTTCTCATTTGTATATATATTCGATGCTCTTCTCATTGTAATCATTTTATATTCATCATAGTCTGAGTTCACATAAGATCGAAGTTCTTCAAGTGCAGATTGATATATTGAAGGAGGCTGATCGAAGTATTGTAGAAGGCTGTGTTTGTCATCAGCAAGTAGCATTATATTATATCTGTGTTAGCGTCAGATTGTGATGCCATTATTGGGCTCATAATTAGCCTCATTGTAAAGGAGATTATTGTTTATCATTCAATATATAAGCAATATATTGTTGCTGGGTTTTTCTCCCTCAAGAGGAGGGTTTACCCAGGGTATATTCTGTGTTTGTGTGTCTGATTTTTGAATTAAATCTGCTTATTTACATTTGATCATAAAAACTAACATGGGGAAGTGAAATACCTTCTGAAGAGTTGCAGCTGTTGGAGGAGTTACTTCAGACTTCTCATTGTGGCAAAATTGTGGCCAAAGGCCAATTTTGAGAGAATCGATTGGAGAATATTGAGGGGCATTTTTGTTGAACATAGTCATCATCTTCATGCTAGTAGAGGTCGATTTTGGAGAGCATAATAATCTAATATAATTTACCAGTCATATATCAGCTTGCTAGTGAAATTCAATTTTATTCATGGGAGCCTCCTTGGGCATTGATTTCTCTTAGAGAGGGAGGCGCTTGATATTAGAGGCGCTTGATATTAGAGGCCTAGGCGACTCTATTGAAAAAGATTGGAGGTTGCTAGAAGCTGGGAATTATTTTATATCTGCATTTTCATCAGCAACAAGGGCAGCTGTTTGGAAAATTCGATTTGGCTCAAGGAGTGGTCATTTTGCTTTATTTTTTATTGCTTCTTCATCTCTCAATAAGGGCGCCATCAAGCAACCAAGTTCCTTCAATAGTTGTTCATCTTTTCATTGCATATTAGGAGTTTATTGTTGCAGCTGTAGGTGTGCATTCATATCAGCAAATACCATATTCTGATATCATTGTAAATGCCAAGAGTCTTGGCCATTTTGTATAAGCATTGTATTGGAAACTCATTTGCAATCAAGGAGAAATAAGTAGCTGATCAATTATCGTTGTTATTAAGCATTTAAATATCATTTGTACTCAGTTTAATAGTATGCATGCCAAGTGTTTGACAAAATGTCTCTTGGCTGTAGGTACATTTTATTCATGTAGTTTCTCATTTATATGAATTAAAAAATACAAAAAGTGATTGCGTTGCATCTAGATATCAGCATAGACATTGTAGGAGTCTTTCCAAGCTTCATTTCAATTTAGCATTCATTACAAGCATCAAATTTCAAACTGAAACTTCAAACCAGCAAACAAAAACATTGCATACAAACTGTTTGACAAAATTACAAGGCAGCAAATTGAAGAAAATTGAAGTCAGTTGAGCAAGGCTCATTACACAAAATTGGTCTATACATATGGTGCAAAATAACTCTAACAGGGCAACAAAAATTAAGCAAATGATATTAGACGACTCATGGTGGGATCGTGTGGAGTATCTCCTTAGCTTGACCAAGCCCATTTTGAGCATGATTCACTATACTAACATGGACAAGCCTTGCATTGGAGAAATATATGATGGCATTGATTCAATGCTTGAGAAGATGAAGAACATCATAAATGCAAAAGAGCAAGACCTTGAAGAGACTTTCTTCAAACAAGTGCATGCAATTGCCGAAGAAAAATGGAACGAAATGACCACTCCATTACATCTTCTTGCCTTCGTGTTGACTCCAAAACACTATAGTGTTGAGATTCTTTTTGTGCTAGGAAGGCTTCCCCCATATAGAGATCTTGAAGTGGCTAAAGGGTACAAGGCAGCATTCCGTAGACTCTTCTCTAAAACGAAATTGTGAGATGTAATCATGAATGAGTTCATTGATTTTGTGCACTCAAATGGTCAAGGCATCGAGGCTCTTTGTGATAGGTTTAAGAAGGATGCTCATAGTTGGTGGTATTTCCATGGCCAATTCTTCCGACACTTGCAATCCCTTGCAACCAAAATTTTATCACAAGATTAATAAATTTTAATTTTTTAGTCCTTAAAGTTTTAATAAATATAAAGTATAACTTTAATTGTTTACTTTGTCTTCATAGGTTGCTAGTTCATCTGCATTTGAGTGGAATTGGAGAACATATTCTTTCATCCACTCAGTAAAGTGCAATAGATTGCACTCCAGAAGAGTAGAGCACTTAGTATATGTGCATTCCAACTTGTGTCTCCTTTTGCAAAAACAACATAACTAGAAGGAAGGGGACACAAAGTCGTGGGATATAGAGCCAAAGCATACAGATTTGGATGATTCCACTTCTCAGCATATTGCATATGAGGATTCCAAAAGCCAACACACTTTTAGTGCAAGTGGTACTGGCTGTGCCATTGGTGCTGCTTGTGGTTCATCTAATGTCAATGATGATGATGTTGACAATTTAGAAAATTCATTTGATGATTAAAAGTGTTGGACTTGATATTATTATTTTAATGTTGAACTTGAAGTTTGGACAATCAATATTAAATATTAATCATGCATGTTTTAAATGACATTCAAGTTTATGGTAGTTTTGTTGTTTATAAAGCCTTTATATGATGCTATGTGATATTCTAATCTTAATTCTGCTTCTAGGCTGCATATATATATATATATATATATATTTTTACATATTTTTTGTATGGATGAACCCAAAACAAACCCAACACCCAAAAATTTTACCCAAATCCATGAACCCGAATTCAAAATAGTACCAGAACCGGCAACATAGCTTTTAATGAATGTACTTTTATATTTGCTTATTTATATATCTATATTTATTATTTATATAAATACATTGATATTATAAATATCTTAGCTAATATATTAATATACATTTTTTGAAATTTATATATTTATATAAATAGATATTAGATTTTTTTCTTGATATTATGGAAACTTTTAGTCTGGTTTGACTCAGATGAGGCCATAGACGACCCGACCTCACATGCAGCATGAATGTATTTCATTAACGTGAGTAGTCCAAAACCGTAAGCTTAGTAGTCTAGTTGAGACACAAAGCTAATGCGAATAGTCCAAATCCGCGACTCAATAGTCCAACTGGGGCACAAAGCTCATAAGCACACCAGTCCAACGAGGGTTTGGAGCATGAAGACAAAGGCTTCAATGCGAAGATTCAAGTTTGCAAGCATATTGGATCAATGAGGGCACAATATCTACGATCACAATGACCCAATGAAGGTTTGAATCTTGATGGCTATAACAACTATGCCATGAATGACCAATATATTTTTAATTATATTAATATATGTAAATAAATAAATATATATAAATATTATATGTATAAATCTATTTTATATTTATTTAGTATATTATATGTTTGTTTTGTATGGATGATATTAATTCCCAAATTCTCTTTGATTGTGAATTAAATATGAAAACTTCAAATAGTGTTAGGATCAATAACTTTTAATTCAAAATGCACTATTTCTGGTTCTTTCTTGGTTGTTATGGGAAGTTTTTAAAACATCTCTAATGATTACATTACGACTATAAACAATTTTATTTGTAATTTGGTCTGAAAATTTGTGTCCTTTTATGACATTGTTATACCCCACTTCTCTAATTTATACTCTCTTGGTTCTCTTTTCTTTTGAAACATGCACATAAGCATCAGAACCAAAAACTTTACGACATCAAAAAGAAGGTTTCTTATCATTCTAGTCTCGTGTAAAGTTTAATTAACAAAGGTTGATGTAGGCGATTGATTGATTCCAAAACATGCAATCTTCACTACTTTTGCCCAAAAAATTTGTACCAGGCTTGACCCACTAAGCATAATCCTAATCCTTGCTTTTTTTGTCAATGGCTTGTTCATTCTCTTTGCAACTCCATTATATTGTGGTGTATATGGAGTTATATTTTTCCTATATCTCTACTTCCAAAATTGTCCAAAATCATTTGAGCAAAACTTTCAATCATTATCTATCATCAACATTTTTTTATCTTCTTCTTTGCCCCATTTTCTATAAGATCCTAGAATTCCCTAAAATCCTCTAACTTTTATCTTAACCATACACATGTTTTCATAGAGAAATTTTCTATCAAAGAAACATAAATAGAGATGATTGAGTAAGTACAAACCATAACACATCACTATGCATTAGTTGTAAAATCCATTCTACTCTTATAGCTTTAGTGGGGAACTTTACTTGATTCTACTTACCATATAGACAATAATCATAGAAATCAAAGTTTAAGAAGCACTCACAAATTTATTGACAACACCTTTAGTGTTTAAATCTCAAAGGCCTTCCCTCTAATGCGTCCCATCCTCTCATGTCAAAGCGTTGTTCCTATACAAGAATATATGAGTTCTATTCATTTCATTGCTAACCTCATGAATAATAAAGCTATTACATTGAAAACTCACAATGCTTGTCTCAATCTTAAATAATGTTCAAGTGTGAATTGTCAACACCATTGCTCCTTGAATCATGTTGCAACTATCTTTATTAAATATCACATGCACATTCTTAACCAACTCCATTCACCATCTTTAAACATTACCTTGTATGATAAGTTACCTGCTAAGAAGCCATCAACTCCATTATATATTTCCTATTCGATAAACTATTCCTTGTGGGTCATATGAAACGAATCAGTTGAGTCAAGCAACCATGAATTATTACTTGAGTGTGTACTTGAAGATACTAAGTACACATCCCAACTTCCTCAATGAGGGCCTTCATTTCTATGGAAGGGGCATCGTTAGGTGCCTTACCTTTGTCAACCTTTTTAAATATTCAATGATTCTTAAATTGCTTAGTTTTAGCATAGTACCATCATTTGTTCATGGGTCTTATAAATTTAGATTTTCCTTTAGACTTCAATTGCTTGTCCCTTGCTTGTTTTTATTTCTCTATTGGAGATGATCTCCCAAAAACAAGGTATCCTTTGTTAGACCACCCATGGAGTTTGGCCTCATTTATTATTAAAATAGAGATACAATTACATGCTCAAGATTTCATTTAGATGTACCAATAATAGCTATAACAAGATTACCTATGAATCTAGGTAAAAACATAACAATGCAATACATTCATCTTTTTCATTCATTGTCAACGAATACATAATCTTTCAAAGAAAAGGTTGGTTCACTAGGGACTTTGTCTAATACAAAGACCCTTAACCTATTCCAAGTTCCTTAGCACTAGCTACACCTAAGACATTCACCAACCTTGGATCAAAAAGGCATATCTTGATTGAACTCTTTGCCTTTCTATCCATATTCACCAAGTCTTTTGTGTCATTCCCAAGGGCTCACTTTCCTAACACAAAGATCCACTAATTGAGCTATTAGTACTTATTTGGTTCACTAGTGGGAGAAAATTGTGTTCGTTAAAGATCTGATGCGTTGCTAGAAAAGTGTAGAGATTATTGTGTATGTCACCAAGATAGTGCAAAAATAATTTGTGGTTGATCCCCATAGTAAAAGTGAGTGGGATAATGATGGTAGGTGGTGAAGATGAGGAGGGCACACTAGCAATCCTCTTGTTAATCTATATTACTTGACTACAAGTCCTATGGCTAATGGTCAAAACAATTAAAGCCACACACATTGCTAAAGGTCTAATAATGGAAAATAAATCTTCAAGAACAACATTCTCAACATGTTTAGGCAACATGTCATCAAAAAGGTCACTCAAGCCAATCCAATCATCAACCTGTTGTGACCTTTTCACACATCGCCCCATTCAAAATGGGGACCCCCAATTTTTGCTCCATTCTGGTCTTTTTGGCTTTGGTCTTTTTGTCTCTCTCCGTCTGTCTCTTTTCTATGGTCTGCTTTCTGGGGACGTTCCCGTCTTTGAGCTTAAAACGTGAAATTTTGGCTAAGTCCAAGAATTAGGGTTTCATCTTTCCTAGTCAGTCCAGGGTCGAACGAGGTGAATAACTTGAAATTTGAGATTAACATTGTTGTTAGTATGCTTCCAGCAGGTTCTCAGCAAATTTTCATCAAAATCTGAAGTACTTACTATTTTTAGTAAGTGTGAAATTACAGGCAGTTTGGTAGCGTTCTTGAGATTCTGATGGTCACACTGCATTCAGAACGCATCAGGCTACTCATGTGCAAAATTTGAGCGAAAATAGACAACTTGCTATTTTTTAGCAGTCCAGCTTCCGGGACGAATTTCAAGGTGCAGATGCAGAGATTTTCTTTGCATGTTGGCATATTCCTTCTGGGTTTTTCGAGACCTTCGCGGCGATATAACATGCAAAACGAGACGACCACTTTCAGAATTCAGCCCTCCGAGTCTATTTTTAGGGTTTGCATGTCAGGGTTTCTTTTGCATGTCGGATGATTCCTGATGGGTTTTTCGAGAGCTTCGCGATGGTGTGACATGCAAACGAAGATACTCGCTCAATAAGGAACTTGCTATTTTTAGCAGGTGTGTCCCAGCAGCCGCTTCCCAGTAGTTCAGAATCACAAGCTGATCGCAGTGCCGCAGAAACGAGAGCAAACAGAGTTCATTTGATATACATGCAGAGCGAATTAGGGTTTCCAACGTCGGAGCCTGAAAAGTGAGGTAAAAAGTCAGAATTTTCGAAATCCGGTGTAAACCATCGCGATCAGCATCCTTCAGGCTATCTGCTGGTAAAATTTGAAGTTAAACGGAGCACTTACTATTTATAGTAAGTCATTTTGGAAACTGGCTAAAAATAGTAAATCAACTGCATGCATTGATGTCGACAGACAAGTCAAGTGGTGAGGAGCACGCCATTCAAATTTCAGATCGATCTGAGCAGTGGAGCTATCAGAAACAAGAGGTTACTATTTATAGTAAACCACCTTCAGAAATGGGCTAAACATAGCAAGGTGATTAAAAATGGCAGTGTCGACAGGACAGCAAGGTCATAAGGATGCAGTGTTTAAAATTTCAAGTCGTTCTGAGCTTCAAAGATGCAAAATCAGGGGACTTACTATAAATAGCAGGACATGAAGCAGACTGGCAGAGGTCAAGAAAAGTGGCTAAGTATGGGACTTCATCCTGCAGTTACCTAAAAATGCGCCCTCAAGCACCAAATGCCAAAATTTTATAACTCAAGTGTCTCATCCTCCTGCCTATGCAAAATGCGCCCAAATCATGGCATGTGAGGACAAAAAAGCAAAGGCGTTGGAGATTTCATGTGAGGACAAAAGCTAAGGCGCTGAAAAAGATTCCTCCTCTACATGAGAAATGCGCCCATGTTTGAGAAGGGGTCAACAAGTCAAAGGGCTAGGCGTTCATCCTTCATCATGTACTAAATGCGCTCAAGCTAAGGAAGGAGTCAAAGAAGAGTCAAAGGTGGCATTCGAAGTTTCATCCTCCTCTACATGCAATATGCGCCCATCCTCTTGCCTATGAGATATGCGCCAAGTAAAGAGTATGTGTGGTGTGGTGAATGGGAATTTGAATATGCTAGGCGCGCTGAATATCCTTCAACAAATGTAATATGCGCCTAAGGTGTTGAGGTGGTGGAAACATAGATGTTAAAGGCGCTAAGTGATAAAAACATTTTCTAAGTGTGAGATGCGCCTAGATTTGAAAATTGATATTGCTAAGTGGTGAAGTGATAAGTGGTAAGGCGTTGAGAATGTTAAGTGTTGATAATTTTTCCTAAGGCGTTGGAGTTCCAAGTGAAATATGCTATGCGCCTTCATGAAAATTTTCTAAGTGAAGTTGATATTTTCACAGGCAAAGTTGATTGAGTTGAATAAAATTTTCTAAGGCAAAATTTCTAAAGTGATTCAAAATTTTCTAAAGCAAAATATCTTTTCTTCCTTAGAAAATACGCCTGGGCTTGGAGGGTGATAAAAAATTTTCAGAGGCTTGGATGAATTTGCCAGTGAAGGAGCCCGATAATGCCAGTTGTACAGGGTTGATAAAATTTTCCAAGTCCGAGCAACAAAAAAAATCTTCACAGATGTGAAGAACGGATTTAAATTTCACAGGGAAATAATTTTCTAAGGTTCAAAATTCTAGAAAATTAAATGAACCTGTTTGTTGGGTACCCATGGGTTCGATGCGTTCTGGGAGAAAATTTTCTTCTGGGTATTGAAGATTATTGATGAGGAGTTGATTTTAAAGCCTTCCATGCTTCGCTGCGGCCTTCAGGATGAAGATTTTAAATGGGCACCAGGTTGATGAATTTTCCTAAGGGAAATTTTAAAATTTTCTAAGGTAAGTGTGAAGAAAATGTGTTTTCAAGGTGAAATCCTCCAGGCGATGAATTTGAAAGGAACTGCCTAGGTGAATTTGCCCAAGCTCTTCGTGAGGATAGTTTTCTTGAGCCAGAAATGAATAAAATCAAGGTTGTCAGAGCTCCGTCAGGTGAAATGAGTTTCTCAAAGATGATACGCCCTTGAAGAGGATGGATTGAAAAATTGGCTAAGGCATGAAGAATTTGAACGCGAAGTTGGCTAAGGACAAACGATGAGCCCTTGATGATTAGAGCATGAGAATCCTAGTAAGTAAGTTGAATTTATATTATGAAATGTTCTGATGCTCTTCTCCTTGCTTGTTTTGCAGGAGGAACGTCGAGACAAAGCGGTGACGACTTAAGTAATCCAAGATGATATTTCAGCCTCGAAGGAGGAAAGTTGCGAAAAGTGGCTAAGTGTCAGCTCAAGTGACAAAGAAGTTGAAGAACAAAAGTCAAGAAGAAGATCAAGAACAGTGTGAACGCATCTATAAATGGAATCTTCTAGAAGGATGATGGTGGACATTATGGCTCATTTATTACCCCACTCTCCTTTGTGGCGGTTTTTAGGGCAAATCTTGTTTAGGGCTGAGGTGGCACAACCTGGGCCATCCAGCCACTTGTAACCCTAGCCGTCTTTTGGGACTTGGCTAGCTATATAAAGGGGGAGTCCCCCTCATTTGTAATTCATTAGAAATTAGATTTAGAGGCAGAGGCAGAGCTTAGAGGAGTAGAGAGAAGTTGATAGAGTAGAAAGTAAAGTAGTGTAGATTGAAAAGGAAAGTCTTCCCATTGGATACTTTGTAAGAAGTTGTCATGTATGCTTTCATAATAAAAGAATTTTCATTGATGGTGAATTCTTCTTTGTTGTGAATAGTTGTTGAGGCTTCTTCGTCCTTCCAATTCATGTAGTATCTTGAAGTAACTTAAAGTAAAATAGTTTTCACTTTCATGCAAGTAGATGTTAGTTGTGGACTTGTGGTGTTAATTGAGGCAACTTCATTTCTATCCATACCACTAGCGGCTTGCTGACGGCAGGTCTGCCTTGTGTGGTCAACTGGAAAACTTTACAAACTTAACTTCGATTGTGATTCATGTGTTTGTATGCGTCGTTCTGATGGTGCTTACATGTTGAGTTATAATTTGAAAACCTCTTGCCACTCCCTTGAAGATTGCACCGACTTTGTGTAAGTTGTCCAACGTGAGGCTAAGCAGAGTCTGGTCGAAGTCTGTCGAAATTGATCCCACATTCCATCCTTTGATAAAAGATTAACTTCTTAGGCCCTACACCCCTTTTTTATTCAGTTCATTTCCGGTTAGGATTAGGAAACTTGTGCTCATTTGCCAAATCATTCGAATTACACGCAAAGCCCTTAGTCTACTGTCTGTTATCGAACAATTGTGTAAGTCCCCTCGTGAGAACACAACAACTCACATCAAACCAACTGAGGGTATTCTAAGTATTCAGAACCTTGGAGTTGAAAGCATGATCTTACTCGCAATCTTAGCATGGTGAATACTTTGTTCAAGAGAGGATAGGGTATCCGTTGGGAAACTTTATTCTGTGTTGGTGCGGTCTCAAAAACCACGTCAACACAACCTTACTACTTCTTAATGAAGAGCAAGGAGAGAAATCTATACCATAATTCGCTAACAAATCTCCTACCTTACTCTCTTCTTGATAGCGGTGTCTAAAACAAACATAATTGAACTTCTTACATAATTGAGATGCCTCTTTTGGTAGTTGTCAAGATTCCAATCAAGGCATTTCCATTTTCTCAAACCATTGATGACAACTTGGGGGTCCACCTCAATTTCCAACATATTACCACTTCCGAGACAACCAAAGAAAGGCCTCCCATTAGTTTCATTGTTAGATTTCTACATGTGGATTGCAATTTTCTAGTTGATAATCCATCAACTTAAGTGACTATTACTCTTTATCACTGACTAATTGGGAGTCTCATTTACTTGACCTCAGATATCAACTATGTTGTTATTTATCTTTTGAAGTTTATGTAGGAACCTTAGGCTTCATACTGAAAAGCAACTATGAAAGTTTTGAGATACACATGATACAGTGGAGAATGGCATAGAATATAAATAAAATGAGCATTTTTTTTGCAAGGATACATGGATAGGGACTATGCAGGATCTTTAGATGATAGGAGGTCCACTTCAAAGTTTGTTTTCATTTTGGCATTTGGTTTGATATCGTGGGGAGGTTAATGGAAAACTATTGTTGCTCACACACCGCAAGTGGAGCTATTTGTGAAGCAATATGGTTGTGTGTCACCTTAACAAGAATGGGCATACCAAAATCACACCCTATAGCTCTATTTACGGACAACCAAGGAATGTTGAAGCTTGTTTGTAATCCATCTTAATGAGCACACCAAACACATTGAAGTTGAGTGTCACTTTATGTGAGAACCAGTGTTACCCCAAGTTTTCGGGATGGGGACAATAGGGGACGGCGGGACAAGTCCCCAAGTTTCCGATTTTTCAGGCCAAATTTGGGGACGGTGAGGGGACGACTAAATAAAATATAGAAAAATTTAAAATATATAGGGAAACTTTAAATATTCATATGAAAAAATGGATAAAGCATGCATATATATATATTATAGAAACTTAACATATAACATTTGTGTTAAGAATTCATTGTCGACATTCAGAATTCATTATGTGATATTAAACATAGTACACTCTTGTCGTCCCCTGGTTGTCCCCTATCCCTAGGACGTTTCCGAGATGGAGACAGGGGGATTTAGACCCGAGGATGCGTCCCCGGGTAACACTAATGAGAAAATGTTTAGCAACACAATTCTAGAGAGTAACGTGCAAGTATTTTCACCAAAAAAAATGTTATAAAATTTGAAGCTTTCTAGAACTTCTTTCTTTGTATTCTTGAGAAAATAATATAACAAGGGGGATTTTTAGAACAATTAAACATTTGAATACTGCATCATTGTAATAATTAACAACATTTTATTTTATTAAATGGGTAAAATAGGTCTTGAACGGGCTCTAAAACCCTATACAACAAATGATAATCAACACAAAGCCAAAAAACAACAAAAATGCAACCAAGCCACCTCACAATGAATCAAGCTTTGAAAGGACTTGAAACCTTTTACACCATTATAACCAAGTTGCCACCACAAAGATATTTTTGAAGGGACTAAAAATTCTATACAAGGATATTGCAGTTTAGTTTACAAACAAAACAAACTTGGATAACCACTTACACAACCTTAGGCCTCATCCTAATGTTTTGAGTACCCTTGACCTAGGTGTGGGAAACACGAGCATATTTAGAAAGATCTCTCTTCCTTCTTTAAACAATCTTCCATGTGGCATCATCCTCTAAAGAATCAAAATGAGGGGAGAGGGGAGGACTGGCCTCCACTGAAGACTTCATGTAAGCTCTCACAAGCATAGAAAGAGGAGCTAAATGTTGCATTCAAGCCTCCAACAGAGCATGATCAATAGGCATACACAATATCATTTTTAATAACATGTGCAATTTTGGATGGTTGGTTTTCTACCTTATAGAACTATTGTTTTGTATATATTTCAATCTCTTATCAATAATGAATTGCTTAATGCTTCTATTGAATTCACTAGAACCACATTTTATCATTTCTCCCTTAGCATTGTGAATGACAAAACTAGATAGTACTAGTATTACACAATCTTTCCTTCCAAATGTGCAAAATGAGAATCAAGTTCATTCCAAAAAGTTGATGCTTCAAAACAGATGAATGCTCTTTCTCCAAGTAATTTTGAGTCGTTTCACTAGAACTGCATTTTATCATTTCTCCCTTAGCATTGTGAATGACAAACTAGTTAGTACTAGCATTACACAACGTTTCCTTCCAAAGTGTTCAAAATGAGAATCAAGTTCATTCTAAAAAGTTGATGCTTCAAAACAGATGAGTGCTCTTTCTCATTTACTTTACATTGTATTCATGGATTTGATGCATTTTAATTTTTTTCATTCAATCTTTTAATTTATGGGACAGGCCCCCAAGACTACAATCCATCAATAAAAAAAAATATACATTAAATATATTTTCAATCATAATAATCAAATTATAAATTTAAAAAAAAATAATGAAAATATATAGAGTTTTAAATACAATATTATATTTTTTACTTTAACAACTCAAGTAAATAAAATACAATAAAATAACTCTTTAGTAATATAAATAAATAAAAGATATTTCTTAAATAATCCTAAATTAATTATAAAAAACAACTCTTCGTAAACAAAATGTTGGGAATAGGATGCCATTTAATTGCAATCCTAAACATATTTCATGTATCTCCTAAGTTCTTGGAAAGTGTCCCCAACACTAGGATTAGAAAGAGATTAAATTTGAATGAAATGACATGTAAATTGACATTTGTAATTAATTTTAAATGATAGGAACATGTGGGGACGCCCAAAGAAGAGCTCCTACAAAATAGGAGCACATGGGGCACCCACATGGAAGGTGGAACCCACCTTGAGTTAAGTTAACTGTTTGGAGAAAGATAACACTTTGGTAATGCATGTAAAGATCCTAGAAGTTAGGGATTGATGTTTACACGCATGGAGTTCAGTTCAGTTCAGTTATGGTTCAATTATCTTCAGTTGCATGTAGTTAGTTTCAGTTGAATGCTAGTTGACTTCAATTGACTTGGAATGCATGACTAATGACTTGAGTTGCATGACAGATAATCGGTGATGCATTCAGTTAAGTGGGGATGATCAATCATGCATGATATTTGCATGAATGGTGGAGAGATATATTTCAGTTAATAGAGATTGACTTGGACCCACCTTGGGCGCCCAAGTTGGCATCTTGGAGTTAACACTTTTGCATGATAAGATATTTTATAAGGCTGAGTTAAGTGGGCCCATTCTTGGGCACCAACTTTGAGGAGAAGCTTACAAGATATCTTTGTAATCAACATTGAGTTAGGACTTCAGTTTTGGACACCCAAATTGATGAAGGACTTGGTTTGACATTGTTTTTCACGGAAGAACTCTACTTGCAAAGAATAGGCGTAGGTTTTGTGAAATAAGCTTTGTGTTTTGCAATTGTAATTGTAGGCTCATTATTGTCTATAAATTGCAGCAAGTTGAAGAGAGTTTATCAGATTTGATTGTAGGTTGTGAAGAAGAATTGTTGAAGGCAAAAGAAGCATCTCAAGCAAGGATTGGAATTATTGTAATCTTATTCTGAGATTAAATAATACATTGATTCTTGGTGGAGTTTTTTCCCGAAAGGGTTTCTCCACAGTATTTGTTGTGTCACTTCTATCCTCTAGTCTTATTCTTCTACAATTTTCTATCTACTTCTACAAATGGTAAAATGAATCTAAACAGATAATCATCTACAAAGAATTTGTAACAAAAAACACTTAATTAAATCTACAGTATAATAGTTTTACAAGTTCTAAAGCTACATAATTACCTCCATTTTCAGCACAAAACAATTTTAATTATCATTGTTTTCTAAATAAATATATTTTAATAATTAAATATTAAATATTAAATATATAATATTTAGTACAAATATATACTCTTATAATATAATATTAAATTATCAATAAATTTTAAAATTTCAGGTCACGACCCAGCACCTACGTCCCATTCCTGTGCTAGTGCTAGATCCTCTGGCTTTAATAGCAGATCTATACGATGATAAAGATTCATACCCATTTCCTCCAAATTTGCTAAACCCTTGTCCCCATGCTACTGCTCAAGTCTATTTTTTGCTTATAATTAGGCAGTTAGATGTCCCCATGGAAAAAAAATATTTATGGGAATAGGATAATTTAGAATCTTCTCCTATTTTTGTGATGCAACAACTGCTTAAAAATTGAAAACAAGCTGTGGAAAAATCTGGGGGCTGAAAATAAGCAGCTGCTGCATATTAAAAAAATGCCATGTGGTTCCACAAATCTCTTTGTCTCTTTTTTAATTTTTGGCTCCAATTTTCCCTCCAGTTTCTACTTACACAAAATATTATTAGTAGTTGAAAAAATTACAATCATTGGGCCACTAGCTCCACAAAATGCTCCTTAAAATGTTGAGCAGTGGCTGCTAGCCAAAATAAGTTAAGCAGCCGCATGGGGACTTGAGGATGGGAGTTTGAGAGACTAGGTAAACTAAAATTGATGTCACCAAATTTACAGTTAATCGTATTTACATCTTTCTCAGGTATGATGTCTACTACTGTACTGCTCAATCTAGATTATTTTTATTGGTTAGTGGTTCCTTTAATAGAGCTTTCTCCAAATAAAGAACAGAAGTTCTTACTTCTTTCAAAAAAAAAACGAGACTTACAGGAATCCATCTGTGTGCTCAATTTTCCGACTTCCTTCAATGGCAGACTCATAATCTTGAACTTCATAAAGCAAAGAATTATCATCGGGAACTTGAATATGTCGTTTCCAAAATGATGCAACAATGACCTGGGCTATCCGGGTCAAAGCACTGCCTCCTGGTTTCTGATGCCGGTACAATAAGGTGCCTGAAAAGAAGAAAAATATTGCCACTGCCAAGGCCACAGTAGGAATTCCAAAACCCCACCCCCAACCAACATTATCTTGGATCCAAACAAGGACACTGCTAGATATGAGAGCACCAACATTTAATGAAAAATAATACCAGTTGAAAAATGAGCTCTTATTTTTCTTTTCAACTTCATCTGTTTCATCAAATTGGTCTGCTCCAAAAGATGATACGCATGGGGTGATACCTCCAGTTCCTAATACAACAAGGTAAAGTGATAAGAAGAAAACACCAATCTGTGCTGTGGATGCATTGTAGTCATCATCAGAAACCTCGCCCAGAGGCTTTAGATTGGGTGTAAGTGCAGATATGGTCAGCAAGATCATTCCCTGCAAAGGAATGGAACACCGTTAGCTAATATCTGTTTCAATTTTTAAGATTGTGATCACAATCCAAATATTAAAAAATGATTGAATAACATGGTCAGAGAAAATAATTGCAACTATATGTGCAACAGATAGCTCAATAAACAAAAAAGAATTACAATAAAAAAGACAATAGAGAAAACAGCAATTGTCCAATATCGTCCCCAATATGAATCGGCCATAAAAGCCCCAATGATAGGTGTAATGCTACATGTTCCAGACCAATTGTTTACATTATTTGCTGCAGTAGAGTTTCCTTGATGGAGAAACTTTATTAAATAGTTCACCATATTTATATTGACTCCACAGTATGCTATGCTCACAAAGCATTCATTTCCTACATCAATAAAAAATGTTAGGAACCCTAAATATATGAAATCTCAATTGCTAATATATAAAATAACCATCTCTCTGTGACTCTCGAATTTGAAAATCACATCTGAAAATTACTGCTTACTTTGTAGCTAGTTCAAAAACAAACATCTATAGAAACAGATTGCTATGTTGAAAGATATCTAAATATTTGTAACAAGATTAAATGGCATGTACCCAAAATAAATGGGCAAGCCTTCCAGTTCCCTGATATTTTCTTGATTGACGAATTTCCATGAATATCCACAGACCCATCTTGAGTTATTTCATCATTTGGATGCACTGAACAGGCCTCGCTCTTTGTCTCCACATTCTCAACCTGTAAAATATAAGTACATAAGGAAGTTGAAAAACAACGAAGGGAAAAAATTTGAAGTCAATTCAGCATTACATCATGAACAATTTCATTAAATGATCATGAGAAAATCACATTTCCAGGTAGTCAGAAATCTAATCCTAATTCTAATCTGTGGAAGCCCGAAAATTTTAATAATTGACCATCTTTGACATCAACTCAGATGGAGAAAAACAATGAATCTCAATGAAAAAATTACTAAGGACTTGCTCAAAGAAAGAAAAAATCTTTGTATTATTTAAAAATTAAGATATTATATATGTTGGTCTATTTATAGAACTCTATTCTCATCTTTCTTATTGCCACCTTTCATAAGTGAAGGGAATCCAATATTTGAGGAGTTCAATACCCCGGTGCCACCTATATTTGGCAGTTATGAAGTGATAAGATAATGGTTGTTACATTAAATACCATACATATTAACAAATAGGACATAAAAATACAGAATATAAATAACATCATAAAAATACACATAAAGCACTCAACATTTTATCCATATTTTGAGGAAGTTATACCCAATTTCTGTTTTATGTATGGAAACTTATGCCACAATAGGAATTGCAGTGCCATTTAGATTACAAAGAAAGGCTCTACCAATTAGGTGTGTCGTAGTCTCTGTTTTGGACCATCCTCTTCTTGATCTAAAGTAGTAAATCCGTTCAGAGATACAATTAGAAATCTAGAATGGTGTCCTAAAATTACTCAAATTGACCACATCAAGAAGGATTTGACAAACTTTAAGATCCATGCAAAATTTATCACATGGACTTTGGTTTGTAATATTGGTTCTAGAAGCTGTTAGAATCTACCATAGTCAGGTGATCTTCACCTTGAATGACAGTTAGGACCTAAGTCTATCCTATAGAGATTTATATTTTTCCCTAGTTTATTATAGAAAATCTTTGACTTTCGCTATACTTTTGAAAGTGCTCTACAAAATTTGTAGATTTGTTTTGCCCATGTGGCATGGAAGGAGCAGGGATGAAACGCATAACAATTAACAGATATGGAAAGAGTAACACTTTGGGACATGGTATTATAACTGCTTGTCAATTTTATGATATGTGTAGAAAACACACATGACTCTTGCTAATGACTTGTTTCTGGGCAGTAATTTGATGTTTGAAAGTTGAAGAGAAGAACAACCAGCAACCACATGAAATCCATACTGATTGCCCCAATCTTTGTCCTAGAGATCTCCTCACAAATATAAAACAATGATGATCACAATGAGTCAGCAAACTTTCCAAGTTATAACCTCATTGTCATCTTCACATTCATCCAAACTATTATGAGGGAAAAAGGATTTTTACCAATTCCATTGACTGAAATAACTCCAACCTTGCATGTACCTCCTCTTTCGGAGCTTCATAAAGCTAGGCATATTCTGAGAAAGAGAAATCCTCAGGAAATGTTTCATTCTAAGTTCCTCACAAGAAAGGATTGATCAATAAGGCCTAATAGATTCTACTGATCCATATAGATCTCCCCCTTCTATAACATTTCTTACAAGATCAGGAAAGAGGCTCTAATAACACACTTATTAGCCCAACTATAAATTCCTATTCTTGTTGGAAACTCTAGGGCCAAAACTCTAGATCTAAAGAGTTTGAAAATAAATAGAAGAAAAAGAAATCTAAATTCTGAGTGCCAATTAAATGAAAAATCTTTCTTTATTTATTCTTTAAGAATAGACTAAGTTACCGGAATCGCTCATATGCCCTCTATCAATTCTGGGTATTGGTACGTATCTGAATCAAATACATGTAAAAACCCTATGGAATCAACCAGGGTACTGGATTTTTTAATCCTAAAATGTATTTTAAAAAATAGACGAATCTTAACGTTTTTCTAGTCGAAGTGGCATGTTTGACCGATTCCAAAAGTCTTGACACAGATTTCAAAGTTTTTTTCAACTCTTTCAATAGGTTGTTGAGCAAAATTGGAATACATACTCCTTTATCCACTCAGTGAAACACAACTGATTGGAAGCAAGTAAGGCAGAAGAGCTTGTTTATGTGCATTCCAACTTGCGCCTTCTTACTCATAAAAAGAATGAGTATAAGGAAGGAGACACGGGGTTGTGGGATGTAGATCTAGAGCGAACTGATTTGGATTTTTCAGCTGCCACACAATCTTTACTTGCTGTGGAGTTGGATACCCAACATGCTTCCAATGCAAGTGCTAGTGGGGCTTCATGTGGTTCTACTAATTTACCTACATCATCTAATGTCAATGATGATGTTGATCTTAATTTTCCTGATAACCCATATGATGCCTATTGTTAATTGTATTATTTTTTTTTAAATGTTGAACCAATGAACAATGAATTCAATTTAATTATATAACTATCGTAACTTTCAAGTTTTGAAAAATTGATATCAAATTAATTTAGTATAATTGTATTTCAGATTTGTTATATTTGTGGTAGTTCTAAGTTCTATTTAGCATATGCATGATATGTGGTATTCTAAATTTAATTCTTGTTTTTACTTTTTAGACTGCAAATATGTCTATTTATGTACGGATGTACCCAAACGTACCCAGCCCCCCCCAAACAAAATTGTCGTACTGTTGTACCAAACACATACCCATACCCAATTCGGCAACTTTGAGAATAGAAAAAGCATAATTTTTTTGATGGTATCATGCCAATGTAGGCTAAGACATGCTTCCAACTGCAATAGCAATTTTCAGAGATAATCTCCTGAGAAATATGCACAAAAACACTTCTTCCTCAAAAATTTGTCCCACTTTAACACCTAACAGCCTATTTAAGCTAATGTCCCAATTTACCTTTTTCATCTTTTGCACATGAGATTTCTAGCTCTTACAACAACAAAAAAGAAATCCATTTGACTAAGAACAAGTATATCTGGTCAATTTAGCAGAAAACTCGCTAATTAAAAAAAAATTAAAGGCCAAAATTTGTAGTGACCCACACAATATACCCATAATTATTAGTTAATATTGGAACAGATTATTTTCAAGCATTGTAACAGGCTGCTTCATAATTGGATGTTAACACTCACATTTCCATAAAGTTCGAATTAATTTTTAGAAACATGCTCACTAAAAAGTGCTAATACAAGAGGAAATTCAACATATTTATTGTTCCAGATAGAATAACTCGAGGCAAACTCTGACAGAAATAGCAGCATCATCAAACCACACAACAGAGCAAAAAGGATCATAATGACCTTAAATTCATTCCAACTAAAACTTTTGTAAGGATTGTGACTTTGTTTTGGGTTAACTGGCATGGAAAGGAGTTTTTGTTTAACTAAATTTTCATGACATGTTGAATTGTCCTCTTAAGATCGTCAAGCTATTAGATGAAGATGCTAGAAAGGTAAGAGAGATGTGTCTATGTTTGCATTTATATTTGTCTATAGTACTCTTATTTTGGAAGAATATGGCCTGGTGTTTGTTATATGTTAGAAGTATAGTTTATAAGTGCCATCATTCTACTACTTGTCAATGGGTGATACACATTTTCTACTATTGATTTTATTTACATATCTTTCTAGTCTTGGTGTTTAGGTGTGAGTAGTTGGCAGATTGTCTAAGTTTCTCAAAATGTAGTGGATAGGTAACAGAGTTCCATTTTCTTATGTAATATCCCTTGCTACTTCTTATCTCAATTTGCCTTCAAGGAATATCGTCAGGGTTACCACAATGCGAAACAAAGATCTTGGTTGCTATGTCCTTCTAAGACTCTAGGGTTTTTCACCTAAAGAAGAGGGATAGACCAAAATGACAATGCCCACACCTTTGACACCACCATAATACCCTTGCAATATCTAGCCCTAATTCGCTGTTTAAGGCTCCAAGGAATATTGTCAAACACTTTCCCAACAACCCTTTTACTTGTTGTTTCTTCATTTGCAGTTTGCTTTGCTTGCTTGGAATGGTTCAAGTATGTTTGAAATGCTTGCAAATTAACTCTACAATGTCTAGGAAAAGATCTAAGATGACAATGCAATTCTTTTTGTCTTTATGAATGCAATACATGAACATCTACATAAGAAATGTGCACCTACAGCCAGGTAACATTTTTTTACAAACACTTGGTATGCATACTAATTTGCTGATCATAAGGGGTGCAAACTTGCTCAATACAACAAAATATGATCTGCAACTTATAGCTCCTTTATTATGATGTAAAGTCTAATACAATGCTGATCTAAAGGCCAAGACTCTTGGCATTACAACTTATGCAACTTCTATAATTTTTTGAGTACAAATGGCAGCCATAACATAATTCTAAAATGCAGATATATGAAGCAAATAACAGTAGGAACCTGATGTAAATTTTGAGGATGAGCTGAAGACAATATGATAACTCTTGTTGATGAAGTAGCCTCCTCCCAAAGGTGAGATCGACCTCCTTAATATGCCGCCCCTGTTCTGAACCAAACCATCAATATAAAATTATTGCAGCCTTCTAAAACCTCCTTTAAGCATCAAATATCATTGCCATGTCCTCAAGAATGAAGCACTCCAGCTGGAAGAGGAAATCAATGCAAATATGACCCTTGGCAAGCAAAATCGTGGTCTTCTATGGCGCCCTTGCATGACTGTAATTTCTGATCAGACCTCTGCAAATGTTTATCAGACTTCTAATGCACCTCCAAAATGTCTTCTATGCAACCAATTGATGCAAGTGTGACCTCCAATGATATCTACAGCTGATATGCAAAACTCCTGAATCGAACTAACACAAAATTGGCGTTTGGCCACAAATTTTGGCACAATGAGAAGTTTGAAGTAACTCCTCCAATCAACTGCAACCCTTCAGTAGATAGTTTCACTATCTCAGTTATGCAAATCAATGGGATACTTCGTACCCAAAGAACTCAAATGTATTATGCAAAAACCCTAGGCTTCTCCACAACCAACATACCAAATCAAGTATCAAATATCCAGTATGAAGAGAATAATGGCAACCCTCTCTACTTATACTTTTCTTTCCAAGTTTAGGACGGCCATCTAGAAGCTTCCATAATACTCTTTAATTTTATTTTAGTGACTTTATAATATAATAATTTATCTAGTCACTTAATTAAATTAATTAAATATAAAGTCACCTTTTAATTTTTAATTTATTTGATGATTAATAAATAATTAACTTAATTAATTTCTCCCTTATTTCTCCACTTACCCTTCGGAGAATAAAGACTAAGAAATCACATAGAGATGGCTACGAAAAAGGGGACATTACATCTTATGTGGAGGTGTGTTTAGTTGTTGAATTGTAATTTAGTTATAAGTTGACTAGTTTATTTTAAGGTATTATAATTTGTATACGAAAGTCTATATTTTAATAGCACATATGTTGGCCAGTTAGCCTTGCTTGGTGAAAGATGTGATCTCTCTGTTTCTTACTAGCCAGAAGCATTAAGTAGATATTGAAAATGGTCCCATATTAATCTTTAATCTCTCTTAATGTTGAGTGTAAGGTCATGACAGCCTCAAGCTCTGTTGCCTCTTAGCATTCTATGTTTTTGAGTTATAAATCAGTCTTATTTGTGTTGTTTGCTTCCCATCAGAAAACAACACAAATAAGACTGATTTATAACTCAAAAACATATTTACCTGTGCAGTTTAAAGACAATTGAGTCCATGCACTCCCTTATGGTATTCAATGATTCATTGAACCATGAAACTAGGATTAGGTTTATGGTTTAAGAGGCTAGCATTTAAGCCTCAGTTTTGTATTATATGTGGGCAGTAACCCCTCTCATCGTAAGTAAGCATCATATTTTATCTTCTAAGAACAAATCAAGGGCATTGTTGTTTGTATTTTGAATCTGCTGTTGCTATTTGTTTCAGTCAAGTTTCATTAATCATAGGTGGTTTTTCTTTCCCTCCCACCCTTTTAACCAGATTGTATTCACAATAGTTTCCTAATCTGTCAAAATGTTATCTATGGATTGTTAGGGTTTCTATTCATATACAGAGAAGAAAATCCATATGTTGTCGATTACCATTTCTTTTAGTCTTTTTAAACTACCACCTCTATGTTTATCCATTGTGTATGCCATAAAAACAAATTGTATATACAGTAGCAATACTTTAGAATTGTGCCAACTGAGTTTGTTATAAGCTCACAAATTCACAATCCTTTTAGGAGAATATAAAAAGAAAGTCCACAGTTGGAAAGAAGTTGGTTTGTGGGTACACTTGTACAAGCAGGACCTAAGTTCGAATCTCCCATGTCCAACCCATCAGAGTGTCCTAAAACATTCGACATTAGTAAATTTCAGTCCCTGCCACCATAGCAAGTGCAGGCCTACAACAAAAACCAATAATAAGAACAAGAATTTCAATGGTGCTGTCGTCAATTAATAGGACCAAGTGGCTCTCATGCTGGTGACCAAGGTTCAAAACTCCCCAAGGACATCATAGCACCAAAATGGCCTACTAAAGTGATAGTTCCCACTTTAGTTGAGTGTATGTGAAGCAATAAGGAAGTTGCCCTGCAGGAGGAAATAGGAGGTACAAGAGTACATGGTAGGGCCACAGATGATGCTAGAGGACAGTGGAGTGATAAGGAGGAGGATACCCAACAAGAGGAGATATGAGGAGGAGGAGAAAGCCTTCAAGCCACAGGAGTGCAACAAGAGTAGCAAGAGACTAAAACTACAAAAGTATCCCCTAATGATAGAGAGTTAGATAGAAAGGTAACCCTACAAAAGAATATTATGGGATGCGAGTCTCATGAACAGTATGTGGGTCTCATGAACAAACCCTCACAATTCAAGGGTGAGTGCCCCCAATGGAAACCCTTACCTATTAATCTAAAAATAATAAGAATATTTTTTATTGCTCAACCAATTTATCTATCTATTCCTATTCATGTGCTCAATTGTTTATAAAACTATTTATAGAAAGAAAAACTCAAAATTGATAACATTTTTTCCTTATTCTTCTCTCTAATTTCATATTCTAATAGTCCTCCCTCAACATCCCAAATTTTACCTTTACCATTCTCTATTTCATGTTTTATCCCTACTATTCAATTCTTGCAAGAAACAACATATTTTCATTGGTAAATTTGGAGAGCTTTGTATTTTCATGAACATCTCCCGAAGACGAGATTAGATATGTAATACCACCAACTTTTAAGAAATGGCCTCATATCCTATTTTGTTCACTTCCTTAGCACCTCAAATCTCAAGGCTATTTGACAAATAAAGCCACCTTCATAAAGTTGTAATGAGTCAAGAAGCTTATTCCCATTTTGTACAAGGCCCACAAGCATTATTTCTTCTCATCTCATCTCTATGGAAAGTGATATAATGTTTGGATTAAGCTTCAAAGATATGACCGTATCTTTTTTGTACAAGTTCACCCATGGTCCCTCCCTACCCTGGGTTCTCTGTGGGTCCATCTGTGAAGAACCCACAAGGAACCCGAGGTGCCCATGAGGGAACCCAGGTGAACCCAAAAGGGAACCAGCCCCAGACCTGGTCCCAAACCAAACCCATACGAGAACCAAGGGAATCTAGAGGTACCCGATAGCATAGTGAAAATGCATTGCAAAGAGTGATCTAAGGGAGTTCATGAGGTAGGAAATAACTAAAACAGCTGAGAGAAGTAATCAAGCATGTTTAATAAACAAGTAATCCACAACAAGAAAAGCTAAGAGAACATTATAGAGGTACTAGCAAAGGCTATAATGCATGCAAAGGCACAAATTGAGCAATAGGCTTGTAAGAATTTACAAAATAGTAGAAACCTGGAAGCTTAGCTCCACTCTTTTTTATTTTCTCCACATTGAGTATCTCCGCGTTAAATCCTTGTGGTCTCTCTTTTAGTGTGTTTTGATGAATATGCTTGTTTACATCCATTTCATGCGCTACTTCACTCTCTCAAGCAGGTAAGAAGACATCTAAATAACATGTTTAGCTCATTATAAACACAGTACTCATTCGTAACATAAAATAAGTTGAACTCAACCTCATGAGTTAAAGAATCGGTGTACTCTTTGTTGTACTATTGTTCTTTTGGAATAAGAAGAGTCACACATTGGTAATTACCAATAACAAAAATGGGGTATGAAATTTGATATGTACTTATAGTCATTGTGGTGTGTATGTCAGCATGTACATAATTGCATAATGGATATATGATGTACATGGCAGCTATAGAGCTGTAGTAACATCATTCACAGCATTAAATTGTTGCTTTTAGTAGTATAGCACAATGAAACAGAACATAGAAATGCAGGTCCATGTGATACATCATTCATTGGAATACCCAAATCAATTACAGAACAGATGATATCAGAATAGCTTTCCCTTGTGCCTTGTAAGGGTTTGCTAACACATTTCGTATTTTTTGCACACTTGCTTTGATATTTGATAATTGACAAAACAGTGCAGGCCATCTGGTTGCATAGTCCAACCATGGGAAAAGACTCAAGACAAGCAACTTTTCAAAAGAAAAAAACCATCGATTTTAAATAAAAGCATCACAAAGGGGACAGAACATTGGTTTCACATTTCTCCATGCAAATTCAAAGTATATTTGAAAATAATCAACTGTAACATTTTTATTTATTCATGCAATTGTTGTAGTATGCATTTAAGGACATCATAATGAAAGTAGCACGGATGTATAGATTTGTTTCTAGCATCATACCATCGTAGTATTCATTTTTGGCATCACAACGATGTAGAAGACTAATTCAGAATGAATGTATCATGTCTATGTAAATTGATGGTTGTGGCATGCATATAAGAAGCTATAGTAGATGTGACAGATTGTAGTATTTGTTTTCAATAGTTTAATACACATAGCTTATGGTTGTGGTAGACTTTTCAAAATTGTTCTTTCAATTAAAAAAAATGTATTATGCAAATAGATAGGCGTTTACAAGTATGCTTATGCACCAAAGAGTTTCTTCCATGATGGAAGTGGTTACATGTCTTTTGGTCATTGATAGCAAGGTGAGAAGAGCACTCGTGGTGAGTAGCACTCCACAAGAAGCTTGTTTTCAGGGGTGCATAACTGCACATATGCACCACCTTCAATGAAAGGATTTTCATGCATTTGCATTTGTTGTTGATAATGCATTGTTTTGAATTGTAAAACCCAAGAAAGGGGCAGATATTTAGAAGATACTGTGACTTCAGCCACTCACATAACCAAGATGTTTTGATCATTGGTTTTAAGTATTTGAACTTTGAACAAGGAAGACAATGGAGCAAGAGTTGAGAAAGAGATTGCCAATCTAGCCTACAAGCATGCATTTTGCAAAAAGAAAGGGTTAAAAAAATCACCAATAAGACCACTACCAATCATATGATTAAAGAATAGGCACCAAAGAGTGCAAGAGCATAGACTAGGCCACCAAGGAGTGAAAGATGTCTAGAAACACATGAAGAAGCCGTGTACTCCAAACCTAATATGATGTTTTAGGTTAGCAGGTTGGAACAGTAGACTCCAAAGAAATGAATGAAACAAATTCCTGTTGTAATGTCCCCATTTTCAGGTTCTCTTGTAGTGCAGTTGGCATTGACTTTTTGGGTTTGTGTCAACCTGATCAGAGAGGTATTTTGATGTTACCAGTGAGCTTTGATGGTTTAGTGGAGTTGTGTGACACTTTCAGATGTTATTTCTAGCTTTTGGTTTGGGCTCCAAGATTCTTGGAGGGAGAATCTATTTTTAGTAAGTCACCTAGTAGGGTTTGTTTATCATCTTTCATCATTGGGATCACTGCTACATAATCAGTCTTTGATTCTAAGGCTTTTCGATCATTGTCGCTAATTGGGTGTATTATTGAGTTATATTTAATTAATTTTACTAAGGTTGGCATTTTAATTGAAATAAATAATCAGGCGTCTAAGTATCATAACTCGTTGGAAAGAGAACGGAGAGATTTAAATGATGAGATGCTTAAAAGTGGCTTTCGTTGTCGGAAATGTTTTAAAAATTAAATAGATCACTTTTTGGAGTTAAAAGGTTTAATAAATAAAGCGATTTTAAAAAGGAATTTCTAGAAAGTTCCCTAAAAAGTTATAAAAAGGGGAACTGAGAGCTCATTTGGTATGTCGAGTTTATTCTATTTCTTTGATTGAAACCCTTGTGGTTCTAGAGATTGAACTTGGTTCATCTCAACCTCTGGAGGATGAAAACCCTCTTGGAAAGATTAGTTTCGGTGGTGAAAGATTCCTCCCTAGCTAGTGATTGGTGGAGTCACTCAGATTTCGCATCGGTACTTCAATGGTTATGGTATGAAATTAATGAAGACTTTGAAAAGATATTTTTCAGGTTTTGTTGTTGTAATCGAAGTTTTGCCAAGAAAGTTGTGTCTAGACACCATGTTATGAAATAAGGGTTTTTTGTTGGATGAGTTTGGATTCATTGAAGGTGTTGAGCGATTTGGTATTGGTGGAGTTGAGATTGAAGCTTCTATTTCAGTGTGGGTTATTTGTTTGAAGGTTTCCTGTGGGTTTGGACACCAAGTTCCTATTGTTGGTCATTGTGGCGTGAGATTTGCTAGGTGTTTTGGAAACCTTTGGTTAGCATCAAAAAGGGAGTTGCTGTACATTTTTGAGTGCTGCAATATGTATTTTCAGAACTGAAATATTTGTGAAAGCTTCATCAATATTTGTGTGCTTGGAAAGTGCAAGTTGTTATTCTATTTGCTGTTGTTCAATAATGGAAACTGTTTTCTTGGAATCACTGCTGTTTGTGTCCTTGTACTACTCCAGTTTTGTAATAGAGAACCTTTCAGATTGAATTTCAGATCTGTGCAATATTATTTCAGTTAACTCAAGGTCAGAATTTCATTGGTTTGATGCATTATATTTCTGCTCATAATAGATAATTTTGTGTAAATCTTGCCATATGTCGGTTTATGAATAGAGACATTTCCTTCTTGCTGTTATCTATTTGTTTGAGTGTTTTGCAAAGTTGAATGGTATCTCTGCAAGATATAACGAAAACAAACAGAAAACCTTTAAACAGTCAATTACAATAAACAAGCACACTGTTTAACAAAATTACTCAGTTGGGAGAAATGAAAACTTGGGCAAGATTACATAGGGGATCTTACAAATGTCCATAGAAAATATCAAATAAAAACAAGAAACAAAATACCAAGTTAAAATCCACACTTATTAACAACAAAGATTCTATGTTCCTCAAAGAAAGCACATGTTTTACTTCACAATTTTTTCTAACCATGCCCATAAAAATTAATATCCTTATGGTAGGGTCTTATGCGGCTGCTTAACTTATTTTGTCTAGCAGTCACTGCTCAATTTTTTAAGGAATTATTTGTGAAGCTATTGATCTCATGAATATCAAGCGACATTCACAGAAGACTGGAAATACAGATACACAAAGAGCATTTAAATTCAAAGACCACTTGAGACACAAAATTCAGAGACACAAAAAGCATTAAAATTCTACATACATACCAGTAAACAAATTTTACACTCATCGAGATTACGGGTGTGCTTTTCACCTCCAGGATAACAAGGAGCCGACTCTGCATCGAGAATAAGCTTTCTCCTCTGCTGATACAAACCCTGTGGCCTTGTATACTGCTCATTCACAATATGCCTACACCATGTAAATTTATTCCCCATAACTTCCTTCAATCTTTCACACTCTGCCTTGGTTCCTCTCCAACTAAACCTTGGAATTCATGCCACAAACCCTGCCAATGATTTTCAATTCCTCCATGACCATGAAAACCACCACAACACCATCCAAAACTGTTCAAAATCCATATAGAAACAAACAAGTAGATTTCAAGTAGTTGAAAGAAACTGAAGTAATACCAGAAACAAAACAAAAAGCAAAAATAGTTTTAAAATGGCTTTTTTAACCTTGTTAGATTTGTGATCTCTATACATTCCATCATCATCGACCTCATCCAGTAAAATAAAGAAAAAGTCAATGCAAGGCAGCCTGGCCAGTAGAAAACACTGACTTCCTGGTACATATAAACACCTTAGCTCCTAATTTAGTCTGATAATTCATACCAAACAATCGCCCACATGAAATAATGTTAAGTTGGTGTTGTCACATGGATCACGGAACTGTTGTTGCATTTGGTACGAATAAAAAGGGCACTTTTGTTTCTACTTCGCCAGGCAACAATTGGCCCTTTTGGTCAACTAAAAGTACACTACCCTGTGAACAGTATTGACAGAGATTTGTACGCAAAGCGAGCGAAAAATAATTGGCGCGAGACTTGTTTAAAGATGGGTTCGACTTGATAGCAGCAGCATCAATTCCATTTAACGGCATTAATATTATGTTCTGAGTGAGCAAAAACTTATCTATTGATTAGTTAAAGGGCCTCTAAGCTATAAGTGGATTTAATTTGGGGAAAATTCTATGGTTAAGTGTGCTTGAGCTCGAGTAGTATTGAGATGGGTGACTGACCTCTGTGGAACGAGAGCTAAGTGGACCATTCACTATCATGAGAAATGAGTTCTTTTGAACCACTACTTATGAAATATGGGTCAATAAATTTGACTCGTAAAACTACAGAGTTGAATCCTAATAGCAGTATTACAACTATTCAATAATTGAAAATTTGTTGTGGAAACCTAACACTACTATAACTTTTGGACTATACAATTTAGTTTCCTATATTAAGAAATAATTTTTTTTATTAAATAAAATAATGTTGAGTGAATTATAGTTTTAAGTATGAAATTGTTTTTGAATTTTTATTATTGGTTAAATATTATGTTTGTGTATATTTTATTTAAACAAGAAAACAATTTTAGATAATCTTCAATAAATAGATTGATATATTTATTAATTAATTAATCATAATAATATTAATAAATATATTTATTATTAAATAAAAATAATCTAAAATTAACAAATTAAAATATTTTTTAAAATAATATAAAAATGAATGTATTTTAAAAAATGTATTTAAATTTTTTACATGTTAATATTTTAAATAACATTTGAAATTAAAGATTTGGAAAAAAATTGTATTGATGAAATTCAATCAATCTTTATCAACAATGATTTATAAATAATAAATATAAAATGTTCAAATTATAACAATTCATATCTCAAATGTAATAAGATAATTTTATTTACAAATAATGTGGTGACATGAAGATAAAAAGTGGTAGTAGTAAACAAATAATAAGCCCAAGACAAATCTATTGACTAAATAATTAAATACTTAATAATTTTTTATTACAAAAATTAGAAACTTTTGTTTGCCCTTTTTATTTCAAAGAAATCTCAACTATTGACATCCTTTCCCTCCTTTATCAAGGTATGGAAAATGGATTAATTGAGAAATTATTACGTGGAAGGCGTGTCCTTATATGAACTTTGCAAGTTCATTTTCTCCTTCAACGGTTGAAACATAACAAGAAGCCCTGGTTGACAGTGAAACAAATCTCAGTCGTCCATCATTTTTTTACCATTTTTCAACTGTTTTTCGCCGTTTTCTACTGTTTTTCCCTTGCCATTACCATTTTCCGGCCGAATCTCAACCGTTCATCATTTTTTTCCCATTTTTTCGACTGTTTGCCACTGATTTCCGTGGCTTTTCCCGCCGTTTTCCCTTCCATCTCCAATTTGGCGAGCTGTGCAGCCTGAAAATAAGGCTTTGATGAGGGTTTTAAGTATGTTTATTAAAATGAAAATTACGGGTTTGAGTATGTTTATTAAAATGAAAATTATGGGTTTGAGTTTGGATTTTTATTTTATTTTTTATTTTTTATTTTCGTTTCGCTCATTTTTTCACAATTTTTGTAATAATAAATATTTAATTATACTTTTAAATAATACATTTAATAAATATTAAACATATAATGTATTAAATATTTTAATTAGTATTATATGTAAAACATATAACATATAGTATATCTTAAAAATTATATTTAGATCTAATAATATTTATTATATATAACATAATCTATAATAATAAATATAGTTCATAATGCTATATTAGTTTTATATAATAAATAATTTGGCTTATAATATATAATGTTATATTATAAAAAAATATAATAGTTAATACATAAAATTTAAATAAATATAGTCCATAATGCTATATTAGTTTTATATAATAGTTAATACATAAATAATAAATATAATATATTAATATAATAATGACATAAATAATACATATTTATATAATAATATAATAGTTAATACATAAAATTTTAAAATATATATATAATAATATTATTCTATAATTATAAAAATTAACAATAATATTAAAATCATTTTTTAAATGACCTAACAATTGATCTCATTTACTAAATATATATTATATTTTTAACAAAATTATTAAATATATATATAAATAAATAAATTGTTATTATTATTATTATTATATATATAAAAACAATTATGTTAAAAAATAGACCAAAATTTATCCTAATTGACCTTCCACACTTCTTCCACGGCACACTAAGGTGCAATAGCTAGTTTATGTTAATATAAAGTCCAAATTGAATTCAAGCAAGCTATGGAAAGTGGGTTATGTGAAGTGTGAAAATAATTTCATAAAAGCAATAGGGGAGAGGGGTCCGTAGTGGAGCACCCTAACTTCATGTTTCTCAAAATCTTATGTGGAAATTTTAAATCACTCCCAATTATGTACAACATTATTTGGTAACTCACATGCTTCTATATTTTGTTTTAGGGCCACATCATCAAATGTGATGCCACATTAGCATGCTTTTTGTTGAGGTATCCAAAAAGGCCCCAAAAAAAGTGAGACCGATAGTGGTGCACTAAGTCATGTTTTGTTGGTGCGCTGATGTGGCATCACATGATTTGTCAGTTTGTGTACTTTATAGATAAAAAGTGTTCTACAATTGGATATTAAGGTGCTCCACTATGAGGCCCACTAAAGACTACTTCTATCCCCACTATTGGACCCCACTCCACTATGGACCACTCTCCACTATGTACCCCTCTCCTCTCCCCTACAAGGGAGTTACAATTGGAATGTTCTTTCATTTTTTAAAAGGAAATAAAGTAATGATTTATATCTTTTTTTCAACTATTTTGTATTAGTATTTCAAATAAGTGGATATTTGTAAGAAAAATCATAGGTAAGATTTATTATATTAAAAAAAGTGTTTTGATTTGTAAAAATTTAAAATATGACTCATGTTTGAACAATTGCTTCAATAGTCATTTAAAATTATATGCTTTGGATTTTAATTAGTGTAAGACTTAATTTTATAACAAAAAATTATGTGATCGAAACAAAGTCAAGCAAGCTATATTTTTAAATGTGATAGTTGGAACTAGAGAAGTGGTACAACCAAATAGTAATGATTGCATAATGAATGTGAAAGGCTAGAAATTTTCCGAAGTCATTCTCATTAAGAATATGGAATTATATCTTAAATCTTAGATTTTACATATCTAACTCAAATAAAATAAATTGTTAAGACTTACAAGCTAAACAAGAAACATTACATAGAGAAATCATCATCATACATATTGATAAGATCTTATATTATATGTTTTATTGAATAGACTTGTGTGACAACTTTATTTAAATATCACTATCAACAATGAAATAATCAATAAGATTATTATCAAAATGTAATAATAATTATTATTCTTTTACTAATCACAATTTATCTTTAATTTTAAAATAGCCTTAATAACCTTTACAAATAAAAATAATAATTTTTAACTCATAAAAACCACCACAATAAACAAACCCACTTATTATTTAATTTAAATTTTAAACCCACTTAATAATCTATTCAAAAATTCTTAAAAGTTAGCTGATTTCTTTTTAGCTTGAACAAGTGTTTTAAAATTATTAGATATCTTGAAAATGCTTGCTTAGGCTCGATTTGTTTATTTATTTATATGCTCCAAAATATTGGCCTATCTACCCATGGAAAAAACTTTATTTGCCCTTCCTTGTCTTGAAAGTTATGTAGGGCCATAGGTGGTGAAGGAATTAAAAACCAGTGAGAGACAAATATTGCGGCAGACTTTTGGACTAATGCTCACAAGAAATAATTTCTCAGCTAAATTACTTTTTAATTGGAAATAAATGTGGAAATTTGATCAAAATGGCCTTCATATATTGATGGTATGTTAAAAAGAGGTAATTAAGAATGTATGTATTAGCTGATATGTTCTCTTGTGTTATATTTCTTGGTATTACTGTTTCTTTCAGTCATTTTGATTGGGATGTGCCTCCTTAGACATTTTTATACTCTTGTAAATTATTTTTCTTTTATTAATATAATACATTTTTCTAGAACACATGTATTATATATTCTAATCTAAAAATAGAAGAACCATAAAGTTGGGTTAACTTAGTATTAGTATAGGCATTCTAAATAGAGGTATTTCACTCCTTGTCATTGTAGAATGTCTCTTGGCATTAATTAATATTGAAATGTTGAAAGAAAAGAAAAAAGAATAGAGGGTGTGTCTAATTTTTGAAACTAGAAGGTGTTAGATGGTTAGAAAAAAGGGCGGGTAAAGATGACAATTTGAGACTTTGTAGTAGCATCCTATACTTAAGCAGTCATGTCCTTTATTCTTTTTGACATAAACTACTATTTGTGTACCTATAATGCCTAAAAGAGAAAAACTTGGTGCTTAAGGCACATTTAGGGATTTCTTGGATTATCTCCCTAGATTGACTCATCAATAATAATATTGAATAGGTTGCAGGTGTGTGTAGTCCCAAGTGTAGGTATAGATCAGTATAACAATAGAGGTTTGTGGTGTGAAGTAGGTGTAAGCCCTAGATGTCTAAAAATAGGTTAGAGTTGCCTAGGGGGAGTGTGTGAGTAAGTAGAAGGGTGCAAGATGAGCTTTTACTAGCCCATCCCACTTTTTATAAAGCATCTTTAAACCTAATTTGATTGTTGGAGATGAATTGGGCTTTAGGGTTTATGAAAAAGGCACATATTTAGGTAGGAAATGATAAGTTTGATTCATAAGGTGCTACCATGTAGAATCCTATCCAAAAAAGATGAGTACAACATTTTGGCATGCTAAATGATAAACAGGTTGAGAATAAATGGAAAACAAGGGCTTAAGTATAAGAAGGGTAATGTTCATGTGAGAGGGGATTGTTTAGAATTGTGCTTATTGAAAGCATGCATTATTAGAACAAGTACAAAAACATATGTGAAAAGTGCTAATTATGAACTTTTTGACCTCACAATTTGTCCCCAATTTAGTCTACTTGTGAGCTAGAATAAATCAAGTTTACTAAAGTAAATAAATTTCGTATTCGTTATACCTAATAAAAGGATACTAAGAAAAAAGGTATATTTAAGAGCTTTGTTTGATGTCATTTATATGTCTTTCCTCAAGTATTGTCTCGTAGATCTACAACACATTTAGGAATAGAAGTCATTGTACACAATGAAAATACCCTAAAGAGTAAATTCCACATGTTTTAAACCTTTTCATTTAAGTTGTTGAATCTAGCAAGAGGATGGAACCATGGAGTTGCAACCTATGTAGCCTCAACAAAACTAAGGTGTAGTAAGTGATAAAGAGAAGTTTGAGAGGATCATGTTTATCCAATATTCATGGAGTTGTTATTGATTTAGCCTCCATGAAGGTTTTAATTCATGATTAATGTGAGTGGTATATAATTTAGAGGATCACTTTAATTAGAAGTGTGGTATGTAACTTATATGGTGGAATCACTTTACCCATTTGCATAATGTATGAACCATGAAGGTGTTGCTTTAACTATTGTATAGTATGTAGGACCCATGCTAAGGAGTCACTCTAACTAAGACGTGTGGTGTAGGATCTAAAAGGAAATTCATAGTCATTTATAACTATTTCTACATAAACCTAAGAGAGACAAATGTATAAATCATTGATAATCCACAATGCAAAATAATAGACAAACATACCATCAAGATGACATAAGATATACTATGGAAAACCTGTTAGTATGCAGCGATTGATCATGAAAATACTGTACACTCATAACATATCCTCATCGGGATTCAGGGTCGAGTCGGGCCTCGAGCGAGGGTTCGAGCAACCCCCAATTTTTTTTTCTTGTTAACACGTCAAGGTTTTACGATTAACATGTCAAATGAAAAAAATGACTTTGTAAAACCCTAATTCTAGAAGCTTCCAAAAAGCTTGTTATAAGCAGTTGGGATGTATGTTGTGGTATGGTATTCACGAGATTGTAATCTATTTTGCTTTGGATAAATAAAATCATTGGATGGCTGAGTTTCAGTGGATTTAGCCCATATTGGGTGAACCATGTTAAAATTTTGTGTTGATATCTTTTGTGTTATTCTTCATTATTATTTTTGGGCTATTTAATCTACATATAAGCGTTAATGTTTATTGCTCTGATCTTCTTGAACCCTAAAAAAATCCTCACAAGGGAAATCCTCGGCCTCCAATGTTATGATATTTCTTTAAAATAAATGCAAAAATCTATAAAATAGTAGACCACTTCGAGGGATGACCTTCAATACGCTGATAATAATATATGAATTTTCAATAGTTTGAGTTATGATCATATGGGAGAGATTTATCTTCTTATTTATAGGGATAACTATATAGGGACACAAGCCTTCCTTTTAGTTAAGAGGTGTTAAGGTACTAACTAAGACTAATATTAAGGTTAAGTGTGTCTCAAGTGCTTATCCTTATTATAATTTAAAATATTTAATATATACTTATGAATATATGATATGAGGATCATAACATTCTCATCCCCTTCAAAAGAACTATTTTCCACAATGCTTAGAAAATGTAAAATGTTTTATATAAAATTGTAGACACATAAAAATGGCCTAGACCCACAAACCACATTTTTCTATATCAAACATCCTCCTCACATAATTAAATTATTTAATTATGTACTAATATCATAATTCCTAACTATTTCCTCCTGATTATTTAAATAAATAAATTTAAATACATCACTAATTTCCTGTCTCTCTATAATTAAATAAATTTCTCAATTTATTTAATTATTATTCACTTTGTACTTTCCTCTACAATTAAATAATTTCCAATAATTATTTAATTGTTCTTTTGTCTTTTTCTCCAAATTTAAATAAAATTATTTATTTAAATTGCCATTCCCACCTATTTTTTACGAAGTAAATAATTAAAAATCATTATTTATTGTCACTTAACCCCACCACTTTTGAATTAAATTAAATTTTAATTCAAAAGGTCAACTCAGTCTTTAAAATTAAATAATTTTAAATTATAATTTGATTTTCCAACCTCTTTTTCTGCCCAATATCTCCTTGTCACATGCATTCTTGTCCATTTTCTAAAATCAAATCTCAACCCTTCATTTCAAATTTTACCCTAATGCTGCCCTAACCCTAATTGATGGTTGTCACATTTAATTTCAGTCTTTGATCTTAGGGCATTTCTCAACTTCCAATCTTGGCCATTCACCCAAAATTGACTTTTCTATAAAAAAAGAAATGTCAACTTCATTTTGTCACTTCATATACTTCATACCTCTTGACCTCTTGTTGGCATACTTCATACTTGCAATTTTTGAGTACATTGCAACTTTTGAATAGAATCCTTCAATATTTGCTTAGGGCTTTGTCATAGGTCATTGTTGCTCCACAAAAATTGAGGGCTAACGTCATTTTGCAACAAATGGAGAAGGGCAATGAAGGTCAATGATGAAGGGCATGAAGGTTGTTTGATGAAGTTTTTCCTTTGTTTTTATCTTATTTTTTCCTCCATTGTACTTCATTGTTTAGCTATGGTTTTGTTTATGCATTTGTTTCCATGCTAACCTATATTTTTGGCTTAGTTGCATTGGTGAACCCAACGCCAAAAACACTTTTTTTGTAGATTTTCGTATGGTTTTGTTTCAAAGGTTAGATTATGTGACAAGTGTCAACATCTCATGCAATGAAACAAAATGATCCAATAATAGCTCTCTAGTTAACATAGTAAACCACTCATAAGTTTAGTTTAAGTGCATGAGAATAAATTAGAATAATAATTAATTAATTATTAGCTAATGATGATTACTCTAACAAAATAGATAAATAATGTACAAAGGAAATTTTTGTGGGAGGGATCAAATGACAACAAATGAATTCCTTTGATCGCATGGGGCAATGTCAAAAAGAATAAATCATCAAGAGGAGCGACAATCAAAGACACTCTAAACTAGAACATGGCCTTAGGTGCAAAGCTCACATGGAGGCTATATCAAAATCTCAATGCACAATGGTCTAAAATTTTAAGGGAAAAACAATTGATCTGCAAAGACCCCAAAAGAATCTTGACAATTCCCAATCCTCCAAAAGGATCACAAATTTGAAGCTTTATATTCAAGTGTAGACCTAAAGTTGTGAAGCACCTTACTTGGAAGATAAATAATGGGAAGGAAGCATATTTCTTGCATGACTCATGGAATGGTTACATTTCACTTGCCTACATCCTAGGGTTGTAAGAAGCCATACAACTAGTGAAAATCACTTATGGGGAGAAAGTGATCGATTATATCATTGACTTGAGAATGGAAGGTAATGTGGAAGTAGGATGGAAGGATTTAATTTTCCTTACTAATCCACTGAAATATGCTCTAAATAAAGAGCTAACCAGTTGCCAAATTCTACTCATGAATAGAAATGATGAAATCCTATGGTGTGATGTCAAATTAGATAACTATTCCATGCGAATGAAATATAAAATAATAAATAGAGACATCAACACTACACCATGGCCCAAAGAGCTTTATTGGAGATCAAACTTCCTCCTTAGGGCTAACTCCTTCGCATGGATAACACTCCATAAACATGTCCTAATTGAGTATAGATTACAAAAAATTGAAATGGTTGGTCATCAATGTCCAATTTATAAAAGAAAAAGGAAAGTGCATAACATCTTCCTTTCCAATGTGAAATGGCCCAAGAGCGCTAATACACCTTTATCAACAAACTTGGATGGTCAAGCCCCTTGCCAAATACTATCGAAGACGTCTTTGTGGCATGGCCAAAAAACTATAAGGGAGCCCTATGGGCCGAGCTTTGAACCGAAGTGCCCACAATGATTATTTGGCATCTATGGAAACAACGAAATGCCAGGATCTTCAAAGGAAAGGAATCTCCATGTTCAGTGGTCATAAAAAAATTGAACTGGGCATTTGCGAACATCAAAATGCAAACGTCAGAAAAAGAACACACTAAGTATTTCTCAATATGGAATCACAAGATCCAAAATTGATGGGAAAATCTAAGAAAGACAGGAAATGTTATAACAAGGTACCATCCAATTGAACTGGCATCAGATGGTCACTAACCCGGAGAGGAAAAGTAAAGCTCAATTTTGACGTTGCTTCGAGGGATAATCCCAAAGCATTTGGGGTAGGATTCATAGTAAGGAACAAAATTGGTAATCCAGTCTAGGCTGGATCTGTTGAACTTCTCGTAGGAACAAACAATGATACATAATTCTCCACACTTTTCGAAGGCTTAAAATAATGCAAGAATAAAAATTTGAACCGCATCAATATTGAAGGAGACTCGACCTTTGTGATAAACGTGACCATAGCATGGAAAGTACCAAGATGGAAGAAAACAATGTGGATAGGGAAAATCTATGGGTACTTGGACACCAAAAAAAACAAATACACAATGAGGCACGTATATAGAGAGGCAAACAACACTACTGACTACCTGACAAACCACACGATCGACCAACATGCTGAGGCGACTATATAATGAAGATTGGTCTGACTTACAAAGATACATATCTACGAACCAACATGAATTGCAGCGACAAACACATGATACATAGTTCACAAGGGATTCGAGAAGATTGAATCAAGATCTTAATGTGAAGGCAAGGACCTGACTTCTAATTGAAAAGAGGCCATCGCATGATTTAATACTCCTTTTATTAAGTATAAACAAGTCCATAAATACCAGTGTCAAGGAGAATGTTACATAACAGAAAGAGCTATATAGCTTCTTAAGAGCAACAAACATCCCAAGAACCAAAACAATGTCGGAGTTTCTAACAATTAAAGGATGCAAATGGAAGTGCGATTAGAAGGATCTATTAGAGTAGCCAAAGGAAGTGTTCATAATCCAATCAAAGGTTGCAGAGGCCACAATTAGAACTATCATAGGCGAGAAGCACCTGGCACATGCTCATGTGCATAATACAAAAATCATGAACTGTTTCCTTTACAATATTGTGTGCACATCCAGAAACTTTGGGCGGGGCAAGAAGATTATCAAGAAGTACATTGCCCCAACACACATAGCCAATGCAGTCAAAGCACTGCTAAATTTGAGCCAAGATTTGAAAGGTCTGGCTGGGGATGCAATCTACATTCTGGCGGCAAGAGGCAATGAATACATGAAGAAGGCCATTACACTTATGAGAGAAGTTCTGAGCAGAAATAATATGTAGAAATATGCGTTTTTTATCTATGTAGGCAATCTTTTTACCCCAGCCCAGATTGAGAGGTTGCAAGAGATCATTGAAGGCATATGCATCATGTGATCTTCACCTTGGGTTGATGGGTTGTTAATGTAATATTTTCTCATGTTTAATGGAAAGGAGCTACACCTTCTAGTGACACTGCTAAAAAAAAGAAAAAGAAAAGAAAAGTACAAACAAATCTTCTAGAGTACCTTGTTAGGATCTAAAATTCTCTCAAACCTTTAATATTTTTAGCTTTTGGCCACTATTTTACTACTTCAATATTCTTAGGGTCCATCTTAATACCTTCTAAGTGACACCACAATTCCTAAGTCTTCTACTTCTTTCACTCTAAAGACAACTTTGGATTATTTTTTATAGATTTTATTATCTTTCAATTCATCAAAAATAGGAATATGAAACTTGTTTTTACAAATGATTTTGTTAAGATCCTTGTAATATGGGCACATTCTCCTTGGATCATTCTTCTTGTTAAGAATAATCATAGGAAATAAATAAGAACTTTTGTTGGGATGAATAATGCTTCTTGGTATTAATTCAATGTGATGATTATGGTCTTTAATTAGAGGTAGAACCTTATAATCTTGAAATATGTCTTAACAATGTTGGATAATCTCCTGAATTTTTAGCCAATCTTGAGTTGTCACATCTTGTACTTCTATAAAATGTAATTGTCCCTCTATATTATAAGAATCGTTCTTGAGAAATTTCTCCATCTTGCGGGAGTTAATAATTTCACTTGGTGGCTATTGTATCCCCAAAAGTTTATGCTTTTTCTCATACGTACTTAAAGCCATGGATACTTATCTTGAAATTTGAAAGACATAGTTCCAAATTGTTTAAGCCATTGCACACCCAAAACTACATCTAATCCCTTATAGGAATAGCAAAATTTTTTAATCTAGTTGATAATTTATCATTGAGAGTTTTATATGATGGCATTTACCACGTCAAGAGAGTTGCATCCCATCAACTATCATGAATTGAAAATTAGATATTGGATAAACAAAATAATTGAGCTTATTAACTAATCTCCTATCAATAAAATTATGTGTACTACTTGTATCAACCAACATTTCCATATTTTAATTTTTGATATAACCAATAATTTTGAGTGCTTGTGATGCATTCATTCTATTCAATGCATGTGGGGAGATAGTAGTGTTTTCTTTTACATTGGAATTTTCATGTTTAAGTTGGTTCTTTTGTAGGTTCTTCTCCCTCTTCTTCAACCTCAAGCCTAATAAATGCACAAACAGAACATTAATTAAGTCTTAGGAGGTGCAGAAGAAAGAAAAATACCTATTGACAATGGTCTCAAATGAAGTATTTAACAAGAATGCATCTATTGTTGGCATGGTCAAAAGGATTGGATAGTATGTATCTAAAAATCTTTAGAACATATATCTTTTTTATATCAGTAGATTGATCACCAAAACTTTCAACTCTATACCACATGACAGAAAAATGATAGCCTTCACACTACCTTCACTCCTTATCAAAGCTTAAAAATTGAAAACCAAAATAGAATGCGCTAGACACTATAAAGCCAAAACTATAACATCCACTGAATTAGTTATTAGAATGCACGACAATGGTATTTTTCCTTTATGTTATCCATTCTCTGGTTTCTTTATATGAATGCATCTAACACAGATTTAGCATGCCCGTCCAAGTTTTAGAATGATGTTAAAAGATTTAAGAAAACACAAATGATGGGCATTAAGTACCAAGTAGATGATATCGATCAATATTTACGATCAATTAAAGCACGAATCATATCTGGATTAGAGAACAACAATACCAAAACCTTGCTAAGAATCACATAGATTGCAGATTGCAGATTGCAAATACTGCTCATGGCATGTCAGCAACTTCCGAACAACATTTAGTTTTGATTTGAAATATTAACAATTAATAAAAGAAAACTTTAGGCCATCAATGAATACAGCTAGCTTTGACACACACACATTTCTAGACAGAAATCTTAAGGCACAAAACCTACAACGAATGGAGAACTATAGCTTAATTCTATTAAGAAGCGAAGTGTCATATAGCAAGTCCATTCAGAGAAATCCACACAAAAGGACTTGTTCTTCACATATTACGAATCTTGTTGCCAATTTAAAAGACCTTTGCTGCAATAAAAATACACTTCATTGCCTTTTGGCAACATCTCGTGTGTAGAATATATTCATAGAACACTTAAAGGTTGCTAATTTTCCTTCTGTATGCCCTGCTTGCTTATGTCAACAGCTCCAATGGGCCTCTTATACACGTACCAATGTGCAATAAGAAGATAGACCAGAAAGTTTAGGAAACTGAGGATGGCGAGAAGAAAGAAGAAGTAATCAATATGTCCATAGTTCAAGTTATCAGGAATCCATCCTTTCTTTCCATGCCTTGTTGTAATGTGGGTAACAATTGTAACAAGTAGAGAGCTGAGGTAACTCCCTAATGCTTGAGTGGTAAGTGCAAGTGCACTACCCAAACTCCGCATGGCATCAGGTGCTTGGTCATAAAAGAACTCTATTTGTCCTATGTAAGTGAAAATTTCAGCAGCACCTACTAAAAAGTACTGAGGAATCTGCCAAAAAATGCTCATGGGTATGTATGATCGTTCGTAGTAGTTATGTTCTGCGACCATGTTAAGTCTCTTGATCTCCACCAATGCTGCAACAACCATGGCAAAAACAGAAATGACTAAGCCAATTCCCATACGTTGTAGATGGGTAAAGCCCCTTTGGTGCCCAGTGTATTTTCGTGCAAATGGAACTATGAAAAAGTCATAAACTGGAACCCAGAACATGACACTAAGAATATCAAATATAACTAATGATGCTGGTGGAATTTTGAAACTGGAACCGATCCTGACATCCATAGTATCTCCTTGTTCCACAAAGAGTGTACTCATTTGACTGTAAGCTGTGGTAAATATAATAACACTGGCCCAAATTGGAAACATTCGGATAATTGATTTCAACTCCTCCACTTGAGTCACAGTGCAAAGTCTCCATGGGTTGATGTTACCCACTTTACATTTCTCATTCTCAGTTTCTGTTGCAGCTTTGTCCAGAAAGCTGTACTTATACAAGATGTGTTAATTATAATCATTATTACTAATTGTAATAAACTGCCTCTACTAATTATAAACTTGCTCTACATGTATACCATATATAATTACATTTCCAAATGTTAAAGATTTACCACATATAGAGAAAACAATATAGTCATTTGAAGCAGCAATGTTAAAACATGGAAAGAGAACATCCATTTGCTTTGAACAGTTTTATTTAAGCTATAGATATACAAATTACAGGAAAACAGCACATGCACTGGTCCTAATAAAAAGAAGGAAGAAGTGGCTCATTACAATATATAAATGTCATTATGTGTCATTTGAAGGATACAGTAAATACTAAATTCTTACAAAACAATGTAAATGTTAAGTCAATTTTGGATCCATCATCACCTTCATGTCTCTCAGGGTCAACCAGAATCAACAAAGAAACACAGAAATTTCAAATTAAGTTCTTAAAAAATAGTGATATTATTTCTTTGTCAACTATGTTTTCCACTAATTTTATGACTCGTTTGGATTCCCCAAGGAAGAATATATTAGCCTTTTGTAAAGAACCGGTTCTAATTTTTTCAGTTTTGAATGAACACACAAATGCAAGAGACACCCATTAGGGTTAGTCCAAACCAAAACCAGCAGTTTGTAAGTAACTCTTTGCCAAGAATGCACACTCAATCTCAAGATGAGAAAGATGCTATCATATGGCAAGAGGATCGTCAGTACAACCGGAAAGGAATTACAATTCTGAAAGTAAACTCAACGCCAAGAATGTGCTTTCCAAACCAAGGTGGGAATGGAGCTACCATATGGCGGAGATACTAAGGAATTACAATGCAACTCAGAATGTAAATAGGCGGCAAGCCAGCCTCTTCCACTTTTCAGCGGGCAGTATAATAAAGTAAGAGAAAGATAGAGAGGAGAATTGCTGATAGTACTACTAATTAGCTTACAATATGTTAGAATGCTTGCCAGAGCCTAGTAATCCAAGTTCTTTAATGCTGCAACAATTTATAAGACTTCCTCAATACTTATCAAACCTCTCTGGATTCAAACTCCTCACAAATCTGCATTTATCTATGACTGATATAACAGACCAGCAACTGAAATGAAGCAATCAGCAGCCCTAGAACCCACCAAAATACTCACAACTCGCTCAATACTTGCTGGAATGACACGAGACTTGATGCAAACGAAAGCTAGGAAGACGACAATGAAACCTAGACTGAGAAATGACTAACAAAATGCAATATTATTTTTGTGCACACTTCCCAAGACAGCCCAGAATGGTACGGCCAAGGAGAAGGGCAATTTTGCTTTTAAAAATCCAAATCTACATTAAAAAATCTACAACTTTGCAAGAATGGTCGCTCCACATAGAGAAAAGGATTTATGCAATGCCCAGAACAATAATATTTTTATTTCATTAGATATGAGCAATTCTTACAATCAGCTATGATATTCAACAACTTCAAAATGAGATTGAAAAGCAAAATTAGAACTCCAAAAATGCAAGATACTCAACTGAAATGCAAAACAAACCTATTACAAACTATCTCTCAACTAGTTGCTATCTTTCAAGCAAGAAGAAGAGCCAAGCTAGGAGGCATTCATTCCTCGAAGCAATTCCTGTTACCATTTCGGCAACATAATAATATTGAAGTCATAAGATGATGAAATGAAGACCCAAGGCTCCCTTTTATAACTTTGAGAAGACCTCTCTAGATGCTTCCAGAAGGGGCGCCCATTCCTCAAGATGCTTTTAGGTTTTGACTTGACCATTGACCAAGCTTCAAGGTGGCGTCCTTTTTCATAAAGGCAAATTTTCTTTAATTTAAAATTATCTTCTCTCCAAAAGTTGGTGTCCCACCTCCAAGAGCAATATTTGACCTTAGAAATATTAAAACTTTCCCTGATGATGCGTCCACCCATGAGGTCCCCCTTTTCAGAACAACTTAAAGTCATGAAGCTAGGCCAAGGGGTTATAACATTATAATATAACATTATTTTAATTAAAATACTTATATCTCAAGAAAAAGCATCAAAAGGCCAAAACAACCATACACCCTGAACTGACTGCAAAGGGAAGCCAACTGAACTGAAGCCAACAGGACCACTGCCAGAAATAGAATTTCGGAAAGTTGCTCAGATCAAAGTGCATGCAACACCATTGCGAAGCTTTTTGAAAATCCAAAAAGAATCTGCAATCCAAAATCCCAAACTCCAAGATGTAGCCGTCATAACTTGCTAAAAATAGTAAGTTCGGAAAGGTTGCCCGACATTGTTGCATGTCATACCTCTGCGAAGCTCTCTGAAAACCCAGAAGGAATCCAGAATCCAAATAGCCAAACTCCAACATGCAAACCCCTGAATCTTCAAAAGAACCCACCAAACAGCGGGAAACCCTAATTCTGCCACTGACTAACCGACAACACCCCGGGGATAGGCCATCAATCAATGAAAAGTGTAGTGCTAAAAATGGGGACATTACACCTTTGTTGCTTGGTATGGGAAGTATACAAGAAAGGGATATCTAGTGCCACATCTGCTAATTTATTTTTGCTAAGAATTACTTTGTCCGACAATTGCTATTTAGTTTGGCAAGATAAAATGGTCCAACTAAGACGCCAATTTTGAAGTCATTAAAGGTAGTTTTTGTTTTTCAATGTAGATTTAACTTGGTTCGAGTTTAGAAAGACAATTTATAGGTATCTCTTCTTAATGGTTTTATTGTCGAGACCACTACTAAGGGGTCTTAGTCCTCAAAGCATTATTGCCTTGTTCAAACCTGCAAGATCAACGACCTAATGAGCCTTTGAGCATGTTAGCCGAATGAAGACACACATCTTGCGAACATGTTATCCCAGGGGAGGCAGATGACCTGCAAGCTTAGTGGCCTTGCAAGGGTTTGAATCTTGGTGGCTGCCACAACAACATTGTGACTTGACCACTACATTGGGCCCTTATCAACTAAAGGTATTTTCTTTTTTTAATTTTAAAGGTTGAAAAGGGGCAAACCTTATAGATAAAGTTAAAGATAGCTTCTTTTTTTTTTAAACTAAAAGAGGGATAAAATTTATTCAATCGGAGAAAAGAACAATACAAAGCAGTGCATTACACATCCCTATCAACCTCCACTAATTGATCCAGCTTTTGAGACAAATCCGGGGGTAATTGACCCCTTTCCACAATGTTCCAATCATGCAGATGATCAGAAGCCCATTTAGCCAAACAATCTGCAACCCCATTCCATTCTTGTAGAATATGACAAAAAGAAACAGAATCCAAGGAAGCACACAGATTAAAAATCTGTTTTATAATGACAGCTAGATGCCAACTAGCATCCTCAAGCTGCTGCCTCTTCAGGAACATCACAACAACCTAGGAATCAGATTCACAAATGATCCGTCTCCACCTAAGAGCATAGCCACCTCCATAACATAGAGAATGGCAAGAGCCTCCATCAATTGTTAGTACACCAACCCTTATAAAGTCACTAACAAGCGAGATAGTTCCTTTATAGTAGATTGGATGATTTGAAGTGCCACACAAATATCTAAAGGCCCTCTTTACAACAATACAATGTTCCTTCCTTGGTTCTAACTTACATATGCTCAAAGTTCCCACTAGATGGGCAATGTCTAGTTTGGTATAGACCATGTCATATATTAGACTTCCAAAACACTTGCATAAGGAAAATGACATATGTCTTCAATATCCTCTTGGTGTTTGAGGACACTATCCCACACATAACTTAAAACTAATACAGACACATCAACAAATTTGCATTTCCTACATTCTAAATCCATGCAATATAATCTCAACATATTTCCTCTAATTCAACTAAAGTTTTTGTTTAAACAAACCCTTTTTATTTTCATTTCCAAAATAAAGTTTGTGGCACCAGTATTTTTCATATCAAATTATGATGACAATTGATCCTTGATCATTTCTTTATTATTTCCAATTAACAACATATTATCAACATATAGTAGCACAAAAAAAAAAAAATGATCACCCACTTGTTTGAAATATATATTGTGACAACTTTGCTTCATACAAAACCAATCCCAACACATCATGATTAACTTGTTTCATATATATCCAATTTCTAACACATAAGTCTCAAACATTTGGTACTACATCCTTGGTGATTGGTTTCAGCCAAAGGGGGATTTCTTCAAAAGCCGAATCTCACTTTTTACTTAAGTGTAGGTTTTTTTGTTGTGACATGGATTTTTTTTTCAAGACCCTTGTATAAGAATATTATCTTCACATCCATCTATTCTTCTTTAAAATCATATGCAATGGTAACAATGGAAAGAAGTCTAATAGAAATCAACAATAAGAGAGAAAATCTCACCAAAATCAATTACCTCCAATTTGAGAATATTCATTTGCTATTAGGTAACACTCTATTTCTCCACTTATTTTCTACATTGAACTTTTTGAACATCCATATTCTAATAGACAACTTGCCAAAGACCATGTCATATTTTTGTTCAACACCTCCATTTCTTCAACCATGGCCTCCTTCCAAAATTTAAGTGCCTACCCAATAGTTGCAGAATCATCATCAATAATAGATAAAACAAAAATAGAATGAAAATCAAGTAGACTATATCTTTTCGGTTGCCTACTTTTTTGATCTGATCTTCTCAAGATTGGGGTATATATTTCTTCTCTTCTTTCACCTTCATTTGTTGATTCATATTTAAATACAAATTCTCCATCTTTTAATTTGATGTTATTAGTTCTCCCCCTAAGGGTAAGGTCCTATGGAGGAGGCTTCCTAAAAAATCTCAAAACATTTTATAGCTAGTGGTCCCATGAATTTAATAGTGTAGTTCAGCTTAAAAATTAAGCTCCAAAATTTAAGGAATAAACTGCAATATTTTGATAAAAACTAATAAATAAAAATAATTTTCTCCTTTTTATTTTTTGGCAAGAATTTAAAATTCCAGATGATTGACAAGTGGTAGAAAAAATTCTTAAGCTATAGGGACAATTTCTAGCCCCACCTCAATTTCACCAGCTCAAATATGTAGTTCTAAAAGGTAAGGGCTGCTATTTTTCAGGTAAAAATTCCAATTAATCTTTTAACATAATTTTTTTTTCTTCATGAAACCCTTTGTTCCATGAAAATAGATCTTGAAACCCCTCCATAATGTAAAATTAACTAGAAAAAGAAAGAATAGCTTGTAGACAGAAAAACAGAGAAAAAAGACAAAGCAGAACAAAATTAAAGATTCTATTAACCGAATTAATTACAATGCACCAAGAAACGTTACATATAAGAACCACAGCAAAGAGATTGCGGTGGAAATCAAACTTAACAATAGTTTGCTTTAGTTGCATATCGCATGAAAAAGAAACAGGTTGCTCCTACGGTGATAAGGGCAATGAAAGCAAACTTAACAGCAGTTTGTTTTAGTTGCAGATCGCATGAAAAAGAAACAGATTGTTTGCTTAAGTTAGCTTAAAAAGATGTCTGTTGATTATGGAGAAAACAACCATTTACGGAGAAAACTAGAAAGAAACTAATGCTAACACCCCCCCCTTAAGTCTAACTAAGGAGACAGAAAAGAGGAAAGAGAGAAAACCCTGTGGGAACAAAAACCCCCCCTCAAAAAATATACACTAATTGTGAATGGCAACTACTGTGTTGCAGTGTTCACCCAAAGAAGATCTCGCAGAATGTGAAACTTATGCTCAGTGAATGTCTTCATGAAGATGTCGGCAATCTGTTATGAAGTGGCACAGTACTGCAAGTCGATGACTCCATCACTTATCAATTCACGAATGAAGTGCATGTGGATCTTGATGTGTTTAGTCCACTGCAGCTGTATGGGATCTCTGCAAAGCTTCAGTGTACTTTGATTGTCACACCAAATGATAGTCAGACGATGGAAGAGGATACCAAGTTCAGTTAGGAAGTTTTAGAGCCAAATGGCTTGAATGGTAATGTTGACTGCACCTCTTTAATTTTGTTCTGCTTTGTCTTTTTTCTTTGTTTTTCTATCTGCAAGCTTTTCTTTTTTTTTCCAGCAAGATCTACGCTCTCTTTTGCAGGTTTAGCAACTTTTTAAGCTAACTTAAGCAAACAATTTGTTTCTTTTTCATGTGATATGCAACTAAAGCAAACTACTGTTAAGTTTTCTTTCACCGCCCTTATCACCGTAGGAGCAACTTGTTTCTTTTTCATGCCATATGTAACTAAAGCAAACTGTTGTTAAGTTTGCTTTCCACTGCAGTCTCTTTGCTGCGGTTCTTATATGTAACGTTTCTTGGTGCATTGTAATTAATTTGGTTAATAGAATCTTTAATTCTATTTTGCTATGTCTTTTTTCTCTATTTTTCTATTTGCAAACATCAATGAATATACCCCCCCTTAAGTCTAACTAAGGAGACAAAAAAGAGGAAAGAGGGAAAACCCTGTGGGAACAAAAAACCCCCCTCAAAAAAATATACACTAATTGTGCATGGCAGCTACTGTGTTGCAGTGTTCTTCACCCCAAGAAGATCTCGCAGAATGTGAAACTTCTGCTCAGTGAATGTCTTCATGAAGATGTCTGCAATTTGTTATGAAGTGGCACAGTACTGCAAGTTGTTGACTCCATCATTTATCAATTCACAAATGAAGTGCATGTGGATCTCGATGTGTTTAGTCCGCTGCCACTGTATGGGATCTCTGCAAAGCTTCAGTGTACTTTGATTGTCACACCAAATGATAGTCGGATGATGGAAGAGGATACCAAGCTCAGTTAGGAAGTTTTGCAGCCAAATGGCTTGAATGGTAATGTTGACTGCGCCTCTATATTCGGCTTCTGTTGATGATAAAGCAATGGCAGATTGCTTTTTGCTTGACCAACAAATAGGGCCTGATCCCAAACTAAGAACATATCCAGAAGTGGACCTGCGATCAATGTTATCACTAGCCCAGTTAGAATCAGTGTAGCCAATGAGATCCAAAATACAACTTGTAGAATAATGAATCCCATCGCAAATGGTTCCCTGAACATATCGAAGTATACGCTTGGCAGCCTTCCAATGTAGCTCATGTGGCTTTTGCATGTATCTGGAAACAACCCCCACTGCATATGAGAGATTTGGACAAGAGTGACTGAGATAAAGAAGACTCCCCACAAGTTGACGAAACTGTGTGCAATCAACTAGTGTTGTATCTTTGCCATCCTCAAGCTTTACCCCCGATAAGAAAGGTGTGGCTGTTGGCTTGCAGTCAGTCATGCGAAACCGAACGAGAAGATCTCTCACATGCTTAGATTGAGTAATGTTGATTCCTGATTCATTCTGGCTGATTTCAAGTCCAAGGTAAAAGTGTAGGAGACCCATCTTTGTCATAGAAAATCTAGCATGCAAAGCAGACTTAATTTCAGCAATGGCTATGGTTGAACTACCTATTATTAGTAGATCATCTACATAAAGCACTATGATCAACAGAGAGTTAGTTGTTCTCATCATATAAACATTTGGATCAGATTTGAATCGCATGAAATTCTGAGATAGGAGATAAGAGTCCATTTTAGCATACTAAGCTCTAGGTGCTTGCTTGAGGTCATAAAGTGACTTCTTGAGTTTGCATACTAAAGATGAATTTTGTACATACCCTTGTGGCTGCTCCATGTAGATTTCTTCCTTGAGATCACCGTGAAGAAAAGCGTTCTTCACATCCATGTGGTGAACCTCCCACCTTCTTGCTGCTGCAATGGAAAGAGCCATCCAAATGGAGTCCATTTTTGCTACTGGAGCAAAAGTCTCATCATAATCAATGCCATAAACTTGTTGAAAGCCTTTGGCTACCAACTGTGCTTTGTATCTACTCACATGTCCATCTGTTGATTTCTTTGTTCTATAGACCCACTTACATTTGACAAGCTTGCGATTAGAAGGAAGCAAAACTAGGTCCCAAGTTTGGTTTGCTATGAGTGAGTTGTACTCCTCCATGGTAGCTTCCCAAAGAGGATTCCCTGCAGCTTTTGCATAAGTCTGAGGATCAAATGCTAGAGCCACATAGGCATGCAATGGCATGATGGGTTCGGTAGCTGAGAGTGCATGTGGAGCTTCATATATCTCGTGTAAGCTCCTTGTTCTTTGATTTCTCATAGGGGATACTGAATCATCGCCAAAAGCCCAATCTAGATTTGGATGTAGACAGCACATGCATGCTCATCTTGCTCTGAATCAGATTCAAAAATATCTAAAATCAGATTTGTATGATTGTATGTATCTTCTCTAAAATCTGTAAGAGGAGGAAACATCGAGGTGGTAGCATGTTTATCCTGAGATGCATATGGGAAACTTTCTTCAAAGTAGACACTTCTCTCAATGAAGAGTGTTTTTGTTGATAGATCTAGCAGTCAGTATCCCTTTATGCCATCTGGCTATCCAACGAAGATGCATTCTCTACTTTGAGGCTCCAAAGCCTTTCTCTTTTCGACAGGAATACGGGCCCATGCATGTGATCCAAAGATGAGGAAATGTGTGACTTCTAATTGCATGCCACTCCATGCTTCTAAAGGGGTTTTTCCTAGGACCGATTTGTGAGGAGATCTATTTTGTATGTATGAAGCACAGTTGATTGCTTCAGCCCACAATTTGGAGGGAAGAGACCTTGCATGCAACATACAACTGGCCATCTCTTTCAAAGATCGGTTCTTCCTCTCAGCTACCCCATTCTGTTGCAGAGTGTAAGGAACAGTGTTCTGCAACTGTATTCTTGCTTCATCACAAAGATTTCAGACATCATTGTTGACATTCTCCCCCCCATTATCTATGCGAAGGATCTTGATCATTTTCCTAGACTGCTTCTCTGCATGAGCCTTGAAAATATTGAAACGCTCAAACACTTCAAACTTGAATTTGAGAAAATACACCCATGTATATCGTGTGCAATCATCAATGAATGTTAGCACATATTTGGCTTGGCTCATGGAAGGATCGGGAAATGGGCCCATAAGATCACTATGAACAAGGTCTAAAGGAGAAGAGGCTCTCCATGCATGCCCCTTTGGAAACTTTTCTTGTGGATGCTTTCCAAGAGCACAACCTTCACATATTCCATCCGAAAATTCTATGGTAGGCAAGCCCTTCACCATCCCCTGTTTGCTAAGTTGTTGCATGTATCTAAAGTTTAAATGACCAAATCTTTCATGCCAAATTCTACTTTCATCATTTGCATGCGTTAGCAATAAAGTGCATTTGATTTAGCAACAAAGTCAGAAAAAAGTGTACAAATGAGACTAATTATTTGCCTTACCAACAACAATTTTGGAGTTGTCTTGCATGTCAAATATGCTCACCGCATTTGCGGTGAATTCAACTCTCCTTCCATTGCCAATATGTGTCATTTGATAGATAGAGAGAAGATTGACATAAAACTTTGGAATGTGTAAGACATTCTCAAAACTTCCAATTCCAAGCTCTACCCTCCCTTTTCTAGTTGCCTCTACTGGAGAGTCATCTCCCATGAGAATAGGACCATCATATGGTTCCAAAGATGAGAGAACATCTTTTGTAGCTGCCATGTGGTGTGAAGCTCTGAAGTCGAGGATCCATGCATATGGAGAAGAATGAATAGCAATTAATGCATGTGCATTAGCTCTTTCTTTTGGTGCCTTATCTTCCTTCTTCTTGGCACTTTCTGGAATAAAGCTACTAAGATTATTTTGTTGAAGTGTTTGCGCCATGAGGTCAATGGTCTTCTTCATGCATGATGATTCCGGATGGTAATCACAGTTGCAATAGCTGCACTTTGATTTCTCCCTTTTTTCCTTTTCCTTCGAGCTAGAAGATTCATCTGGAGGTTTGAGATTGTCTCCCTTTCTTGGATTTGGTTCCTTCTTCCCTTTTCCTTTGGATTGTTGATTAGGTTTTGAACTGTTCTTCCCACTTGTTTGCACAGTAAGAGCATGAGCTTTGGAATTTTTTAATGTACCCATTTTTATGAGCTCATCTTGCTCATGTATCAAGGACTCGATAAACTTATTGAGTGTGGGTATCTTCCAATTTGCTTCTGTTGTGAGCCTGACTGTGTGAAAAGTTGAGACAAATACATCATATTTTGGACCTAATTTTGACAAAATAGCAAGAACTAATTTGCTTTCTTGTTGAGATTTTTTGATTCCGCATCCTTTTAGTTGGAGTAATAAGGCCTTGAACTTTGTGAAAAAGTCTTGAATATTTTCAAATTTGCTCAGATCTAGTAAGTTGAGCTCATTTTCAAGGATGTGACCCTGCATCTCATCATGCTTCCCAAAAAGAGTCTCTAGCGTAGTCCAAACCTTGTTTGGAGTTTTGCATGCTTCAACATGAAACAACAATTATGGAGACATGGATAAGCATAGGAGACCGAAGGCCTCATCCATGCAGTTGAAATATTTAGATTTTTCAACTGCAGCATTCGGTTCAACCTCTGTTGCCATGACTATTCGAAATAAGCCTCTGCTTCTAAGTTGAAGCAAAGTCTTTGGCTTCCATTTGTAATAGTTATATGGTGACAAATGTGTAGAGGCTGGAAATTCCATTCTTGTCAATAGCTCTAATCTTCAGTTACTGCAAAAAAAAATTATTCTCCTTCTTCCTAGCTCCCTTAAGCTCTGATACCATGTAAGATTTTTGCTAAACCTGCAAAAGAAAGCGTAGATCTTGCTGGAAAAGGAAAGAAAAGCTTGCAGATAGAAAAACAGAGAAAAAAGACAGAGCAGAACAAAATTAAAGATTCTATTAACCAAATTAATTACAATGCACCAAGAAATGTTACATATAAGAACCGCAACAAAGAGATTGTGGTGGAAAGCAAACTTAACAACAGTTTGCTTTAGTTGCATATTGCATGAAAAAGAAACAGGTTGCTCCTACGGTGATAAGGACGGTGAAAGCAAACTTAATAGCAGTTTGTTTTAGTTGCATATCACATGAAAAAGAAACAAACTGTTTGCTTAAGTTAGCTTAAAAAGTTGTCCGTTGATTATGGAGAAAACAACCATTTATAGAGAAAACTAGAAAGAAACTAACACTAACACATAAGACCACATTGTAAACCTGCCTGTAGGTAGCTGGTTAGCTTATTTTGGCTAGCAGCCACTGTTCAACTTATTTAGGAGTTATTTGTGGAGCTGATCGCCCCATGGATGCTTAATTTTTTTGCTTATTTTTAAGCAGCCAACTTAAATTTGTATTAATAGTATTAATAATAATTTGTACAATAAAAAATTAGAAAAGAGAAATGAAATCAAATATTTAAAAAGAGGGAAAGAAATTTGTGGAGCCATGTGGATTTTTAACAATATGTAGTTGTTGCTTATTTCCAGCTTATCTCCAGACCCCTCTTTTTCTACAGCTTATTTTCAATTCCTAAACAGTAGCTGCTCTATTAAAATACGAAAAGATTCCAAATTATCCTTTCACAACAATAAAATTTATGCATGGAAACACCCCTGCATAAATTTAAGTAGAAAATGGAGTTAAGCAGCCCCATGGAGACATGAGGTAATTTGTGTTGAATCCCATATTTCCAAACTGACAACAATAAGACTGTTTTGTGTTTTAAGAGGCCATTTCCATTGTCCACGGTCGGTTTTTAAGCTTGCTATATCATTTCTTGCCATTATAAGAGTTCTAAATTTTTACTGAACAATTATTTTTTATCGTTTCCCTTCTTCCATGAAATTCTTTTGCATTTTCAGTGAACGATTCTTTAAAAAAAAAATTCTTCTTCACAAAATTTGTGGAAAGTTTTATTTATTTTTACAAACTTCTAAATCCTGGCATTATGCAGCTTTCATTAAAAAAACTTTAAAAAAATGTCTTATAGTTTCTATTTTATACAGAATTGCTTTGTTTCTTAAAATCTTTTATTTCTCCTATCTATGTTTTTAATCATATTTTGTTAATTGTTTTTATTTTTATTTTTATTATAAATTATAATTAAAATTTATTATACAATTATTTATTAATAATTTATAGTTTCTTAAATTAATTTAGAAAGTTGTTTTAAATTTATATATTCTTTTTTAATGTATATATTTTTATTTCACAAATTTTAACTTGTATGCATATTTAATTATGTAAGATAGATTTTGTAGTAATTTTTTTAAATGCATGTATACGTATATGGAGGGTAGCTCCCTTTATATTAAAGTGTAAAAATCAAAATTAAGAGTCTCATAAAGAAATAGATCAAATGCAATATGGAATAGACCACCTATGACTTATAGTGCAGGAGAAACCTTAGCCTAGTAGCCAACTTAGACATCCTTTCTAGTTAGGCTAGGAGTAGAAGGTTATGGTGGTGACCAATGTAGAAGGTGCAGACTTCCATGTTATTGTGTTTGATCCCCTCCTTGAACAAAGTGATCACCTATTTAAAGAGTTAAAAACCATGGACAACTTCAACGTTGATCACTTCATAGATCAACGCGAGGCCTTGTTGAAGGTCGAGATGGCATTAATAGCATCCACACATAAATTTGGATTGAAGAAACCAATGGTGACAAGTTTCCCTTAACGCTTCCTACCCATTGTCAAATGCAAGTGGTCTAAAACATCTCCAGAAGATTTTCATCATGGATATGAACCGACTTTAGTTTGTTTTCCCCCAAAACTTCTTTGATGGAAAACTCCACCTCCTTGGTCTCAATGTGAAAGATTTGACATATTTGAGCTAAGATCACTTCTTGCATGCACTAGCAAGCACAACTCATAATGAGGATTCTATTAGCCATTTCCAATTATCTTGGTGAACGTCTAAAAAATTAATTAAATATAGTCAATTGTTTAATTAACCCTTCCAATCATCTTCTTAGCATTAATTAAATAGATTATGATCATTTATTTAATTAATTAACCTTTTTACCCTTTTTCCAGTATAGTCCAACCTACATTTATTTAATTAAATTTACCCATCATGTCTATATCCTTCAAAAATTAAATAAATACAAGTTATTTATGTAATTCCCCTTTTCCCAACTCAAACCATTAGTACATAAAAATCAATTATTTAATCTAACTACCATTTACACAAGTCAAAACAAATCTTGCCCAAGTTCCTGGATAACACATGTATCCAAAAAAAAAGGACCTTTGCATGTACAATGACCCATGCTTCCCACCTCTCACACAATCTTGTCCATCCATTTGAACAAGAATATCTTAGCCCTTCATATAAATCCAAAAAAATACTTTTTGGTCTTCAAATAAAAATAATTTTATCCTTACCATTTATCATTTTCCAAGAAGATTCTCACCATCTAATCTCTTTGAAACATCAAACTCCTTTTGTGCACCAATTTCAAGGTGCCACTTATGGCTCTAAACCTTTCAAGCAATCTCGTCCATTGATCTCTCCGATCAATTGTATCCCTTGATCCAACATCCCTCGACTTTATAAATAACACATCAAATGAGCTATTTTTATCAACACTTATGAATGCATGGTTATGTTGCTATTTTGAACACCAACATCCTATCTCTCCCATCAAAAATCATCTTGAGCACTTCGACACTTTGCGTGCAACAAGAGGCTTTGATGAGAGGCTTTCTCTATTTTTTCATCTTGGGTGTACTAGTCTCTTAAGCTCAAATGGAGGTGGCAATTAGACATGGAATGAAGGTTTGAATTTTGTTATTTGAATCTTTCATTTGTGTTCCTTGCATGCTTGTCCACAACCATCTTTGAGAATCCATCAACTATTACAAAAACACAACCATTACCATGCTTGTAGTAGTAGGATAGCCTAAGAGGAAGTCCATGGAAACATATTCCTGCAACCTCTTTGGAACCAATAGAGGTGTGTACAAACCTTGCTTCTTGTTGATTGGTTTGGAAATTGTACATGTGGCGCAAGACTTGATGTATTTGAAGGCATTTGACCTAAGGTGTGGCCAAAAGAAGCATTTCTACAAAACCACAAGGGTTTTTTTCAATCCCAAGGTGTCTTGTAACCTTGTTTAAATGAGCCTCCATACCAGCTTTTATCTCTCTACCCATACAAAATGCACAAGTGCCCAAGGTGGTATAGGAATCCATCCTACAAGTAGAAAATTGGAACTAATTACCAAACAACAATTAAGGTAGATATATAAAAAAAATCCTAGTCAGGAGGATACAATTCTAACCATGTGCAAACTTAATGTCCACATCTTTCTAAAACAAGGAGTGCTTGAACCTATAGATGACCCAAAAAATTTGCAACTGTATTGGCATTTCCCGTATACTTGATGTTCAAATGAAACTATTTAAGATAATCAGAACATTTTTACTATCGCTACTGTTGTAACTTGTGTGGATTTTCCAAGGACTAAAGTGGTTTGTGATTTATGTGGATCACAATCTCCTTAAGATACAATGCTTTCATGCTTAGATGTATGAAAAATACCATAAAGCCTATGATTATATGTTAAATAGTTTTTTACCAATGCAATGAATGTTTCACAATGGTAAGCAACTATATGACCATGTTGAGAAGGACTACTCCAAGTGTAGACTCTGATGTATCAATCTTGATCTCAAATGGTTGTTGAGGATCCAATAATGCAAGTATTGGTATGGAACAAAGTTTGCATCTCGATCTCTCAAATGCTTTCGATTGTGTTGACCAAATGAACTCTGCTTTAGTGCCATTTTGGTATCTTGTTTCAATAACCAAGTCACATGGGTGAAACCAAGCTCCATTCTTGGATGAATTGAATCTTGGTCAAGTCCACATGCACTCCCTGTGCATTTGCAATGTATGCCAAACATTATAGTTCCCACTTGGCAAATGAAAATTTCTCCATGTTTGCATATAGCTTATGATTCTATAGTTTTGAGCATTTCTCTATGTGGCACACATGATCATCTCAATTTTTTTGATGATTAAGATGGCATCGAGGTAGACAACAACAAATGTAGAGACCTATCCCCCACCATCAAAACCACATACCCATGAAGAAGCTTGGATATGTTAATATTTACCAAAATGAGGGCAAATGTTGAGTGACCCATGTAGGGAGTGGTAGAGTCAGCCTTCAAGAAGCGACTTGGGTTTATGTGTTAAGTCTACTAATGTTCATGCAATTCCAACAACTTGGGTAAAGTGATGTGAAAGCTACCGTCCACAACTAAACATAGGGATAAATAAGTGGGTTTATTTAGCCGCAAGAAGGTCTTCTCTTTCATTGACAACTTGAGCATATGTTCTGATTATCCTAGTAATCACAACATATTGTTTAAGTTTCAAGGTCTCTACAATTAGATATGTTAATCCCACTTCGTTTTACTAAGTCATATTGCTATTATAAATTATTGTATTATCTAAATAGGTTTGGCATCATAAATATTGTAAATTACTTAAATAAAATTATAATATATTATTATCTTTAATTTTGTTAGTTTCTTTATTATTTAATTTTTATTTTTGGGTGAGAGAGGGGGGTTACATAATGGTGTTTATCTTTTCATTTGTAATTATAATTTATTTATTTTTGTAATGGTGAAATTTACACTTTTTTTTTTCTTTTTTTCTTTTGGATTTGCTTTGGTCTTATTAGCTCTTATGCAATGATAATTATACAAGTGGCATGATTTCTACTAACAATTTGCACATAACCTAAACTATACATATTTCCATTGGCACTCATATTGAAAAATCAGTTTCAACACCAATCTCATCTATTTCCTACCAAGGTCAAATTTGCAATGTTTTATTGTGAGTTGAGCTTGTCTAGTATGGCATTTGCATACACCTCTTCCATGGCCATAAACACCTCTATTTCATATAGTCTTGATTGTTCCTACAACTAGTTTTCAATCTCGAGCCTTTGCAATATGTGGTGCTCCAAGCTGCAGGGAGTTAATTTATACCTTACATAGTTCACGCTCCTTTGTTAAACACCATGTCTCTCAACTAGAGTTTGAAATGTTTGTTTATAATGATGATCTATGTACTTTATCACTTATTTTTTATTGGTAACCTATTTTAGTTGATTGTAAAATTTTGTTGTGAAAATCAACTAAAAAATAATTGGGGCTAATATAAATTTACACACAATCATAAACCTACTTTAGAAAACCTTGCAACATTAAGTTATAGGCCATTTAGAAAACCTATGCAACCTAGACTGTAAAGAACAATAGACATCTCAAATTTGGAGTGGACTATGCTTAATTGGTTTGCCACCTTCAATGCATGCTACTATAACAATCATAACCAAAATAGATGGGGTCCTATCAAGTCCAAAAATTGAGACCTAACGACTTTAAAATTCTTTTAGCCAAAAACACGACTAGTAATAATTTACTGGTTAATCTCACTTCATCCCTTTTGTACAAAAATGACTAGGAATAATTCAATCTATTTAGGGTTAATAAGTCTATTCCAAAAATAAACAATGGATATAAAAGGAGTCTATTCTAGCACAAATAATAGACAATTATTCTAGTCTCATCTAATAAAATCAAACTACAATTCCTAAACTAATTAAGAAAAACAATCTAATTCTAAGAAAGCAAAGGAACATCCATGCTTGAAGCCAAATGCTTTAGATGTAGAGTAGGTTGGTGTGGCAATATGTTCTTAGAACCAAACCCCTATGTTTGCTTCTTCCCTCAGATTGTCACCTAATTATGGATAAGTCTCCAAGGAAAGGGTAGGCTAAGTAAGAGGAGCCAAGATGACTATGAAAAATGGTTGTCATAGAAGAAACTTAGGCAAAGTCTTGGTTGTTGCAGTAAATTTTCTTGGACACTTGAAAATGACCTACCTTTCCTATTTTATACATAAAGGCTTGTTTTGGGGATAAAGGCATAATTGGTGTATTTAAATCAAAAGCAACAAATGAAACACAAGAGGAACTCACACTTTGGAAGCAAATTACATAAGTGAAAATAACAAAATTGTCACTTCACATGAAATCATCACTTTTGATAGTAACAAAAATGTTTGTGGTAAAAAGCATTTCATTGCCTATTGAAAGCAATGATTTCACCACAATAGGAAAGCAACCACATTTTTATGCAAAATGGAAACAAGAAAATATGCTAATAGAGGCAAATGGCAAGTACAATAGATAACTAAAATGCCATAGTGGGTTTGACAAGAGGGAATTTACCTTGGAGACACATGTAAGTTGACACATTTGTTTTTATTGTACTATATAGGCTTATTTTGGATTTACGTCAATACTAGAATGCCATGGTGGCCCATATGTTTTTGGTTGCATACAATCTCATGCATAGAAGCACAAATTCTCCTCAATCAAATTGCAATAGTGATCCCTAAGAGTGTAGAAATCCTAGAATCCACTTGACCTAACCTTGGTCATGAAGTTCTTAGCCAAGGTGATATTATTACACATGAAGCTTTGATTAGGTGAAAAATTAATTAGTATAAAAGAGTGATAAGGAAAATGTACCTATTTAGAAATGTCACTTCACATATTCACTTATCATAAATAAAAATAAATAAACCATACACATTTTTCCTGTGTTCTAGTATAAGGTGATGAACTTTTGCATTGGATGAGTTACATGGGTCCACTGTTAGCAGGTAGGTATGTAAATTTCTACTTGCCTTTACTAGCCTCTAATGACGAGGCTTAGTATCTTGCTAGTTGTATTGGGTTAAGTTTAGGGGAGCATGGAATATTATTGGTTTGGCTCAAGTGCATTACTTCTACATCCGCTATCTAGGAAGAATTACTTTGACCTAATATCAGGCTACAAAATTATGATAGAATCAATGGAAGCCTCCTAAAATAGATTAGCTGCCTTGTCTCTTAGCCATTTAGGATAAGTAATTTCTAAAGCAAAAAGAGGTATCAATTAAAGGCTATGTTACCAGGTTCTTCAAAAACGAACCCCGTGCCCGCTCCTGGAGCGTTTGGGTACTAGAGCGGCCTGGGGAGCGCCCAGGCAGCCCAGGGTTCTCTGTGGGTCCTTCTTGGGCGCTCCCAGGGTGCTGCCAGGCAAAAAATGTTAATTTAAACCACTGAAATGTTAATCTAAACACCTCTGTACAACTTATTTGTCAGTTTGTTCAGGCCATACCTATACTAAGTTTGAGCCATATATCAATCAGGATCATCCTTTTTTGCTGTAGTAGTTTGTGATCTGTTTTAGCTTGGGTTTCAAATAAATTTCAAAGGTATTATTTCATTATCAGCTTCTTAAATGTTGCTTGTCAATTTAGTGGATTTATAAAATATTTATTTCAGTATAAACATTGACATTAATCCAATATTGTAATAACTAGATGGGTTATCGTCAGATCCCTATTATCATTGTAAGTTTGTAATTGTAATGATCTTCATTTGAATCATGACTTTAGACATATATGATATATGACATAATATTGAAATTTTGAACTATCAATTGGCATTTATCTTTATCACTACCATTGATCAATGATTCAACGATGAATTGATGACTAATGATTGATGAAGTATACTATATCATACTATCAAATGTATTTACAATTTTGTATATTTTTAAATTTTTTGCATATATACATTGTGTATATATATAGCCGTACCCAAACATACCGTATTTTAGGAAAAAAAATTGTTGTACCGGCGTACCCGTATCCCGTACCCATGCCCAATCCCGTACCAATGGCCTTGATCAGTCTCTTCTCCCTAGTAGTTGGTAGTAGTGAAATATTCTCCTTGCCTTGACATGCATACATAAAACATGGCTTACCATCCCTACCTAACCAATAATCTGCAGTCTTCTGAATGAAATAGCATCTTGGCCCCATAAGATTGGGCTCACCATTCCACTTTTTAAAACACCATTAGTACAATGTCACACTCTCTTGTCAAAATATTTTGTTTTTGCTGTAACTTGAATATGCATTGTTAGATGACCTGCAGTTTAATATCCTTGATGGTCCATGCATAGAGATTGGGCCCGGGTGTTTGAATATATTCAATCCAAGCTCCTTGACCAATGCTTTTTAAGATTCATTTTCTTTGGCTACCTGGGCCAAAAATCATAGTGGCATCCATTTCCTCGATTCAGATTCCTGCTAAGGTTCTTGGTTTACCTTCTTCACACCATTCATTCTCATGACACCATGTTATAATCAACACATAGGCTAATCAGCATCTACTAGGCAAATCCTGTTGACTGCTTGAGTAGTGCAACTGAACACTAGTTTTGAACTTAATCACTAAAACATATTTTACTACATAACTATATCTTTGTTTGAGGGGGGATTTTGAGAAACTAGGTAAACTAATAGTAATGTTTCCAAATACAGTTAGTCATATTTACATCTTCTTAGGTATGATGTCTCTTTCTGCACTGCTCAATCTAGATTATTTTTATTGGTTCCTTTAATAGAGCTTTCTCCAAATAACACAAGTAGATCTTTCAAGAATTTTTTAGTAGACTTACAGGAATCCATCTGTGTGTTCAAGTTTCCGACTTCCTTCAATGGCAGACTCCTTATCTTGAACTTCATAAAGCAAAGAATTATCATCTGGAACTAGAATATGCCGTTTCCGAAATGATGCAACAATGACCTGGGCTATCCGGGTCAAAGCACTACCTCCTGGTTTCTGATGCCGGTATAATAAGGTGCCTGAAAAGAAGAAAAATATTGCCACTGCCAAGGCTACAGTAGGAATTCCAAAACCCCACCCCCAACCAACATTATCTTGGATCCAAACAAGGACACTGCTAGATATGAGAGCACCAATATTTATTGAAAAATAATACCAGTTGAAAAATGAACTCTTCTTTTTCTTTTCAACATCATCTGTCTCATCAAATTGATCTGCTCCAAAAGATGATACACATGGGGTGATACCTCCAGTTCCTAATGCAACAAGGTAAAGTGATAAGAAGAAAACACCAGTTTGTGTCGTGGATGCATTGTAGTCATCATCAGAAACCTTGCACAGAGGCTTTAGACTGGGTGCAAATGCAGATGTGGTCAGCAAAACCATTCCCTGCAAAGGAATGGGACATCTTCAGTATGTGTTTCAATTTTTAAGATTGTGATCACAATCCAAATATTAAAACATGATCGAACAACATTGTCAAAGAGAAAATAATTGTAAGTATATGTGCAACAGATAGCTCAATAAACAAAAAAGTGATAAAGAAACAAAAAAGACTTACAATAAAATAGATAGTAGAGAAAACAGCAATTGTCCAATATCTTCCCCAGTATGAATCGGCCATAAAAGCCCCAATGATAGGTGTAATGCTACACGTTCCAGACCAATTGGTTACATTATTTGCTGCAGTAGAGTTTCCCTGATGGAAACACTTTATTAAATAGTTCACCATATTTATATTGATTCCACAGTATGCTAAGCTCACACAGCATTCATTTCCTACATCAATAAAAAATGTTAGGAACCCTAAATACATGAAATCTCAATTGCTGATATATAAAATAATCATCTCCCTCTATGACTGTTGAATTTGAAAATCACATCTAAAAATTACTGTTTACTTTGTAGTTAGTTCAAAAACAAACATCTATAGAAAGAGATTGCAATGTTGCAAGATATTATATGCAACAAGATTAAAAGGCATGTACCCAAAATAAACGGGCAAGCCTTCCAGTTCCCTGATTTTTTCTTGATTGACGGATTTCCATGAATATCCACAGACCCATCTTGAGTTATTTCATCATTTGGATGCACTGAACAGCCCCCGCTCTTTGTCTCCACATTCTTAACCTGTAAAATATAAGTAAATAAGGAAGTCGAAAAACAATGAAAGGAAATTTTCTTAAGTCCATTCAGCATTACATCATGTACAATTTCATTAAATAATCATGAGGAACCATCTTTCCAGCTGGCCAGAAATCTAATCCTAATTCTAATCTGTGGGAAGTGGGAACCTGAAAATTTTAACAATTGACCATCTTCGACATCAACTCAGATGGAGAAAGACAATTAATCTTATATGAAAAATTGCTAAGGACTTGCTCAAAGAAAGAACAAATCTTGGTATTATTTAAGAAACAAGATATTATATATGTTGGACTATTTATAGAGCTCTGTTCTCATCTATCATATTGCCACCTTTCATAAGTGAAGGAAATCCAATATTGAGGAGTTCAATACCCAGGTGCCACCTATATATGGCAGTTATGAATGTGACAAGATAATAGTTGTTACATTAAATACCATGCATACTTACAAATAGAATGACATAAAAATACAGGATATAAATAACGTCATAAAAATACACATAAAGACATTTTATCCATATTTGGAGGAAATTATACCCAATTTCTGTTTTACGTATGGAAACTTATGCTACAATATGAATTGCAGAGCCATCTAGATTACAAAGAAAGGCTTTACTAGTTACGTGTGTTGTGGCCTCTGTTTTGGGCCAGCCTCCTCTTGATCTAAAGTAGTACATTTGTTCAGAGACATGCTTAGAAATCTAGAATGGTGTCCCAGAATTGTCAAGTTTACCACAACAAGAAGGATTTTACAAACTGGAAGATCCATGCAAGATGCACTGGGACCAACAGGCAATATGCTGCTATATCACATCACATTGACTTTGGATTGTGATATCAGTCCTAGATGCTGTTCAAATCTAGCATAATCAGGCACTGTTCTTCAACTTGAATGCAGTTAGGACCCGAGTCCTATAGATATTTATATTTTCCCCTAGTTTATTAAAGAATATCTGACTTTTGCTATACATTTGAAAGTGTTCTACAAAAGTTATAGCTTTATTTTGCCCATGTGGCATGGATGGAGCAGGGATGAAATGCATAACGGATATGGAAAGAAAAGTGACACTCGGAGACATGGTATTATAATACAACTATCATATGATGTAGATGCTTGTCGATTTTATGATATGTGTAGAAAACTCACATGGCTCTTGCTAATGACTTGTTTCTGGTCAGTAATTTGATGTTTGAAAGTTGTAAAGAAGAACAACCAACAACCACATGAAATCCATACTGATTGCCAAAAGAGAATAAAAAGTCAAGAATTCTTGTATTTTAATTTTGGTTGGTAGCAACCCATAATGTTTTCATACATTTGAGATGAATATCCTGTGCTAGAATAAGAGCATCGATAGTTTGAACACAAAAAATGAAGTTCAACATTTTTAACTTTGAAAAGTAACACATTATGATAAAGATATAATAGTGGTGATATTGGGTCACAGACAATGGCTTCTATATGTGCAGTTCCTACCAAAAAATTGTACTTGTCTGCATGAACCTTGTCCTATTTTTATGTTTTGATTCTGTTTTCTTTCTTGTCCTGCAAGTGTGTGCCTGAAACATCTATTCATAGAGGCCATAGTATGGGGAAGTAAAACTTTAGATTGAAAGCACAACATATTTTCCCTGATGAATGGTCAAGTGAGCCATGAGATGTCAGAATCTAAACAAACTACACAGTTGAACCTAGAATATCATTGAAAATTGATACACTTTGAACAAACTTCCCTCAAATCTTAAAATGCCACACATTTTCTCATTTTCTTTTGTAGAGAGCGGGTCAAGATTGAGCCATTCTCTAACCTCAGTTGTCTCTAAGTTGAAAGTTGCATGTGAAGTTTGTTCTACATGCTTTGGAATATTTTCATATAAATAATTATGTATATTGTTTTCCTCGTTTTTTCCCAAATTTGTTTTGTTCAAAACAATTTCACATTTTTTGAACATCTTGCATTTCATTAGAGTGAAACTGTTACAAACACTTTACAAGGTATGCACTTCGTTGCAAATTAGCAGCTAAGGCACACCCTTGCAGTAAAACATAAAATCAAAACTGTTGATGGATGTAGTCTAAGCTTTTCAGCTAGCCATACAAATTGATGGAGATTGGAAAGCTCCAATAGAACCTGTTAGTTTTCAGCAGTTTAGTGCTAGGAAGACATTTAATTTATTTCAGTTTGCTTATTCTACTTGTGTATTTTGTGACAAGTTAGAGTTGAATGGCCATATTTTTGTTCTCTTGTAAGGTTCAAGCTACCTAGATCTGGCAAAAATCCCAAATGGCCAGATACAAAAGTCCTTGTGTTGTGCAAGTTTCTTTGACTTAGAGATAACCACAACAAGCCTGTAAATGTTTTCAAATAATGAAATTTCATTAGAAATGAAATTCATAAAATCCTTGCAGAAGTCACTATGATTTTTATTGGGCAGCCATTTGTGTGGCTCAAATCTTATACATATTAAATAAAGAGGCATTATTAGAGCAGTGCAATTTGTTTTCTTATCAGTAGAGTACGCCTGAAAGCATTTATAGGGGCCTTGTAGGGGCTATATACTCGACTATGATTGCTGGTGTAAGACTGAAATATGCTAGTGTCACAATTGCACAAAAGGTGAAAAGTAATCTTCTAAGAATGAAAAGTTACAGAATACTTTTTTCTCTTTTGAAATATGGGTATGCAATGGTTAACAGCCAGACAATTAATGAACATCCATCAAATATGCCCCAAGATGGCTAGACTCTCACCTGCCATGTAAGGCTTGTGCACCATTTAGTCATGGTTGCATGCATCTTACGTGGTGGAAGTTAATACTGATAGTATGTTATTTGGAGCTAGATCTTCGGCAGTTACAGCCCATTATGACACTTTGGGTCAATTTTTCTATTAGAGCCTTGATGGCCTCTTAGGGCATTATGAGACTTTGGGTCAACCACTCTATTAGAGATTTGGTGGTCTCTCAAAGCATGCACTTATGCATCTCATTTTTATAAAAGGCCTTCTACAATTATTGTATCATTATTTAGAATTTTCAGTTTTTTAACAAAACAAGATCCCCTACAACTTTATGGTTTGTCCGATCTCCATACTTTTACCTCAGTTTCAAAGACGCTATTAAAAGTTCATAGAATATTAGCAGCAACTTGGATCAAAAGTAACACTTGAAGTACCTTCTTGAATGATGATTTGTTGATTATTTTCCTAAATATTCTCATATAAGAACATGCAGATTATAGTCATTTCACAGTAAATATGGCAGCCATCCCAGTGACATGCACTTTGCTGCCTGCATGTCATTAGCCACTAAGTATTCCCTTACGAATGCAATCCCTCTATTCAGTGAGGGCTAACTTGATGGTCTGCAAAAACATTTTATTGTCTTTCAATGAGGACCAATTTTATGGTGTGAACCTTTTCTGCTTTTGCTATTTCAGAGAAATTTACTTGTTGCCATGCTGCATGGTTTGCCAAAAGCATGTCAAAAACAACTCTGTGGATATACAAGCCTATCCCCACAATATATGGTAATCTTTTTTAAATAAGCAGCATAATTTGAGCCTCACCATTTACCAAAGGCAGATGTTATGGTTTTTTTCCACTAAAATACATGATCCTAATTCATCACATGTTAACTGCAGATAAAGTGTATACTCATTGCATGTCCTTTAAAGTTACTTCTTAGATGGAAAATTAATTAGTGACTTTATTATACTAGAAAATTGAATTCTTATAACCTCTATTTGCTGCTAGCTAGTTTAAAATTTAAATCAATTATTTAGTAACTGACAGGATATTTCTTAAAAATTTATGATAGCCTATATCCCTGAATAGATGATAAGTCATGGCGAAAATGTCCCAAAACATACCACATGAATATTTGAAAGTGAGAAAATATCATACAAATAAATATATTCAAATTTCTCAAAACTTTATGATATATAAGAAAACAAATTCGGACTCGTGAAATTCCTATAAGCACTTGGTAAAGCTGCAAAACTGTATCATAATGACATAAACAATGCCAGGTTTAGAGATGGCAACTAAATGGTAAAGGCTGCATTTCAATTGTTATTTTTTCCTTCTTAAAGACTTTAAAATGTTTATGAAACTACAAAAAAATGATGCATGAGCACCCTTGGTTGACTGCAATCAGCATAAAAAAAATTGTTAATAAAACTTGACCATAAAGGATTTTTGGGAGGAGGTATTTTCGTCTCAGTGTGATAGGGAAGCAAGACAGACCACGTGAAAATAAAGGAAGGGCAGAAATACCTGAGAGAAAGAAATTAACAAGGGCAGGTCTTGTCCTATGCACTGGCAGCCTGGAGGCATTGGAAGAGGCAGCTCAAGGAAAAAAAGAATTCTTTTCAAATAGAAAATGCATTCTTCTATATTTTCCATAGTTCCACGGAGTTTCCTGATGGGGGGACGTGGGGACGGGTTTTGGGGACAGGGAGACCAAGAGCCTAAGTTTGGGGATGGTGGAGGGATGGTAGCGAGGTGGTGGCGGGGCAGTGGCGCTGAAATACATATAGTACTTGAAAAAATAGTTATAAGATGTATAAGAATTACAAATGAAACTTTGGAAAAATAGTTTCAAACATTTGAATTTTGAAGTGAACATTAACTTGGCATCACTCCTCTTCTTGCTCTTCATCTTGCCCCTCCTCAACCCTCTTGATCTTCATTCTCACTCTTTCACCTTACACTTGCAACTTTCACTCTCACACTCACATTATTAGCTTCTTGTTGATTTGTTTTTGTGAATTGAAATGAGGATAGGAGGCAGTTTTATAGAGTTTGTGGGGTTTCGATGGGGCCAATAGGCCATTAGGGTTTTGGCCTTGGGCACAAAGTTCAAAGAAAATTTTGATTTTTAAAAAAGATTTGCTTTCTTGGTCATTTGGCCGCAAGAGATGTTTGGAGGTCTTTGAGACGATCCCGAGACTCCTAGGAGTCGCTTGGACATCTCGAGGAGGCCCCGAAGTTCCAGCACCATCTTGGAGACAGCGGCATTGGTGGTGGGGTGGCAGTGCTGGTGGTGGGGCTGCAGGGGGGACGTCCCTCCGAAATCCAAGTCTCCGAGACGGGTACATCTTGGAAACGTGGGGTTTTTGAGGGTGGACGTGTCCCCGTGGAACACTGAATTATTTTCCTTCTGGTTTTAAGTTTTAATATTCTATGCTTCACATATTCTTGCTTATATACTTTCTTTTTATACTTTGTGTATCTCTACTGAGTTATCAGATTGGAGAGCAGAAAGGAATTTCTGCATCATCCATGTTTCTGTTTAGTATTAAAAAGGATTATTATTCCTCACGTGGTGCTTTTATATATTTCCTTGAACGTTGTGTTTGTTTCCTTTATAAACAGAAAATTGGTTCAGTCTGCTGGAGAGGGGAGACACTGTATGTAATGTCTTTTATTCTGAGAAAACAAATGCTATGATTATCATTCCATTGGCTGCAGTTTTCATGTATGGTGGAGTAAAAAGAATGATGCTTGATGTATTACTTTTCTTGGGAGAACTTACCTAGGATGCAAGAATTAGGCAATCCTTAAATGGAACTCCAATGATTTCATTAGTATGGTATCTACACAGAATTCAACTCTGGGAAGCAGAAAATAGAAGAGAAGTTGGGTCTTTAACAAGAGAGTTGGGTAGAGAAGTGAAGGTTCATATAGGTGCTAGTATGCATCCTTTATTGACAAAATAGTGGGTGGAAGATATAGAGAGTGGTTCTCCGTTTTGTATAGGTGAGTTGAGAACTGAAGATTGATATAGAGGCCAGCTTGTATCCTCCATTGAGAAAACAATGGGTTGAGGATATAGACAGTTGTTCTCCATCTTATATAAGTGGGCAAAAAACAAGAAATGAAAAAAGGCCAAGAGTGGTCTAGAAAGGAAGATATCTTTGGTTGGGTTGCGATAAGAAGATTGCAACAGTGGGATAAGTGTGTGAAAGGTGTGCAAGACATGTATGAGAAGCATACAACCCAAGTGGCTGAGTTGAAGCTTCCTTAAAGCTAACACAAGTTTGAGTGGATGCTAAGGCAAGAAGAAGGAAGAAGAGGAGTTGTTCTATATCACCCATACCAGAGATTGAAGAGCTGAAGAAGTTGCCAGTATTTGTGCAAACCACTGTAGAATTTTAAAAAGGGATGTTCCACTGCAATGGACCTAGCAGGAAAAGAAGAAAATCAGCCATTTGAGGAAGATGAAGATGAATTAATTGAAGACCCTAAGGAAGGGGAAGGTCTTGATGACCATAATGAAGAAGATAAGGTTTGGGGGCAGCCCCTTGAACAAGAAAATGATTACGAGCAGTTCTGGAGTGGCTTAGTTTCAGAAGCAAAGATCTTCCATGTGAAGAAGGGGGTGAAGTAGATAGCAGAGAAGAGAGTGTCCTAATTGAAGAGGAGACAAGAGAAACAAAGAGGCTATTGGTGGAAACATTTAAGAAAGAAGAAACAAATATAAGGTCAGAATTTTTTCATATTGCAGCACTGAGAAAAGAGAGTATAAATGCTGTGGAAGATGATCAGGAAGAGGTTGTAAGTGCCCTTGAAGAAGATGTCATGGTTGCAGAAAGTGAAGAGAAATGACATGAAAGTCTAGTTATAGCAATGGGGTTTGACCAAGCAGAAAAAACCTTCCAAAGTGAATTGGGTGATCTTTTCAATGAAAACATGAAGAATGAAATATGCCAAGGAGATTTCATTTCAGCTGAAGTGGGGGAGTTACTTGCAATGAAAAGTAGCAGCAGTGGAAGACGTGGAGGTTCTTTAAGTTCAGCAATGGAGGTCATGAGATGTCATTTAGAAACCCCAAGATATGATGAGATCATTAACATGGAAGATGCAAAAGGGGAGGAAGATGTTCATTGGAAATGGATAGATATAGGTGGGAAACTTACTTCAAGAGAATGGTGAAAAAGTAGGATAGTCACAACTAAGTGGAGGAGAACTAGTGGGTTGTTAGTTCAAATGAAAGAATATGTGATTAAGAGGTGAGTTGGAAAAGAAGATGACAAAAGTGGTCACAAACCGAAAAGTACTTGACATGGTGAAAAGGAATACTGTGGCCATGGCAGCTGGCCAAAAGAGTGGTTCTACCACTCATCCTATAATGTTTGTGTGCACTATGCTCACAAAATTCCTATCTCATGTAAATGATGCAGGAATCCCCTTGGTTGAATGCAATCGGCACTAAAAATTTTTAAAAATGTTAATAAAACTTTAGTTGGTCTTCAGTTGATCTTCTTTCTTTTATAGTGTTTCCCATGATTTCAGGAGAACATTCACCATCATGTTTGGGATCCTGTGTGCGCAATTCATTCCCTCAATTGTGACCCAGTTCACCTATACTTTTGGCGGTAGGAAGCATCTGCAGTTAATAAAAAAGAAAACGGAATGTTGTGTATGGACTGATTTGAACAAAATGGGTTTTTGGGAGGAAAGGCACTTTGGTCTGGGCGTGAAAGGGATGCAAGACAGACCACATGAAAACAAAGGAAGGACAGAAAGACCTGGGAGAAGAAATTAACAGCGAGCAGATCTTGTCTTATGCACTGAGCAGCCTGGAGGCATGGGAGAGGGAGTTAGAGATTTGTACAAGTAAAAAATAAAAAATAAATTCTGTTCAAATAGAAAGCAGATCTTCTGTATTTTAATATTCTGTGCTGTGAATATACTTGCTTATATACTCCTCTTTGTCTGCTACGTGTATCTCTAATTCCATATTGAGTTATCAGATTGAAGAGCAGAGCTAGCATAACACAAGTAAAAGGAATTTCTGCATCATCTATGTTTCTGTTTGGTATTAAAAAGGATAATTATTCCTCACGTGTGGTGCTGCTATAGTATTTTCTTGACTTTTGTGTTCGATTCCTTTATAAACAGAAGTTTGGTTCAGTGTGCTGGAGAGGAGAGAGACTGTATGTAATGTCTTTTATCCTGAGAAAACAAATGCTGTGATTATCATTCCACAGGCTGCAGTTTCCATGAATGGTGGAGAAAAAGGAATGGAGCTTGATGTGTTACTTTTCTCGGGAGAATCAACCTAGGCTGCAAGAATTAGGTAGTCCTTAATTGGACAGCCTTACTGACTGCATCAAAAAAAATCTTAATTCTTTAAAGAATCTTCCAAATAAAGTGTCCCTTCAGATTTTACTTCTCTAACAAATATAAGCTAGCACAGAAGAAAGACTGAACCTATGTTCGTCAGAGACTGCCATCGTTTTTTAATCCATGAGGAACACACCATCAAACATGGAACACCTTAAGGCTTGAATGCCATATTGAGGGGTTTCTCTTACCACAAATATACTAGGGGCTTCCACCTAACTTCGTTTGGGTGTAGCTTGCATTAACCCCATTGTTTTAACACAGAAACACTCTCGACAAACCTAGAACCCAGATCACACACCATGGCAACCAGTCCACCTAGCCACTAGACCATGGGCAGTTGCACGTGTTTCTCATATACTTATTATACTTTTCTAAGTACATCTTTAGATAACTGGCATAATCTACAAGATGAATCGAAGTGCCAACGAAAAAGTAATACCCAAATTATAACAAGTTATTTTTGTCCGGTTTCGAAGCATGAAGAACTGAATAAGTTGCTATCTCATAACAAGGAATATATTAGCTTGATAGTTTCTGGATTTGATCATGTAAACGATTTTTTCATCAACATTTCAGATCACACGCCATGATCCATCAATATTGCCCACTTACTTTCCAAACAGAACCCAAAAGAACCTCCATTAGTTATGCTAATCAATATGATCCTGGAGAATATTGCTTAAACTTGTAACGATAGCCAATAAACCAATAACGCTGACATCTGAATGTACATATGGATGAAAGAGAAAGGCAAGAATTGTTCAGCCTCCTGCTCAGGTTGTTACCATTCATCCTAATATCCCAACATGGAATTGGTAGAGCAGCTCAAGTGTATGAAATAGATTCTGGGTGACAAAACTAGCATTTCTTAAAATCAAAGTTGGAAGGAGAATCACAAAAAATTACTCCGCAAAAGAAAAGAACATGGGCATTAATTTAACGCCATGGGCAAAGTCTTACAAATATGATACTCTACATCATGAGCAGTCAATGACCAATATATTAGATTGTACACAAAAAGCCACAATTATGGTTAAAAAACCCAGGAAGTTCCACCGTACATTCGTTTTAAATAATCAAGTACCTGAAAATCGAAGCACTATGGTCTAAGTCTCAAGAAAATTTAGCAAAACTATTCTTACCTGGGAGTTATTTTGGGCAAGTTTCGTCTCCATTTCTGGGGTTGTAAATTACAGTCGATGTACTGAACTGAAATAATTGCACTGAAATCTGGCCATACAAAGCTCTGTATGATAGAATATTTTCGACCCATTAGGCTATTTGAATTGAGAGAAAGCTTCCTGATTTGTGTTGGTATGCTTCTGTCACTGTCATTTTATTAGTGTCGTTTACTTGAAATTTTTATTTACTACAGAAGCAATCACAGTATGCTTCTGTCACTGTCATTTTATTAGTGTCGTTTACTTGAAATTTTTATTTACTACATAAGCAATCACAGCGTTGTCGAAATCATGGAGGGAGAGTGAATAATTAAAAAATGAGACATATTTTATGAGAGATTGTGACGTTCGACTGATACTATTAGCACTTGCACTTAAAAAAGGTTTAAGGATTACATTAAATTTAGTTTTTTCCTTTATAAAAATTGGGTATTATTTGATTTTGGTTTTTTAAGATTTTATATTATATTTTGGAAGATTTTACTATTAAATGGCAGCTAGTTTATCAACAGTTGGAACTTGTTTTCCGTGAATTCAATTTGGTTTAACAATAAGTAAATCTTGTTTTCAGGCATAGATTTACCAATCAATTTTGGACTTACAAATCTACAGGGAAAGTCTATGGACTAAAAACAATTTTTGAAATAATAATATTTTTAATATCAAAATATTTTTGAAATCTCATTACTTAAGAGTGAAATTTTATAGTGAAAATTGTGTTGGTTAATTAGGTATATTAATGTACATTTTGATTCAATGAAAATAATCTTATTAGATAGTCTTAAATAAATAGGAACAATAATATATATTTTATTTAATATTAAATGAAAATAAATTTTGATAATTATAAATAAGTGAATTATAATATTTTTAAAAATAAAAATATAATTATATATTAAAAAAATGAATATATTTTTTATTTTTTTACATGTTGATTTTTTAAATAGTATTCAAAAGTTAAAGATTTAGAAAAAAATGTATTAATGTAATCCAATCAACTTCTATCAACAATCCATATCATTTGGATCACTTATAAGTAATAAAATATATAATGATCAAATTATAACAATTTATATCTTAAAAGTAGTAAAATAAAATTATTTATCAAATTTGTGGTGATATGGAGATAAAAGGTGGTAGTAATAAACAAGTAATAAGTCCACATAGACAAGCCTATTAACTAAATAATTAAATACTTAATATTTTTTAATTATAAAAATTACAAACTTTGTTTGCTCTTCTTATTTCAACTAAATCTCAAATATTATAATGGATAACCTCCTTTCCCTTACTCTCACAAGGATTTCGAAGGTATGGAAAGAAGATTAATTAAAAACTTATTCAAATCCAAATCCTAATTCAAACAAGCCATGGAAGGTGGATTATGCCAAGTTCTCATTATCTTCTTTCCAAGCAAGCCCGTGTGAAAATATAATCTCAAAAGAGAGTTGTGCTTATAATATTTTTTCATTTCTTTTTAGGAAACAAAATATCATTTTTTCTTTTGTTTTTTATTATTATGTTCAAACATTTGTAAGAAACTAATCATGGATAAGTTTAACCATATTTTTTTCCTCCTTTGATTTACAAATTTAATAATATTTAAAATATGATTTGTGTTTAGAATAATTGCTTCAAAATAGTCATTTTTGGGTTTTAGTTTGTCTAAGGCTATTTTGTATTAATAAAAAAAAATTATCAAGTCAAAACAAATTCAAGTAGGTAATATTTGTATATGGAATAGATTGTATGACTGATTGTTTAAGGCTAGAAAATTTCCAAAGTCACTCTCATAAACAAAGTGTAAGAGACTTACAAAGTAAACAACAAAACATGTCTATTACATAGAGAAGTCATGGTCATACATATTGATAAGATCTTATATGACATGTTCTATTAAAATGAATTGTGTAGGTACTTTATTTAAATGTCACTTTTCAATAATAAAATAGTCAATAGTAATTTTACACATTATCATTATCAAAAAGTGATAATAATTATCCTACTCTTAATAACCATAATTTCCAACCATTAATTTGAATGATTTTTAAATAATCTTACAAAACCATTCACAAATAAATAGTTTAATTTTAACTCATAAAAATGGTCACAATAAACAAAGAGTTGTACACTTCACATTTAAGTTATAGAAAGTAAGCTTTTAGATTCAATTGTGTCTATTTTGTTTTGACGTTTCAGATCACACTCATCACAAAGATCCTTCTTTTCAATGATGGATCATTGAGTGTGATCTGAAACGTCGAAAACCTTCTTCCTAATGATGGATCATTGAGTTTGATTCAAAATGTCGAAAAAGTAAAGAATTGAATCCAAAAACTTACTCTCTATAACTTCATGAATTGTAGAAAACTCATATCAATTATTTAATTTAAATTGAACTATGAAAAACTCATACCAACCATTTAATTTAAATTTTAAACTCATGCCAACATCATTCTCCGTGAATTATTTGGAGTTGCGTAGATTCCTTTCCAACATGTTAGTCAACCGAAATTCTTCGAAGATACCCAAACGTCTTTTTTAACTTGAATGGGGAAGATACCTTGAAAATGTTAATTATTTATATGCTCCAAAATATTGACCTACTTACCTCTGGACAAAATTTTATTTGTCCTTTGTCTTCAAAGTTATGTGGTGAAGGACAAATATTGCAGCAGATTTTGGAGTAATGTAGAAATTTGATCAAAGTGGCCTATTGACGGTCTGTTTAATAGACGTGATTAAGAACGCAAAGTATTGTATATTCTAATCTAAAACTAGAACCCTAGTTTACGTCTTAAATTGTTATTAGGTAAACGGAGCATTTTAAAAAATCAGATTAAGCTATTGCACCTTAGTGTGCAATGGGTACGCTGAAGAAGTGTGGAAGGTCAATTAGGATAAATTTTGGTCTATTTTTCGACATAATTGTTTATATATATATAATAACAATTTATTTATTTTTATATATATTTAATAATTTTGTTAAAAATATAATATATATTTAGTAAATGAGATCAATTGTTAGGTCATTTAAAAAATGATTTTAATATTATTATTAATTTTTTAATTTTTTTTAATTATAGAATAATATTATTATATTTATTTTTAAAATTTTATGTATTAACTATTATATTATTATATAAATATGTATTATTTATGTCATTATTATATTAATCTATTATATTTATTATTTGTGTATTAACTATTGTATTAACTATTATATTTTTTTATAATATAGCATTATATATTATAAGCCAATTATTTATTATATAAAACTAATATAACATTATGAACTATATTTATTATTATAGATTATGTTATATATAATAAATATTATTAGATCTAAATATAATTTAAGATATACTATATGTTATATGTTTTACATATAATACTAATTAAAATATTTAATACATTATATGTTAAATATTTGTTAAATGTATTATTTAAAAGTATATTAAATTTATTAAAATATATATATATATATATATATATATATATATATATATTTATTTATATAATAATGTAATATAAAAAATAAATATTCTATATAGTATATATTTTATAATAAAAAGTAGTAATTAAATATAAACATAATATATAATTAATATGTGAAATATTTTTTAATTTATTAAAAAATATATTATAAAATAAATATTATATTTATACCTAATAATTTCTAATACATAAAAATAACTAAAATTTAAATATTTATAATTAAAAATTTTGTGAAAAATGAGCGAAACGAAAAAAAAAATGAAAAAAAAAATTCCAAACTCAAACCCATAATTTTCATTTTATTAAACATACTCAAACTCGTAATTTTCATTTTAATAAACATACTCTAAAACCCTTGGCAAAGCCTTATTTTCAGGCTGCTCGCCAAATTGGAGATGGAAGGGAAAGCGGTGGGGAAAGCCATGAAAATCAACGACAAACAGCCAAAAAAATGGTCGAAAAAATGGCAAAAAATGATGAACGATTGAGATTCGGCCGGAAAACGGTAACGGCGAGGGAAAAATAGTCAGAAAACGGCGAACAACAGCCAAAAAATGGTGAAAAATGATGGATGGCTGAGATTTGTTTCATTGTCAACCAGGGCTTCTTGTTATGTTTCAACCGTCGAAGGAGAAAATGAACTTGGAAAGTTCATATAGGGACACGCCTTTGGCGTAATAAAAGAAACATGAAGCTAGGTCGAATGTTATGTTATTTTATTTATTTAAATGTTTTTTATTATTAAATATTGATTTAGAGTTATTTTATTTATTTAAAAGTTATTTTATTAATTTAAAAGTTATTTTATTATTAAATATGAATATTCTAATATGTAAATGATTGTCTGTATTAGCGTATCATGATCTTGTTTTAGCTAAGTCACATGGGGTTTCTAAGCTTTGGTGGGAGGAGGACTCTCTTAATGTGATAAATTGTGTCTTATGAAGTGTCACCTTTCGTGGTTTATTGCCCATTTTATTAATGATTTTATCGCCATTATAAACTCTTTTTGAGGAGATCAAAATCACACATGTTTTTCGTGAAGCAAACATGCTGGTTGATGGTGTTGCCAATGTGGGAGTGTTGGAGAGATCTGAGTGGGATTCTTTTGAATCACTACCTATTAATTTGAAGTGTATTTCTAATAATGACCAAATGGCTTGTTTATAAGGGTGGTGTCCTCGGGGAAAAGTTTTTCATTATGATTTTGAGTTGGGTTTGGAACCTCGAACCTTTTCCCTATCTGATTAATTATTTTTTCCTTGGTTTTTCGTAGAAGGATGGACTGGCAGTTCTGGCAGGGAAGTACTTGGAATGATAAGCCCACACGTATTGTGGGTGTTTGTTGTATCGTTTTGAAAAGTGCCTGGTTCTTTTTTCTGTTACATTTCTTCCAAGGGTTATTGTGTACTGGGTTGTTGCTTGTTACCATGGGTGGCGACTGTTGCAAAATTGAGTCGAGTTCCTATGAAGAGTTTAAGAAGAATGCTACTGTGTGGAAGCATTTAGAATTGGGGAGGGGGAGTTTCACAATTTATGCAGAGAATTCAAGGCCCAAACCCTAATGCTACTAATTTCTTCGTGAAAAGCTGGAATGCAAGGTCTCTGTGGTACAAAGGTGTTGAGTTTTTCTATTGATGAGGATTTCATTGCGGAGGTAATTGGTCTTTCAGTTACTGGGAGAAAGTTTTTAGAGATAGGGGTGTGGCCAAAAAGGCTTTTGCGAACTTTTTCAAACATGATGAGAAGAAAAATCTTAGGGAAATTGGAAGTGGAGGTTATGCTAGGAAGTCCTTGAAGCCGCTTTGGAGGGACCTTGTGAAGGCCATTATGGACTACTTCACCCTTGAAGGTAGATTCTCCATGGTTTACTCTTATCATTTTGTGCTCTTGAACCATTTTAGGCATAAGGTTTCTATCTCCTTTCCTTTTTGTTTGTTACTCTTTATGGAGAAGAGTATTGAAGACCATAGGAAGAACCCTAAGAAGGTGGTTCTTCATGAAGGGCTTATGAGTTTGTTATTTGCTCATATCAATTTTAAATTGATTTCGGTTTCTCCTAAAACTCCTGGTAAGAAGGGGGTTAAAAATGATGGTTATGATACTGGGGACTTTGCCAGTGAATGGGTTGGTAGTTCTGAGGAGGAAGAGTCAGAATATGAGGATATGTCTGTTGATGAAGAAGACTTTGAGGAAGGGGAAGAGGATTCAAAAGAGTGGGGTAAGGGTTATGAGACTAATGTGGAGTTGAGGGAGATTTTGGCCAATTCTATCAGAAATTCTTCGAAGGGGAAAACCAAAGGCTCAAAGAAAGTCAAAGCTTCAGCCAAAAGGAAGCTTGTGATAGGTGATGAAGCGAAGCCCCTGGTCCAAATGTGAATCCTGTGTTGTCTTCAGGTAATGAGGGTTTGAAGGGATGTCCTCTTGAGGGTGAAGTGGTTCCTTCAAATGTTGATTGTGTTCAAAATGCCTTATTGGGGAACCCTGTTCTTGGTAAGACTGGTCTGTTGGAGAGCTCCCCTGTGTTAGGGCTTAAGGTTCTAGAAAATGTGGGTGATCAGTTAAATGATCTTGTTGTTTTGGTTAATTCTATGATGGAGGATAAGCCGATTGATACTAGTCCCATTGAAATGCAGGGGATTGAATGGTTAATTGTTCTCACATTTTTTCTTCGACTGAGAGGGAAGTGAAGAATGAGCGTCTGGAAGTGTTAGTTGATTTGGTGGACTTGCTAGACAAGGAAAGAATCAAGGTGGACATTGTGGAGGTCGAGGATTCCCTCGCCGAAGAAGAGGACAACCTCAATAGGGATTGTTTTGATGCCCTTGATGACTTGGAGCAAAATGATCAGCCTCCAGTTAATTGGGATGAAATTGATATGAATATGTTTTGTAGGATGGCTAAAGATGGGACAAGAAACCTGCTTTCTTTGGTTAAGTGGTTATTTACTGAGGTAAAGGAGCTCAATCTTTAGATGAAAAATTGGCAAGATGTTTGTGTTGCTATTCTTAGAGGAAATCGAAAGGAGTGAAATAAAAGGAAAAGTTAAATCAATGCATGTTAAGCTTGATAAGCTTCTAGTGGATGTTGGCCGTTTGGGGGATACACACGAGGAAAGGATTTCCTCTTTGGAAGGTATTGTTAATAAAATGTTGGAAGATTGAGTTGCAAGTTTGGAGAATAAAATTGGAAAGATGTCAGAGGACTTAAAAATAGTGGTCAATATCAGTAATAATTCTTTGAAGACCACTACGATGGGTCTTTCTATTATGAATGAGAAAGTGTTGAATTGGACGGGAAAACCTCTTAACATGGGTAATATGGAGAATATGATCGAAGAGGTTAGTGCTTCTTACCTGGTGGAGAAAGCAGATGCTTCTACTCTTGCACTGGATAAAGACTTGCAGGCTGGTTCATGCCTTAGGATGAGAAGTAAGACAAAAAAGAGGATTGTTGTTGTTGTTGAAGAGCTGAAGGATGTTATCAGTACGCATGAGGAGGTCATTAAGGAGAATATGGCCTTGACTGATGTTTTAGGTAAGTTACTGTAGCTGGTGCTTCCTTTTTTGGTTCAATAGGTTTGATAATGTTTTCTGTTGTTGGGATTGCTGACGGGTCAAGCTTTTGTTACATCTTTTGTCAACTTTTTCGTTTTTTGGGCTGTTGGGTTTAGTGTTTAATAATTTCTTTTGTAACTTTTTTCGTCTTTGTAAAGGGTTTTGGGGTCCCTTCAAAACCTGTTTTTCCTTATCAAAAACATGTAAATGATTGTCAAAATTAAGGTAAAAGATAAAAGATTTTGTTAACACACTAACATCATTACATTTTACTTCTTGTTGTCATTGTAGAATGTCTCTTGATATTAATTAACATTAGAATGTTGAAAGTAAAGAAGAGGGAATAAAGGGTATGTTTGATTTTTGTAACTAGAAGATGTTAGATGGCTAGAAACAAAGGTGGATAACTTGTCTCTATCACCTCTTTTCTCTCTCTCTTGCTCCCTCAACCTCTATCTCCCTATCTCTCCCTCCCCCCCTCTTTCTATATATTATTATCTCTACCTCTCTTATAAAATCCATCTCTCCTGCTCTATCTCTCTATCTCCCTTCCCCTCCTCTTTCTAACCCTTTCTAGCCTAATCTTTCTCTACATCTATCTCCCTATCTCTCCATCTCCATCCCTCTCTGTATGTATGTATATATATGTGTGTGCATGTGTGTATTTGGAGCTATCTCTCCCTCTCTCCCCACTCTCCCTCTTCTTAGACCTCTAAATCTATATTTTTATTTTTCATTGTATCTTTCCCTCTTTATCTTTCCATCTCTCTATACCCCTAGATCTCCCCCTCTCTCATCCTCTCCCTCTTCTTCTCTCCTTATATCTCTCCTCTCCATCCCTTTATATATTTATCTCTCTATCTCTCTCCCTCTCCCTCTCTCTTTCTTTCTCCCCCTTCCTCTCCCTTTCCCTCTCTATCTCCTTCTCCTTCTCCATATCTATCGCTAGATCTTCTTACCTCTCTCTCTATGATAGACTTAGCTTGAGCATGTTAGGAATGTGTACCAAGATGGGGAACCAAAAAGTGGCCAATCCACTTTTTGGTTCCATAAAAGGGAAAATACGAACATGTAATAATGAAACACACTCACATTATTTGAATGCATTCACAAAATGTGAGCACACTACAATGTGCTTGCATTATTTGAATGCATTCACAAAATGTGGGCACATTATAACACGCTCACGTTATGTGATTGCATAAAATGTGAGCACGTTATAACATGCTCACATTATTGTTTTCTTTGGAAATTTGTCTCTCTTTCTCTTTCTCCTCACGTGAAACATATACATGAAATAAAAATTTAAGTGACATTTATATATGGACATTTACTTTCTTATACTTTAAGTTAAATTTCATGTATATAGTTTCAGAATGTTTGAGAATGGTTTTGAATTTTGGTACTCTCATAATAATGAGTTCGACTTTTGGGGCATTCAATTTTTTGGAGGGAGGGTGGAGGATTTCTTAGAGCACCTTCATTCGAAGATATTTCTTTGAATGAAGCTCTTTCATTCAATGGTCTTCACAAAAACGCCTTTGATAGAAGATGGACCTTTGATTGAAGGTCATCTTTGATTGAAGGATTTTGTTAATTTTTAAAAAATAACAAAATAATACCTTTAATCAAGGACACCTTCAATCGAAAGAATTTTTTAGTGATTATATGAATCGATAACTAATAGTTTGTCGGTTCATTTTTGTGGAGTCGTGCAACAGGTTTGTGTGAATGTAGTTGGGAGGGAGTACACAATGCCATTGATAGAGACATACATGTGGAAGGTTCGATTGAAGGAACATAGTGTATATTTGAGTGCAAGGTCAAGGCAAGCGCCATGCCCTTACCTCTATAAATCAAGGTTACTGCATTGAAAATTAGGGTTAATGCATTATAAATCAAGGTTTAGGGTTTTTTAATGGCTTACATTTACATCAGTTCCTTTTCATCCCCACAAATTGAAGTGTATCCTCACACACTAGTTCATTGGATTCATATATCTTCACTAATAAATCATAAACACAATAAATATCATCACCCCAAGAAAGGGAATATGATATAAGTGTACTCTTTTGTATTGGTTCATAAACAACACTACTTGTGGTGAATCTATTGTGCATGTTAGAATAATTTTAAGATTACACAATCGATGCATGCATAATAATTACACTCCATGTACATAACTACACAAGCCTAAAAAAAGTTGTGTGAAACCATATAACTTCAATATTTTTAAGTCCACGACCACAAAATCTCCAATAGCTTCTTTAATATCCTTAAAAATTGTGTTCCATACATGTTCAAACTTCCATATTATGTGGGACACTAGACATGCTTAGCCTCCTTATACCTATCATTAGACAATACACATACAACATATGGAATTAAATTCTTCATGTCAAATTCCAACATATGTATTTTAGCTCACTTGATAAGATATGCACCATGGGAAATGACTCCATACAATTTTAATACATGATGTACCATAGACATCTCACAAATGATAATTATTGTGCCACATGTAATGAAACCATATGGATTTGACTTATTCAATAGAACCAAGTGCATTGCATACACATGCCAACATAGATGTAGGTATCACCTATCAATCTTCATCTATAAATCATTACATTATACACAACTTGTATTGGAGGCACAAAAACTAGAGACAAATCAACATGCATTGTGCATCTAGTATCACCTCCCTCACTATCCAACTTAAAATTATAAAGGATACATTATCAGGCATTTATGAATTATCATTCTCATGTACTATTTTTCATTCATACACTTATGTATTTTATCCTATTAAGTGATTGTTCATAGAACTTGTAGCTTATTTTTCTAATATTAATCCCTTTGAATGTGTAATAATTTTCAAGATATTTTATTTGAATTTCATTGTTCATTACATATAATTTACATGGCATTATTTGAGTGATTCTCATCACTTATTTATAATTATATATTATCCTTTGTGTATCTCTTAGGCTCAATTTGGATCACCTAAATTTATGATGGTTGCTTTGTAACTACCCATCCTTTTACTTTTAAATATTGTTGTTGACATTGATCACCTAAATTTATGATATCTAGGGTGCTTGTTATATGGTTAATTTATGATCTACATCATCATATATTTTCATATTCCCCTCCAATTCATTACATCCTTCAAATACAATCATTTGGGGTATATATATTATGACTAATATTATTTTGGTGCATCCTTTATATCCCTAAATAATAATAATAATTAAAATGAATCCTTTATATCCTTAATTGGTCTATGTTGATTTTGATGACTTCACACCTTAATGTTGATTCTATTGTGTTGGCTCCTTCACAATCTCATTTTACTTTTTCAGTTAGCTCCTTCATAACTCAATTTTACTTGGGTAATGATGAGTTGTTTACAATGGGACATATTAATTTCTTATAATGGCCCCTTCGTTGCCACATCATTTTTATTTTGGTTTTATCTAGGTTCCTTTTCATCCCCACAAATTGAAGTTTAGCCTCACACATTAGTCATTGGAATCATATATCTTCAGTTATTCATCATAAACACAATAAATACCATCACCCCAAGAAATGGAATAAGTGTACTCATTTGTATTGGTTAATAAACAACATACATAAAATAGCACTTGATAAGATATGCACCATGTGGAAAATGGCTCCATACAATTTTAATACATGACACCATAGACATTTCACAAATGATAATTATTGTGCCACATGTAATGAAACCATATAGATTTGACATATTCAATACAACCAAGTGCATTGTACACATGTCAACATAGATGTAGGTCTCACCTAGATAAACCTATCAAACAAGTACATTATATACATATTTTTCTTATATTTTTTTCAAAAAGTGAGTAAAAGTGATGTGACCCCTAATTCTTGATTAATCATATTAGTATCACTTCTTAGGTCCTCTTCCTTGCAAGGACAATAGTCCATCAAATATTCCCTTGCTAGACTAGATTTTTCTAGAAGAGTAGGAATAGTTTGACATATTTCATTAGCATGGGTACATCACATGTGTGTTTTTCTAAGTCCACTTCATCTATTTTTCTGTGAGCCAATTTATAATACCACAACAAAAGAAAATGATTCATAATGGAAATGGAAAAATACAAATATAAATTAATAAAGGCTAAAGAACTTTTAATTTCTCAATTGCCACAAAATTTTGATCCCTATGCACCTATGAAGATATCCTATTCTGTCACCAATGTGGTTCTAACAAGTACATATGGATGTCTTTTATAAGAGAGTTGAAGTAATGGTTTCAACTATAAATGATAGCTTTTGTGAAAAAGGATCATATACTTGCATGATAGTAAATTATGTAGTTGGGTGATTTTCATAAATATGAAGACAACTATCAACATTTTCTCTTTGTGATTAGTAGGCCATCTCTACCTGGTTATATATATTGTTGTTTCATGTTCCTAAAATCCTTTCTTAGCCATTGTTTTAACTCATAGTCATCTATTTTATGCATCTTATGATTATAGTGTCTTACTAGACATCTTAAAGTGTCTCATTTGATCACATGTATTTTAATTAATATATTTTCTCACTTCTTTTGCCCTTAAATAAGTAGGAAGTGTTTCACTTGTAAAAGCCAAAATGCATAGATGTCGCATATATTTAAATATTTGATGATGATGGGCCACATTAAATTATCATATTAAATCTATATACATGCCACATGCAAATTTTAAAGCATTGATCATGTATAATTAGTATGTTTAAGTTGTATACACTAGTTGAAATATTTTATACATCTCTTGATTGATAGAGACCTTGATGCTCTTCCAATATATGAAACACTAGTTTTTTAATGAGTAATTTAGGAATTGGTTAGTCCCAATGAGTTAATTCTCTATATAGAGAATCATTCTACTTGTAACAAATTAATAGAATATCCCATTTACTATTGATTTCCATTTAAACCTAAGTATCTAATAATTTGTTGTTTCCAAATAATGATGAATTGGTGACATTACAAATACACTTTTTAATATCCTATTTATTGAAAAATTAGAAGGGTAAGACCAAAGGGTTGTAGTACATAATTAGTTGACTATAATTGATGAGGATGATGGTACATGTCAAGCTTGATTACACTATCCACCAAATTTCAAATATGTAAATATGCAATTGGGCTAGAAGTTTAACCCATTGGTGAAAAATTAGTAGATGTGATTGCCCTACTCATGGTTATATATAGCCAAATGATGAATTTGGTTTTATATGTATGATTACTAATAATTTTATAATATTCATATTTTTTAATGGAAAATATATTGATATCTATATGTAATTTACTTATTTCCATAAAAAAACATAGAAGGTCAAGAATTTAAAAGAGACCTAGAAGAGCCATATTTCAACATATTTACATCTAACAATTTGAACTCAAAGTATCTAACACTCACACATAAATCAAGAAATATAACATAATACGGGCTTGTATAAAAGGTTAATTGTTATTATTATTTCAACTTTATGAGACTTAAGAACCACACTATTTAATGCAATTTTCTCAAAAGGAAATATTTTAAGGACCAAAAATTGGAAAACAATAGGAGGGTTTGCTAGAATTTAGAGTTTAGGACAGTAGTAGAAAATGATGTCCTCATAAGAATTTAACAAAAATGGGTGACTAAAATTTAGGAATATGATTATGAAATTATCTAAAAAGAATATGCACTCTCACATCTCTTTATAAAGAGGCTAGCTCCATATTTTCTCTTTCCATATTAATACCAAATTGGATGGATTAGATTTGATAGGAATGCCTAATAACCTAATAGTTCAAGGTATCATTTGATAGTTAGAATAGGATCTTCAACTTGTGCCAAGGATTGATTATATAGAATAAGCCTTCACCTATTATGGTCCCAAATTTATTTAATTCCCAACTCTTAATTTAATCCTCATTTATTCTTGTAATTTTACTCCTCCATTACTACAAGTCACTCATGCATTTTGAAGACCTATGAATGAGTGAATAAATATTTCTTTTGGGGTGACCTTAACCAATATTTCAATAAATTTGTAGCTAAATACACGATGTGTGTCAAAGGAATAAAGGGAGAAATATTAAATCTCTAATACTTTTCTCGCCACTTCTTATTCTAAATAAGGCTTGGAATGATATTTCTATAGATTTTATTATGAGGCTTCCAATATCAAGAGGTAGATAGGTAATGTTGGTTGTTGTTGACTACTTAACCAAATATGCTTATTCCTATGCATTATCTTACAATCCTTATATTATTTTTGTGGTTTCTCAACACTTTTAAGATTCCAGCTTTGATGATTGCAATTGGAACCAAACTAAAAACTATCTTTGAATTACTCTTATTTCAAACTAAAAGACCATGACCCTACAAGTAAACCAATCCGGGTATGCAAACAAGGACTTAAGCCCAATAATTTATCCAAGAAAAGAGTCTTTATGCAGTCTTACACTAGGAATATTTTATTGAGTCTAATGTATATGCACCCCTAAAAAATCAATAATGTATTTGCATTTGCTGAGTTGGTTTCTGGATTTGATTGTGTGAGAGTTTTTTTTGCATCAACGGTTCAGATCACATTCTATGATCCAACATCAGAATGAAAACATAAAAGAAGAGAGTTAAAGAAAATAATCCAGAATCCAACTCAACAATATTCAACATGGATTATGAAAATTTAATATCATTGATTGGTATTTGCATTTGCCAACACCACGTTGATGGAAACTGAGACAACAAACCACAAACAAACTTTCACTCAACTACAAAGGCCCACGCCAGTAATGCAGAGATATAAACTCAGCTTATTAATTTCCAACAAAAAACGAAAATCAAATGCTCACACCAATGTTTGCACAACAGAGGAACTTGTAACAAATCTCATGTTCTTTCCTTCTTGTACAACTATGGTTTCATAAATGCATCAAACTCATGGCCTGTAGCTATCCCAAAATCCACGCCATGCCTCTTTTTTTCTGCCCAACTTTCTACTCTTACCCTTGGTGGCTATCTTCTCTTTTCTGGCTGTCTTCTGGTTGCTGATAACTGCCTTCTATAACTACTTATTCCTCCTTTTTTCTGTTCCACGCCTCCATAGTTATCTTCCCTTTTGCACGTTAAAATCTGCCTTTCTTTTCTCCTTTGCCTGCGCCAATCTCTCCAACACCATCGCCCCATGTTGAAATCTGCCTTTGATAACTGAGATGGTAACTGAAAAACCCAAGAATTATAACTATTTTTCTGCCATGTGGGTATGTGTCTCAACTGTTTTATCTTGCATCTGAAACTTATATCTCCCTTTGTCCTCCTCTCCATCTGCCTGGGTCCCCATCTCAAGGTTTTGACTTATTTTATATATGTCATTTATCGACCTTTCAAAGCAACCACGCCCCCACTTATTTCTAGCTCAAATCAAAATCTGCACAACAAAAACAAAAACACCAACCTTAAAACTAGCAATGGCACCTTGGTGTGCAATAGGTACGCCGAAGAGTTGTGGAAGGTCAAATAGAGAGAGTTCCTGGTCTGATTTTCTGCAAATAATATTCTTCTGTTTGTTCCTTTAATGAATAAGGACTGATGCCATAATATCTGGAATTTGATGAATAAGGACTGATGCCATAATATCTGGAATTGATAATTGTGATGATGTTCAAACATATATTTATAGCAAATTTTTTGAAATTGTTGTCAGCATTTTGTCATTAATTCTGCTTCATTTTTCATATTTTTATGCAATTGTAAAGATAACACTTTCTTTGTATATAAATTTTTCATGTTTGTAAGCAAGAAGATAGGGGCAAGAGAAAAGAGGCAATCACAAAAGCCTAAGTCAGATTCCATCAAAACTTGGAAACATAACATTGAAATAAAGTTTCCTCTTGTAAACGGTCATTGCAATCGAAAGAACATAAGAACGGAACATTTTATAAACAATAACAAATATGAATTTGCCTATTGGTGCTACAGTTTGTCAGCAATAAAAAAATGTTACATGTAATGGTACTGATGAAACATCACAAACATTTGCTGCTGATACTACAATGTCTAAGCTTCAATCATCGAATATTTCAGATGCTGTATACGTTTGTAAGCACACCTGTTTAGTATAACTTAACCATATCATGATGGGTAGCACATCAATCATTTGCGACGAGTCATGTAATGGCAAATCCTGTATAAGAAGCCATGTCGATATAGTCCACCATAATAAGGTGTGGTGCACATGGACAATGGGGGAGCAATCTTGCATAGAGATGACAAATGGGTAGTTGTCGCTAAAAGAAAATAAATTATGTTGAAAACATGGAGGATATGAACCAACATATGAAATGAGAAATCTGATATAAACAAATGCTCAAGCTAAATACTGCAGCAACATCATATATATAATTGAATATGTGTAGCATATATTCTAGTGCATTTAACATGAGCATACGCCCCAATTTGTGTTCAACATATAATCCATTTGAATTTTTTTTTTAACTGTAATTCTCAGACACTCTTCTTCAAAGAAAACAAATGTATAACCGTATATAATCATAATGTTGATTCATTGCACACGCATTTGTTTTGAGAAGTGTAATCTACAGTTCTATCATGATTTACAATATGAATTTCAATTGAAAACAGCTCAAGAAAAAGAAACAAAGAAGCCACTAAGGTGCAGCTTTGACAACTAGAGGTTTTTATGCTAACATTACAAAGCCTAAGAACTAAACCTGGTTTCTTGAAAGAAGGTAAGTAAGCCATTTCAAATCTAATAACCCAGTTGGTTTAGCAGAAATGTACTCTACAAATAGTCATTCCCCCTTCTGAAAGAAACTGGATTGTGGTATCAGTAATCAGTTCCACATTATATATAGATAAGCAATATATAATACAAACAATGTTCCAATCCAATAGAGGCAATTAAGCGCAGGACTTCAGACATCAATATCTTCGGGGCCCTCCAAATAACAGATGTCCTGCTTTAGATGTAAAAATAAGAATATGCATGTTCAACTAATTATGACATCGATCTTTCAGGATCTTGATCGCTTCAAAGGTGATCGGTTGTTCAAATGAATATAAAAACAAAATTAGACACTAAAGATGGCATAAAAGATTATTTCCATTTTGGGGTAAATCTTCAAAATAGACATCCAAACAGATTCATAATCACCTTCGGTATCGTTCATGGATAGGGCTAGAAGCTCTGGCATATCCTGGAATAACCCTCTCATAGCGTCGAGGATAAATAGGACTTGCTGCCCTACCATAATCAAGACTACTGCTGTCTGCACGTCGTGCATAAACAAGACTTACAGCCCTACCATAATCAGGACTGTCCCTCTCTGGGCGTCGTGCATTAACAGGACTTGCAGCCCTACCATAATCAAGACTGCTCCTGTCTAGTCGTCATGCATTAACAAGACTTGCATCCCTCCCATAATTAGGACTGCCCCTCACTGGACGTCTATCATATTTAGGACTTAAAGATCGATCACGATTTTCAGCAGACCTCCCATAATTTCCCCTACTATCACCGTCATCACGCTGAGCATACTCCACTGATATAACCTTATCTAACACTTTGCTGCTCATGCCCACTAATAAAGTTAGTCAAAGACCAACTAAATATTTTTTTCTCATTAATATCCTTTAATAATACTTATGAAGCCAGAAAACAAATAGCAGAAACTAAGCAAACTCTCTGATAACATGGTCTTCATAACTTTAATAGCAACCACCGAGAGAAGACATTCTTACTTAAATCTCCTTATAACGCAAGTAATTCAATGCAAAAAAGCTCCTGTTAAACAACGTTAAGTAGCATGCATCTAACCAAATACCACAATTGCAATAAAATAGAATTTACAAACTGTAAACAAGACAGTTTAACTAACCTGTTGTCAGTGGAATTCAAAGCCTTTGTTGCTTCTTTTTGTGATTCATATTGAATGAAGCAAAATTTCTTCTCATCCTTACATTGAGCACCTATCCATATGGCTCAAAATGTTTTTCAAGGTCCCTAACCATGGTATTAGTAGGATCAAAATTTATCACAAACAATGTCTTTGCTGGTTTAAAATTTCTGGATGATCATTTGCCATTTTCAGAGCGATGACTACCTCCTTCCGGTTGCTGTGAGGTACAAAATTCAATAGAAATGTGAGTAACTTAGTATGCGAATAGGAATAAATATTTCCTTACTTCATGTATCTAAAAAACATAATACACAAATTCAAAGATGAACAACAGAGTGCTACAAGAATACATAAGATTGAAGTTTGTGCAGGAAACATCACACCTATAAGGCCATAAAAAATAAAAATAATTATAAAAAAAAATACAAAATATACACTATGAACATATAGAGTGGCAAAGTTAATAATTGTTTTTCCTTGGATAAGAAATACCAAGACTGAACAAAAAAAAAAAGCTAAAAGAGAAAGGAACCTTGATCCATAATAACTGATTTTTCCCTGTGCAGGAAACACCAAGTCTATCAAATCAAAAAAAGCCTAAAGAAAAAACAAGGAACCTTTGTCCACTCCACACACAGTCGATGTCTCTGCCTGCCAAATTCTGTTTTGTCCAGCCCTCTGATGGCGTCCTCTACATCACGCTCATCATCCATGAAGATAAAAGCAAAGCCTGTGAAAACACAAAATACTCAAAAAGTAAAAATGAAAGCAATAAGGGGGCATGGGAGTGTTTGCTAATAAACAATAAGTACACAGGCTTTGCAAAACAAAATACAATACCTGTTACTCATTTGAGCAAAGACCTGCTGTGTTAAAGGACATCGGGAACATGCATTGCATGCTGTACTAAATGATCGCATTAAGCCTAGTCCATAAGTAAAGAAAATGCCATCCATCAGATAATTTATTTTGATGGTTATGCCCCTTTCTAGATGTAATGATCTTTCAAAGGGACCTATCACATAACATATGCTTGGAACTGGAAAGTTAATATGGCAAAAGAGGGATGGAAAGCAATGATCTCGTCAGAAAATGCAGGACATGTTTTGCATATCAACTTGATTGATCAAGACTAGAAGCTTATGCTCTGGCACAAATGGCATGATTAAAAGTTATGCTCAGGGACCCACGAGCCAGTAAGAGCTTCGATGCTCTTTGATATTCCTGCGCCAAAGAAATTTTCAAGTACAAAGGCCTGCATTTCAGAAATCATTTTTCTGTTAAAAGTTACATTTGTAGCCTTGGTTTCCACATTCCCAAGCAATTTCATATTTCTTTATATAAAATATTCTGTTAAGATATTCCTCTGCTGCCCCTTCAAGGAAACTTCAATGCTGAATCTAACTATTTATAACATACTTGACAATTCCACCTAACAGAGAAACTAGTTTGTTGTATACATGAAAAAAGCCTTCTACATTAGATTACACTAGAAAGAAAACTTCTACAAGTAAATTCTTTTTTTAAGGGTTAACATTTAAAATTCCAAAAGAATGTATAAAATATTAAAATATGAAGGAAAATGGCATGGATCTTTTCAGTCTTTAACAAAGGTTAACAGTAGCTAAAAGCTGCATTGATCATTTGATAATGTAATAATTATCAAGAAAACACTTTGCATGATCATATTAAGAGAACATGACACGTCACCACCAACATGGGCTATATACTTTGTCTGTAATGTAATGCGAAAGGATTTTAAATGAAATACATAATTTTGAAGTTTTCCTTAAGGAGTGTTTCAGTATTTCTTTAAGATTTTTTATGGGTTACATTGAAATCAAGGCAAACACACCCAGTGTGCTTGGAGTGCATGGGGACATTTGGTGCTGGGTGAGAACGACTAACCCAACAGTGAGGAGACTTGTTATTCAGATAGTTCCCTATACAGTATCTGATTAACATGTACAGTCAGTCACATGGGGTTTGGCGCATCAAATACTCTTAGCATTTCCTCTTGGTCTACATTCAAATGTAGAAAGAATATCTGTAACAATGGCAGATGATGGGATGAAGGCATTTTAGTACGTATAGAGGGACTCGTAGGAAGGAATTGCAGTTTGATATTAAAGATGATGCAATTTATCACAGAACTTAGCTGAAGATTCCGCCCAAATTTTATAACGCTATCAGCGGTTTTTGCTGCTTTCCGCCCGCTATTGGTCCCCACTCCTCCAAACTCTTCCTCGCTGGTATTGACCTTTCACTTCTCCAATTTTGCGAGCTGCAGCCTGAAAATAAAATATCGACATGGTTTTAGGGTATGCTTATTAAAACTCAATAAACAGTAAAAAAAGGGAAATAAAAAAAAGCCCTCGTTTGAAAAACCTTTCAGCAGACGATAAGCCCTCATTTCTAGTTTCTGCACAAATTGTGTCGAGTTGTCAACGATGCCGATGAGAAGATAGAAAACCATAGCACCGCCTAATGCCGTTCACGAGCGCTTACCTCCCCATCCACCATAAATTATGTATTAACTGTTACGCTGCATACGTGGAGAAAAGCAGAGTTAAATGAGAAGCAACTAGGATATTTTCATTTGTAGGCGTGACATGAAGATTCCTTTCGAGAATCAACGGTTACAAATGCGTCAACCTTTGCAAGTGGAGGCTGTAATGACGACAGGAATTAAATAACATTTAACAGAAAATGACATTTATTAATTAAAACACTCAAAAACATTCTATAGATAAGATTAAATCAACCGAATTGCATTCCTGTAATGAACTCTTGACCGTTGATTTCATTATTGGCTTCACAATTCTCAAATAAGACACGCCTTCAACGTAATGAAATACAAACAAAATTTGATGATGCTCCTGCATCAATCTTCAAAATCCATAGGATGCCCTACTCTATTGTTAGTGATCATGATCCTACTTTTATAAATAATTTCTTGCAAGAAATATTTAAGTTACAAGATGCTAATTTGAATATGAATTCATGACTTGAGCATCTTGTTGTCTCTTAGCAAATGTTCTTTCATTATTATTTATTTATTATAATATATTATGATTTTCACATGATGATATATAGGATGCTTGTTATATGGTTATTATGATTTATGTATCATATATCTTTTTATCTTCCCCTCCAATTCGTTACATCCTTTACATACAATCAGTTAGGGGATACATATTATAACTAATATTATTTTGGTGCATCCTTTATAATATCCCTAAAAGAAATATCATGATCATAATGGAACCTTTGTATCCTTAATTGGTCTATGCTGATTTTCATGACTTCTTCACACCCTAATGTTCATTCTATTGTGAACTGGCTCCTTCACAATTCCATTTTGGTTTTTAGTTAGCTCCTTCATAACTCAATTTACTTACTTGATAATGATGAGTTGTTCACAACAGGATATATTAATTTCTTCTAATGGCCCCTTCATTGCCACATATCATTTTTATTTTGGTTTTATCTAGGTTTCTTTTCATCCCCACAAATTTAAGCATAGCCCCAGGCGCATTAGTTCATTGGATTCATATATCTTCACTAATACATCATAAACACAATAAATATCATTACCCCAAGAAAGGGAATATGATATAAGTGTACTCATTCGTATCGGTTCACAAACAACATACATTTATAACACTTGATAGGATATGTACACCATGGGAAATTGCTCATACAATTTTAATACATAACACCATAGATATCTCACAAATGATAATTATTGTGCCATATGGATTTGACATATTCAATACTTCAAATCAAGTGCATTATACACATTTAACATAGATGTAGGTCTTAGCTAGAGTATTCTCTTAACACCTCATAACTCATCCAAGTATGTCATTTCCTTGAAAAATTACAAACCTAAAACATTAGCTAATTCATGTTCATTTATGTTCAATCATAATGTTCTAGAGCTAATTCATTTATTAGTTTAGGTTGATTTATATTGATGTATACATGCATTTTCATTTTTTAATTATTCTAAATTAACATTAGCTAAAGTTCATATTTCAAGTCATATTTTAATTATGAAAATGTAAATTATTTATGTTGAAATTCATGTATATTCAAGTGTATGTACACATGTACATGTTATGTTCACACACACACACACACACACACACACACACACATTGTAGTGTTGGAAATTGTCACCCTTAACAATTTCACACTATGTAAATGCTTCCCCTATTAAATTATTGGACCTAATTAAGTCCCTAATTTCCTAAAATTATGCATTCCAAGGCCTATTTTTACCACTTTCCAAAGGATTTCAAGCATTGAATAGATGCAAACAATTAATGTTTTGATCTCGACACTAAATTTGTGGTAGATAGGGCCAAGACCCATATTCCCATGGGCGGATGAGTCCCCTATCTTGTCGGGGATTAATTTTTAATAAGTTGTTGGTGGCATTTGAACATTCAAAATTCAAATCTTAAGTGTAGGTTTTTGGAATCTAATTTTAGGAAATTAGCACAATTGCTTATAAATACCTAGTTATTTTATCATTTGAAATAATTTAGAAAAATATTCGAAAACTTATGATCAAGAGCACTATTGAGAAATTCAAAGCAGCATTTTAGAGCATTATAGCAACAATTCAAGATCCAACAACATGTTAGAGTTTATATGTGTTCATGTTCATGCTCTGTGAAGGCTAACCCTTGTTGTAGGTCTCCAAAGCATTCAAGCATTCAAACAAGAAAGATCCAAATCCTTGAGGTGATGTGCATGAGTTCAGTCCTTCAAGGAAGTCATTGAAGGGTGGTGAGTTGTAGCATTTTGTGGTTTCATCATTCCTTTCAATTATCATTCCTATCATTGACATTGCCATTGTGGACGTAGAAACACTTACACAGGGTTTGACTGTGGAAAGCCCATAAAGGGCCCAACATTTTCTCTCTGTGAATGTGCAAATCTTAAGTTTGAAGAGGAATAAAGGAAAATTATCAATTGTTGCATTCAAAGCCCTAAAAGTTGTCGAGCCACAAAAACTCATAGAATTATTTGATGACATTCTGACAACTCTGCAACTAGGAATCAAAAGTTCATATCTAGCACAAGAGGACCCCCAAATTAGTTTTAGGACCCCCTATTAGGAACCCATACACCCCTAGATGTATGTGTCCTCCTCTACATGCCAAATCTAAATTTCTATGATAGGTACACAATATCCAATATTTCTTAGATCTGCCTACAATTCACCATTTTAGTCTGTGTGCTTTCGAAATATTGCATTTATCTTATTAGGTCATATAGTTCAATTAGGTCAATCATTTCAAATCATTTCCAATCCAATTGCAAGGCCCTAGGAAAGGGAGATCTAGGTTGGATTGGCTCACCTTTGTGGTTGATAGCCAATCTATTCATCTTGTTGATCTCTCCTTCTAATGTAATTTGGGAAAAGGAAGCTATTAACCCTACGTTTTCATATTAAAATTAGGGATCCATTTCCAATTATTAAATTTTGGTGAACCTGACATTTTGACATCATAAAACTTCTAAAAATTGCATTCATTCACCCTAGATCTAGGGTTTGCATTTCCTTATCTTGCATTTCTCAATTAGGGTTTCATATTTGCATGATAACTTGCATTAGGGTTTGTTTCAATCATTTAGATTAGATTTGCATTCAAAATTGCTTTCAAAAGCATTATTTGTTGTTCAAACATTGTCATACACTTACATTAAAAAATTATGAAAAAACAATAATTGTGAAACAACTTTGCAAGTTACATAAACAAAAACCTTAAAACCCAACTTAAAAATTTAGTTTTTCATTTTTCAAAACCCATAACAAGGACTCAGACACCCTTGGGCGACCTTTTCCTTGTGCAAATGCATCAATTTTTTTTTTACAATTTTCTATCTTTTTTTGCTCAGTCTATAGGTACTTGCATATCTATGTTTTGGAATTAGTAATTACATTTTTCTAGGCATATTGCATATCTAGTTCATAAAGGTGCAAGAAAGTGCATTGTTTATGTTTCAAAAACTGTATCAAAATCACCATTTCTAGATATTTACATGTTAGAATCAATCAATTATTGCATTTTAGATCTAAAATTTGCATTCATAACTTGTTTAAACATCTTCAACATTCTTGTATATTTGTATCTTGCATCAATTTGGCATAAATTAAGAAAATTTTGTGAAATTACTTACTATTACAACTCTTTGCAAGTAGAATCAAAATCAATAAATGTGGAAGGGATTGACTACTCCCATGTCCCAAGATGAAAAGGGTCTAAAGGGAGTGAATTGACCTTGGTCACCTAAATGACAAAGGCTAAAGGATATGTTGACAAACAAAGAACAAACTAATCTATGTTTTGGGGTTTTTTAAGAATGGAGGATTTCAGGAGTTGAGTGAATGAACCACAGTGGTGTCAGACTGCAAACTGACTAGCTCTTAGCTAGAAGATGTCCGTAGAGGACTCAAATATGATAGCGTAGTGTGTAGCAATCTCAGGGACACACTGGCGTCTCATACAGACCGATAATAGAGTCTACAATCTAAAACTTGCAGGGTGTGATAACAACCTAAAAACCTTAATATGACAATTTGGATGAAAATGACAATGCTAAGAATGTGTGAAATAAATAAACTAACTACAAAAATAAGAATACTATTACTTGAAAAATAGATTGGTTATGAATGAAACGACGAGAAAGGGTAATAGAAATCCAACTTATGATTGGTCCAATCTCCCACAAGCTCCACGAGAATGAAATACCTACACACATGACAACAAAAAAATGTTGGGGATATATTTTGGAGTTTGCTTGATTCAAATGGGTATGTGCAAGATCATGATGGGCCAAAAAGTGGTGATATGGAAGAAGTTGCATTTTGCATTGACCAAAAAATGTGAAAATCCTGAGTTGACTTTTTTTTGGCTTGGGTGTCAATACATTGCTCCAAAGCAATGCCCAAGGCAAGAATCAAATATCGGATTTTCGATTTGAAGCATGTATAAATAGATATTAATTGGGCTTTTAAAATCATTTCAACCATTTTAAAGCTGAGTGCAGGTAGTGAGGGCGGTGTTTGAGAATCAAATATCTGATTTCCAGGTTAAGTTATTAGTAATATTTTTGTTTTAATCAATTTTCCTATTAATTTTGTAGAATTTTACGTAGTTTTTTATGGATTTTTATTAAAAAGTAGGGTTTTTTTATTGATTTTTATTAAAAAGTAGGGTTTTTTTATTGATTTTTATTAAAAACTAGAGTTTGTAATGGATTTTTGTTAAAAAGTAGGGTTTTTTTAGGATTTTTATTGAAAACTAGGGGTTTTTTACAATAATTTCATTTATATTGTGTAATTTCAATTAGATTAATTAGTTTTTAACTTTAATCAGGTATTATGGTTTAGAATGAAAATGCACAAATGCCAAACACTCCACCACCTCCGCAACCATCACTTGAAGACTTAATTAGTGAAAAATTGGAGCAATTGAGGGGCATTTGTGATATTTATAAGACAATCCCTCAATTATCCCAGATGACAAACACATTGCAAGAAATAATTAAAAATATAGAAACCCTCTCCACCCAACATAATACCTTTCTTTCATGGTGAGAAACCATGAGGGAATATTACTCCTATGGATTGTCTTACGATGATGTGAAAGATGTCCAAATAAAAAATCCCAAATTGCCTCTTTATTTGTTAACCCCCACACTGGTTTTCTAGTTAATGTTAATAAACCAAAACTTTCTATAAAATGGTGCACAAATAAAGACATTGTACATAACTTTTGGGATAATTGGTGTATGGTTTTTGATAAACCACCAAACAACAATAGTGATATACCATTTTAATTTATTAAAAATTTATACATTGAGTTTGTGTTAGGGTGTCATGTCAATTACTTTGACATTAAAATCTTCTAGGGTATCGGTGGAGGTATGCCCCAAGATAGACCAAGGGTAGTTAGAGTAGTCCCACACCCATATGTTCCCCCTCCTCCCCTTCCTCGCCACCTCTAGTACATCATCCATATATTATCCAAGATGCAACCACATAGATTATTCAGGCTATTCACTCTTTGAGTGGTCTTTTGGTTTCACATGCTTCTATAGTAGCTCAACCACATTCTGGTGATGTTGGTGATGGATCAAGTGTTGCTGCATCATCCTCCTTAGGTCCACATACTTGCACTATGTGCCACCAGATATGCTTGGGTCCTCTTGTACAACCTTCTGAGCATCCCTTGGACACTTCTGATTATGACCTCCATGATATGGACATTATAGATTAGATGTAGGGGAGTGGAGCACACCCTACAAAGTCCTCTCTCGCTAGAGAGGGGGACGTTGGAATAGTGACACATGTAATATTTAAGTTTTAAATTCATAACTTGCATTTGTTTTTAAATGCATATTAATAAGAGATAGTATCAAGTACTAATATTTATTTACATGGTCTATTTAACAGTTTATTTCTGAGGAGGAGCTCACACAAGTGACTGATAACACCCTTAGGGCCATTTCATTTGGCCTCAACATGCACATAGTATATATTTTCACACTCACTCGTTTACATTTTTTTATTATATACTTGCTTGTCATTAATGAAATTATATAATAACTTACATGTTTATCTTATTTTCCTCTTGTAGGAAATACCTAGTGCGAGCGAGGTGCAACCTTGTCTAGACTATGGAGGTGCAAAGTTAGATAAGGGAAAGGTAATTGAACTAAAATTGGATTGAATTAAGATTTTTAAGATCTTATATTGATTATACATACATCGACATAAATTGGTAATTTCATATGTACTTATCATTTTTATGTATAACCGGTTATGAGCTATACATCGTTGTTGACAAGTGTCAGAACGCCTGAAGGAGTAAGTATTGGAACACCTCAATGAGTAGGTGTTGAAATACCTCAAGGAGGAGGTGTCAAAACACCTAAAGGAGATAAAGAAAAAGATCAACCTAAAGAGGTATGTGTTTTTTTTTTTGGTAAATATGTTCCTATTACCAACAATCGTATGCTAACTTGGATTAATTTTATGTTATTGTTCACATATATAGATTGAAATTTCAAAAGTTGGTTTGGTTGGTTCTTTGAGAGAGGCATATTCTAGGACTCCTAACCCTTTGAAGAGATGTATATTTCAGGTAATCAAGATTTCAATTTTAGATTTCAATTAAAATTCAATGTATATTGATTTTGATGTTAATTATTCAATTTAAAATTATATAGTATAACTAATCTCAATTGTGGTTTGAATTTTTCTTGTGCAACTACCTTCAGAGCCAAGGAGTGCTTCAAAGAGGCTCCATTTTGATGATCAACCAGTAGTTTAGGATGAGATAGACATTTTGGCATGCAAATTTTGAATAGATATCGAGATGGCATATGCCACATTTTGTAAAAATTTGTTTGAGTTGGCATTGATGCTATTTTTGTATATGTACATACACTTGATTATTGGATAATTTGATATATAGAAGTTGACAATCAAAATTTAATTTATTTTTCATGTGCATGATTAAACTCTTTGAAAATTTAATCTTGAGCAATGGTTAAATATCAATGTACAATAGCATAAAAAAATGGTTATATTATGTAGTTTATATTCATATCACTAATTACACTAATTTGCACATCTTTCAAACTCAAAGCATTACTTCACTTACATAACTAACAACTAGATGCTAACAGATGAAAAAATTTCAACTACAATATAGTTTTTACAAAGTCAACCTAAGTAGTTATGCAATTACTTCACATTGCATAACTAATAACTAGGAGCAGTTGTCAATTGCATTTGCTTGTCATGGAATTCTATGTGATCACATTTCTTTGAGGCTTTTTTTTCAAACAGTCCACTACCTTGTCTATTCTACCATATTTTTCATACATGTCTACCAAAGCTTTTTATCAAATAGTTCATTGGCTTGTTTCTATGGATAAAAGCCTAAAACAAGTGCTTTCAAACAAGCTATGGATGCTTGGAAAAATTCTATCAAAGCATAATAGTAAGCAATAGGATAGACAAGGTAGTGAACTATTTGAAAAAATGCCTCAAAGAAATGAGGTCTCATGGTGATGGAATTCCATGACAATCAAAAGAAATTTTGATTGTCATGATTTTCCATCACCATGAGACCTCATTTCTTTGAGGTATTTTTTCAAACAGTTGACTACCTTGTTGATTGCCATGGCATTCCATCACCATGAGATCTCATTTCATTGGGGTATTTTTTCAAACAGTTCACTGCCTTGTTTATGCTACCACATTTTTCATACATGTCTATCAAAGCATTCTATCAAACATTTAATTGCCTTATTGCTATGGCTAAAATCCTGAAACAAGTGCTTTCGAACAAGCTATGGATGCTTGGAAAGAATCTAAAAAAGCATAATAGTAAGCAATAATATAGACAAGGCAATGAACTATTTAAAGAAAACACCTCAAAGAAATGTGGTCTCATGGTGATGGAATGCCATAAGAAGAAAATTGTTATAGATTTTCATGGCATTCCATCACCACGAGACCACCTTTTCTTGAGGAATTTTTTCAAAAAATTAAGTGCCTTGTATATGCTACCACATTTTTCGTGCATCTACCAAAGCATTTTATAAAACAGCTCACTACCTTGTTGTTATGGCTAAAAGCCTAAAATAGGTGCTTTCAAACAAGCTATATGGATGCTTGGAAAATGGTGTAGGAGCACCTTGGAAAAAGAGGACTAATTGATGGTTAGTTGATGCAACCAAGGATGGAAAACCACTCACTTTCATAATACAAGGGATTCCTAAACACCTTTCTCAACTTAAGTCTCAGATCTATTTAACAACTCCTGCAACTAATCATCATTCTAGACACCCATTTTAGTCCCCTTCAACATAATTCCAACTCACATAGGACTCCTTTGAAACAACTTTCACAAATCATGCAAACTATGCTGCTCAACCTAGCCAAATAGGACAAATTTCCAAAGCAACCACCCTTGGAACAATTCATAAACCCTAAAAATTGTTGGGGAAGCACTCAACAGATGAAAAAACCTCAAATTTTACCATTTATCCTCTGGAACTTTCCATCTAAGATCCTATTCCACAAAACCCTCAAATTGCTCAAATTTGGCAAGGGTTTATTGAAAAACCTACTTGCAGACTTCCCTAGACTTTACCAAAAATTCCAAAACCCTTGAATAACCTTGCACAAGCTTAAAAAAACAAGAAAAGTGACTACCCTAAAAAAATTCCACTTTTTTCCTCTCTAACCTCACTTTTTCATGCAAAAACACCCCAAATGCCATCTAGGGAATCGCCAAAAATCATAATTCTAACCTCCCCTACACAAAAAACAATGCCAAAATGTTTATCTATCCCAACTTATCCTATCCACCAAGTTATAGCATCATACAGTAGGTGGAAGGCTTAAAAGTCCATTTTAAATGCACTCAAACCCTTGGAATAGGGCTCACAGACCAACCTCCAGTAAAATGCCTCTTAAATGCACAAAAATGAATGAAATTACTTGAAACCAAGTTTTTGAAGAAGTTAAATCTACTACCCACCAATTTCCATTAAAAAAAAAGCAACAAGCTATGGTCTCATGGCTTTTTTTTCACACGAAAATCAGCATTGGAATTCGGTTGGAGGCTAAAAACTACTTGTAAAGGCATAAATAAATCTTGTTCTACAACTCATATGACCAAAACGACTGTTCCATCACATCTAGATGGGTATGTTTAGGTTAGGTATGGTCCCATTTCACACCCAAACAGGCCGAAGTAGTCTGAGCTATATTTAATCAACAAAATCCCTTAAGAGTCCAAAGTGTAAAAGGGAAACAATCTTTGGTGGACTGTTACTCATAAACTGTGACGTCTAAATTTTTTTTTAAGGATATGAGATCATGTTGGGCCCCTCTATAATAACCTCTCTCAGTTTTTTCTATCTCAGAGGAATTTTCCCATGGTGACGAGTTTTCAGTTGAGGGAAAAGTTGTGAGATGCAAGTAGTGTAAAGTTGCAAAGTGGTGCAAATTTCATTCTGCAACTCGTACAACCAAACAGACTATACCAACACATCTAGATAGGTACGTTTACACTAGGGATGGTCCTATTTTTCACCTAAATATGCCAAATCACTTCGAGCTACTTTGGATCGACGATTTCCATTAAGAGCCCAAAGTGCTAAAAGACAACAATCTTTGAAGGGATATTTCTCAAAAATTGTGACACTTACAAACTCTTTTCCTAAGGCTAGGGGATCTTGTTGGGACCATATACAATAACCTCTCTCGGTTTTTGCTATCTCGGAGGAATTTTTCCGTGGTGATGAGTTTTCAGTTGAGGGAAAAGTTGTCAAATGCAAGTAGAGTAAAGTTGCAAAGTGGTGCAACTTTCATTCTCCAACTCCTACGACCAAAAAAATTGTTCCAAAATATGTGGATGGGTACGTTTACACTAGGGATGGTCCTCTTTTTCACCCAAATATTCTGAATCACTTTGAGCTACATTGGACCGACGATTTCCCTTAAGAGTTCAAAGTGCTAAAAGGCAACAATCTTTGAAGGACTATTTCTCAAAAACTGTAATGCTTACAGACTCTCCATCTGAGACTATGGGATCATGTTGGAACCATCTACAATAACCTCTCTCATTTTTTTCTATCTCGAAGGCATTTTCTCATGGTGACGATTTTTCAATTGAAGGAAAAGTTGTTAGATGCAAGTAGTGTAAAGTTGCAAAGTGGTGCAACTTTCATTCTGCAACTCATACAACCAAACAGACTGTGGATGGGTAAATTTACACTAGGGATGGTCCTCTTTTGCACCCAAATACGTTGAATCACTCCAAGCTACACTGGACCAACGATTTCCCTTAGGAGTCCAAAGTGCTAAAAGGCCATACCATCTATTGTACGGTCTATAGCTCAATGATATGGCCATGGTAGATGTTATTAGGAATATATAAGGTGAATATATGGGTTTAAAGAGCTGGAAAGGTCTGTAGTTGAGTTGGTGAGTTTCCATGCATGGAAAAAATGAGTGAAATTAAGTGAAAAATGGTGGTTACAACATGCTAATGTCAATGAAACATGGGGGAAACAAGATTTAAGGTTGGATCAAGCTTGTGTAGGTCAGAATAGATGTGTTTGATGAGTTTAATAGACATGCATCAAAAAAATATTACCCAATGAACTTGAACATCATGCACACCCAAATACCTTGTTTCCACTTTGCTATATAAAAGACTCAATGGCATTTAGGGCACAGTCTTCAACAAGAGTGGTATGTTGACATTCTGGAGTGACAAGCACTTGTACAAACCATCAAGGTAGTAGTTAAACTACATACAATATAAAATATGCTTAGAATAAAATACGCTTATAATAACCAATCTATATTATTGTAATATGTCACATACCTCTCTGAAAAGATCAGAGCTTCCTATTGTTGCAACAGGTCCATGATCAATCATGCTAGGAATATCACAAAAATTTTCAAATGAGAAATATATATTGTCACAATAGAAAATATTCTTAGACTAACAAATCTATATTAATCTAAACAACCTGAATGATGATGAGTTGGTAATGCAAAATATAAAAGATGCTTAGAATAACCAATCTATATTATTATAATATGTGGCATACCTCTCTAAAAGGATCATAGCTAGCTATTGTTGCAACAGGTCTATGATCAATAGTGCCAAAAATATCGCAAAATTTTTCAAATGAGAAATCTATACCGTCACAATAGAAAATATTCTTATACTAACAAATTTGTATTAATCTGAACAACTTGAATGATGATGAGTTGGTAATGCAAACTATAAAAGATGTTTAGAATAACCAATCTATAATATTCTAAATGACCTAATTGATGATAGAGTTATAAGGGTTTAGGGTAGAGGGTTATAAGGGATTAAGGTTTAAGGGTTAAGGGTTTAGGGTTAAGGGTATAGGGGAGAGAGATAGATGGAAGTGAGTGAGTGAGAGAGAGACCTGAGAGAGGGAAAGGGGGTACGAGGGAGAGACTTGAGAGAGAGAGTAGAGGGTAGAGGGTTTAAGGGTTAAAGGTTTAGGGTTTAGGGTAGAGGGGAGAGAGACAAAGGGAGTGAGTGAGAGAGAGATAGAGAGACTTGAGAGAGGCTTGAGAAATAGACAGAGTCAGTGAAAGAAAGGGAGACAGGGAGTGGGAGAGAGATAAGGAAGGGAGGGTTAATGGTAGAGGGTAGAGGGTTATAATGGTTTAGGGTTTAAGGGTTAAGGGTATAGGGGAGAGAGATATATAGAGTGAGTGAGTGAGAGAGATACCTAAGAGAGGGAGAGGGTAGAGGGGGGAGAGATAGGAGTGATTAAATGAGATTTTTGAGAGAGAGAGTAGAGGGTAGAGGGTTTAAGGGTTAAGTGTTTATGGTTAAGGGTTATAAAGGGGAGAGAAATAAAGGGAGTCAGTGAAAGAGAGGGAGGGAGGGAGTGGGAGATAGTTATAGGGTAGAGGGGAGAGAGATAGGAGTGATTGAGTGAGACTTGAGAGAGAGAGGGAGTGGGAGAGAGATAGAGGGTATAGGGTTGATGGTAGAGGGTAAGGGTTTAGTGTTTATGGGTTAAGAGTTTAGGGTGTAGGGTTAAGGGTAGAAGGGAGACAGATAGAGGGAGTGAGAGAGAGATAGAGAGACTTGAGAGAGGGAGAGTACCAGTAGGAGGGAGAGAGAGAGAGGGTAGAGGGTTAAAGGTAAAGGGTAGAGGGTTTAAGGGCTTAAGGTTTAAGGGTTAAGAGAATCTAGGGGAAAGAGATAAAGGGAGTGAATCTGAGAGAGAGACCTGACAGAGGGAGATGGAGTAGGAGGGAGAGACTTGAGAGAGAGAGAGGGATTGGGAGAGAGATAGAGGGTATATAGGGTTACTGGTAGTGGGTAGAGGGTTTAAGGGTTTATAGTTTAAGGGTTAAGGATTTAGGGTTTAGGGTTAAGGGTGGAGAGAGAGATATAAA
>VDFB02058242.1:169743063-169755340 GCA_007258455.2 Sequoia sempervirens | reverse complement strand
AGAGATGGAGAGAGAGAGGGAAAGAGATAATATTTAAATATTTTATATATTAGGTAATATATATATATATATATATATTTAAATATTTATACATTAACCAAAATATTGAAATAATATTTAAATATTATACATAATAATATAATATATTATATATTAATACATAATTCGGTAAGAGATTATCATAAATTGTATATTATATATTACATTATAAACTATATTGTATATTATATATTAAATTATAAACTGTATTGCATTTTTTAAATAATATATTATAAATTGTATAACATTTTTAAAACTCATATCTAAAACATATCAGATATCAGATTCAAATTGGATATCGGATTCAAATCAGATATATGATTTGAATCCGATATCAAATATGTCTAACACAAAATTTAATGCCTAGGGATTAGCCTTGGACTTTCTTTGGAATTTGGTTCGGACTTACCAATCCTAAGAAGTCAACACAAAAAACGTGTTTAATAACTTACCTTGCTTTTCCAAACTTCGCCCATGTGGCTGACGACTTTTTTTTTACCCAAAATTGATGAAACAAAAAGGGTTTGTAAAGGAGCTTCTCAAATTTCCACCAATATAAATTATACTTTGCATCTAATAAATAATTATTATTCATTTTCTATTAGAATTATGACTAAAGTCGTGATTGATAGGCTGATTGAAAAACATCTATAGCTTTCAAATGGTATCACATTTTTTGAATCCAAAACATGCGTCACATTTTATGCTTTGCATACAATAGGATTAAAAAAAAGAATTTCATGAAGTTTTGACCAAGTTAAGGTGACAAGTTTTTATACTTTTTAAAAGTTGTAATAAAAAAATCATAATAATTATTCACTTGGAAAAAATTTACAAAAAAATTTGCATCACATTTGAACATGAGTCCTCTACTTATATCTAAAATCTTATTAAAAAATCTTATTATTTTATTATGGTTAGAGTGGTTAGACATGCACCTACTTCTCATTTTTTCCCTGAAATTTAAGTACTACTGCATTGAAATTTCAATTTTTCACCAAATAGATTAATTTTTTTTAAATAAACCTAGCAGTATAGAAACTACATTCAATTTACCATATATTCTATTCTTACATATTTTTGAAATAATATAGATAACTTATTCAAATGTTTACGTCAAGTTGCCTAACTCTGAGTTTTCTGAATTTTCATTACCACTTAAGGGCCTATTTTATCCATGATGATCCTACACATACGCAAACCCTCGCTTTGGTATTTCCACCTCCATGGATAGCCAATAGACCATAATAGAGAGAAAATGGTGAAGAAAGGAAATAGACACAATGTATAGAAAGAAAAGACAATCCATATGCTATTTATAATATTGATAAAGCAAGACACACATAAGAAGAAACAAAAAGAGGCGTCTTGGTATCGGGCCTCTTCCCATGCATTTTTGTAGAGGAAGGTGGAAGAACAGGTGGAGACCACAGAGGTCGAGACACAAGAATAACCTCATGAAAAAACTTCCCCTTGCCATACAAGGTGGGTTGGGGCATCATGGGTAGGACAAGAAGCTAGAAGATGAGCTTTGAATTCTGTAGCATGGGCACCTTTCGTTTTATTGTGCTAGGAACAAGAGTATGAATAGAGGATACCACCAAGGGCTAAGAAGAAAAAGCAGGAGGTGTAGAAGACGAAATAAAAGAAATAGAAGGGGAGGGCTTGAGGACAAGAGCAAGCTTGTCCTTCCCCTTTGGAGGGGTAAAGGAAAAATCCTATTGATGTGGATGCAAACAAGCCTTCAAAGACACAACATAGAGAAACAGAGGAAAATCACCTTTTGTCATTGAGCCCCTAGTCTTGTACTTGCAATAAGCTTGATACAAGAGATCTCCCCTAAGAGGGAGGGGTCCAACTGGGGTGGGAAAAAAATGGCTGAGAGAGAAGCCCCACATGTTATTACTGGATTGTATTTAGTGTCTTGGACAATGTGCATAGTACCCTCATGGGGATACTTCAAACATTTGTGGATTATGGTTCAAGTGACTGCATTCATAGAGACTAGCCAAGGAGTTCCCAACCTTTCTCTGAATAAGTCTGATTCTGGGATCACAATAAATGGAACATCCACAGACTTAGGACCAATTGAAACTAACAAAGAAATAGAGCTCATAGGGGCAATATAAAACCCATCATGAGTGCAAAGGGTGAGCTATGATTCATCATATCTCTCATTGTGCAAATTATTAATAAACAAGGCATCCTTCATAATAACATTCAGTTGGCTCAACGGGTCAACCATAACACCAGTTACAATGTTACCATTGATTTGGTTGAGAACATATAACTGAGAGGGCTCCTTGTTCAAGGGAAAGTCATGTGAGGTGAATTTAATATTAGGCTAAACATTCAAATGTTCTACAAGAGGAATATGAATGAATGAGTCTACATTCACATATTCAAATGGGGTAGGATTAAAAGTAGATGAAGAAGGGGTGACCAAGTTCATAGAGTGTGATAGGAATAGATCTATGTATATATGTAGTTGGTTTTTAGTCTTGGTTATAGATTTTTTAGAGTTCTTTCTACCATCAAGGCGGATGGTCCCATCATCGATGTGGTCTTGAATCACATGACACATGAAGACACATCTTTTGGTATCATGTCTAACAACTTGATGAAATTCATAGAACTTTTTAGAGTTGTACCACTGAGGATATGACTCAGACAATGGTCGAATCTCAAGAAATGTTATCACTTGATCTTTTACTAATTTTTGCAGGACACTAGTGTATGATTTTAATAATTTAGTGAAACTTTTGTTACATCTTGTATTATTTTTATTAGATGGAATAGAGACCATGTTAGCCACAACCTTGTTCTTTCCTAAGATTGACATGTCCAACTTGCCATCCTGATAGGAGTGTGAGGACAAGTCTCATTAGTGAAAAATTGCTTGATGGTATTATCTCAAAGTAGCACACAAATGCACAAAAGAAGGATACTTCATTAAAATAAACTTCTCTTGCAGTGCAGACTACAAGTTCCTGATAAGTATCTTTTGAACATCAATGTCAGGAAAAGGATAGAAAATTTGAGCACAAATAGATTGATACCGAGCTATAAAGTCAGTCAACTTCTCATAGGTTCCTTGCTTGCACCGAATGAGATCACTGAAGGTGATATTCATCCCAATATCGGCTTGGAAGTGTTGGAGAAGTTGGTGTACTAGCTGGTCAAAAGAGAATAGATTTATCAGGTAAAGCACAATAGAAAATTCCAAAGCAGAGTCCTTGAGAGAATGTGGGAATAGCCTAGCCAACAAAGCATTGTTATGAAATAAATCAATAAATAACACTTTAAAGGATGTAACATGTGTCCATGGGTCCCCACAACCATTGTACTTTGTGAACTTTGGAATCTCCACCCCCTAAGGGATAGGAGTGTTCGGGATGGAAATGGAAAGATGACTATGATAATGGAAGGGATATAACATAGGTTGAGAAGAAGAATTGGTAAAAATTTTCAACTAATTCTATATGTTCCCCATTTTGTATAGTAGAGTATTGAGCACTAGATCATCAAATGAGGTATGACTAGAGGGACCTCCAGAAGGACTACCAATACCCACACCGGTAGAGCCCCTAATAGTAGTACCTATAGAGGCATCGACACTAGAACCAAAAATAGGGACAGTCTAAGTCTTAGTTGTAGAGTAGCTGAAACCTAAAGGAACCTTATTTAATTTAATTGTATTATTTTTCTCAAGTACAAAGTTGGTATTAATAGTAGTACTTGTGTCAGCCATACACACTGACACCCTGGGCATCAAGATGTTTAGCTATTGTCTAGTGATTTTCAAGCCATGATCTTGACTGACAACCAAGTTAGAGGTGTAGGCAAGGACATGGGTATCTACAATGTATGTTATCCCCTAAATAATTTCTATCGATCTTTGATCCTTACCCAAAATAGTTCTTAATTTCTTAATGATAAGAGCCACTTGGGAAAAACTATTGTCATGTACCAAAAATCTCTCAAGCTCCTCAAGTCTCATGTCCATAGAATATATTTTCTCTGTAGGAATCTTGAGAGCAACATCATCGTCCACAAAAGAGATATATGGCGAGGTAGGGGGTAGGGACATAAGTCACTGCCTCACCAAAAGGAGAAGAGAAACTGGTAGGAATTCTTAAAACAATTTCTTTGAAAGTAGGATCAATTCAAGGGGGACTATACCTTCTAAATCCTATTCTAATGTTTCAAATAATTCCTCTTATAGAATGTCTGGAGGTTGTAGATTGGGTTGTAAATCTCATAAAATCCTCACGACACACTATCTACAACATGCCCTAAATGCAAGAGAAAAATATTTTGAACCAAATAGAAGGAGATGGAAGGTTCATGCTAGGTTCACAAAAATGTGAAGGAGGGGATTCGCTACTCCCAAGTCCCAAGATGAATAGGGTATAAAGGTAGCAAATTTCCCTCAATCACCTCAATGGAAAAGGCTAAAGGATATGTTGACAAACAAAGAACAAACTAATCTATGTTTTTGGGGTTTTTCAAGAATGGAGGATTTTAGGAGTCAGGTGAACAAACTAGAGGGTTCTCAGACTGTAGAATGACTAGCTCTCAACCAGAGGAGGTTAGCGCAGGACTTGGACAATAGTGCAATACGTTGTAGTTTTAGGGACATGTGGGAATCTCGTACAAACCAAGAAAAAAGTCTACAATTTGAAACATGCAAGGAAAACTAACAACCTAAAAACATTAGACCAAAAATTTGGATGAAAATGATAGAATGCTAAGAATGTGCAAAAAAAGATAAACTAAATACAACAAGAAGAATATTATAAATTGAGAAATAGATTGGTTATGAAAGAAATGACAAGAAAGGGTAGTAGAAATCAAACTTATGATTGGTCTCATCTCCTGCAAGATGAATAAAGTACCTACACACACGATGATAAAAAAATGTTGAGGCTGTGTTTTTGAGTTTGCCTTAGTAAGATCTTCACTTTGGTGTTTCCACCTCCATGAATATCCAATAGACCACAATAGAGAGAAAATGGTAAAGAAAGGAAATAGACACAATGTATAGAAAGCAAAGAAAATCTATATGCTATCTATAATATTGATAATGTAATGAAATGACAACAATAAAGTGTTATCCTCCCTTTGGAAAGCTTGAGAAGCTGAAAGGAAGGATGGTGTTTTTGAAGGTGCAAGATGGATGTGTGAGAATGTAGTGCCAATAACTTGAAACCTACAAGAAAGCAGTGTAGAAAGAATGGAGAGAGTCAAGTGAAGTTGTAAGAATGAAGTTGGAATGTGATAGATTGAGAAAGAGATTGAGTGGAATGAAGGAATGAGCTCAAAATGAAAATATGGAGGCAAAAGGGATGTTTTTGGGAAGTTCTATGTTTGTAGGAGACATTACAACTCGTGGATTCCATGAAATGTAACTCCTTAACATCCACTAACCCAAGAATCTATAAAGGACACCTACACGGTGCACAAACTTCTACATGGTGTGAAAGCGTCCCAAACAAAGTTCCCTCCATTGATGGAAAACACCAAAGCACAAATAAGACAAAGGGTTTAAGGTGACAAATTTTTGCATGATCAATGTTACAAGGCTAAATTAAGGGTATATTGTGGGAAACTACACTAGGGTGAATTTTTACACCTCAACATTAAATAGTGTAGAATCTAGTCAAACTTTGAATTTTTAGAACCCCTGTTGAAGACTCAAACACCCCTAGGCAAATATGTCTTGTTATCTAGATATAGGTCAAATTTCTATGAAAAAATACTCTTAGGAGCCTCTATCCAGAGTTGCTATCTGATTGTTCTTCACTTCTGGATTAATAGTTTGAACCTCATTGCAAAATTTCATTATGGATATGTGTTTTAGTAAAATTTGGATGTACTTGTAATAGTTGGTTAATGTTTCAAGTTGTGTGTTTGGTGATGACCCTAGTTCCAATAAAGAAAATCATGATACTTCATCTCCAATTATCTCAATCTTTCTAAGGTCCTAGTTCAAGAAATAGAAAGCACACAAGAATTCATACAAAACTCCTTGCATAACCTTGAAAACAATGCAACCTTTTATCCCTCAATGTAATGGCTTAATAAACCATGTTAACAACCAACTCCTCATACAATTACACCACTTGAAATGTTCAACCTCTTACATCTTGAAAGTGAGTCACAAAGCATACCTCAACCAATGCACATGGAAGCACCTATCAATAACAATTACAAGAAAAGCACATCAACCAACCCTCCATCATATGAGCATAAAGTTACAAACACACCCATCAACTTGGAACAAAATTATGGGAAAGGTTTCAAATTTTGAGGGAACAAGGATGTGATATTAAGAATGAACATGAAGTCCACTCTCTCTTGGAACATATACCATCTAAAGATACTAAAGGGCTAGGTTACCAAGATCCTCCACCTTTATAGCAAGTCTATTGGAATATTGTTGTCATTGATGTCAAAAGATGGATCAAAGGAATTGATCCTACAAGTGAGGATGTTGGCATTAATGTAAAAGTGTCATTGATGTCAAAGGAGAGATTAGAAGTGAGATGGAATTGATCCTAGAGGGAAGATTGTTGGCATGATGAAAAAAGGTGCCATTGATGTAGAAATGAAGTTCAGTGGTGTGCTTGGATGTGATGAAAACCAGAGGATCAATGTCTGGAAGAGTTGGTGCATAATGATGAAGACAAGAGCATGTATTTGAAATTTTTGTAAAGTTGCTCAAATGTTACAAAAATATCATGAAATGTTGACATATAGTTGCAGGAGGTTCCCACGTGTCTGAAGAGGAATCAAAGGCCATATTAGATATGGGTTTTCTAAGAGATTTTTAGAAATATAAGTTGTGGGTCTGGAGAATGCATGATGTTTATAAAGAAGAATTATTTATACTCTCAAATAGGTTTTAGGGTTTACTATTTAAATATTAAGGTTACAATCATGGCATTGTGAACAAGATTTCTATTTTGATGTTGACTACCTATCACAGGTTGCAGGTTGCTTAAGTTGTGACTTATGCCTTTAATGTCATTTGGGGAACCGACCCCCTTTCCTAGTATTTATTGGTCAAGCTAAATTTTTTTGATTTTAATATTTCGTAAGTTGAATGATAAATATTTGGCCCTACATTGGGAAACTACACCACATTGGTAGGAGTCACTTTAGAGTCCCTTTGATGAAATGATCTCTCATGAGTACATCGAAGTGACAATGGGATTTTGAAGAGACCATACTTTAAGTCCCTTTGACTTAGTGGTGGAGATCAATCCTTGGTGATTGGATGGTGATCAAAGCTACAAGATATATTGAAGAGACATCAACATATCGAGAGGAGTTGTTTAAGAGTCCCTTTGACATGGAAATGATAGTTTAATCAATGGTGGAGATCGAGTGGTATTTGATTGAATGATGCAAGATGTGCTTCTAGTGGGACCTATGAAGGTAGTATTCAAAATTAGTGGAAGATGATGTCACGTTGACATGTGGCAACAAATGATTGCATTGAATAGGTATATCAATGATGAACTTAATCAATGGTTGTGATTGATCTGGTGATGATTTAACGAAGGAACTTCATTGAGGAGAAAGATGAATATTGTTGGGATAGAATGATTGGTCCCTTCGACACAAAAAAACTACCTCATCGAGGAGAGAGATGAATATTGGTAGGAACAAAATTTTGGTCCCTTCGACATGGTGATGATAGATTAATCAATGGTGTGAATTCAACTATGATGATTGGATGGTGCATAGTGTATTTTGGTGGGACTCAATAGAAAGGTGATAAAGGTGGATGGTGACATGTGATGACATATGGTAGAGGATGATTGTTAGGTATAAAAACTCACATTATTGTTGTGAATTACGTGGTGATGACATGGATGAAAAATGATGAAAGCCTGCCAGTAGGTTGAGAATCAGTGGGCCTATTGTCAGGGCTCATGAGATAGCAAGCTTTGGACACGTATCTTGGTGGACCCCATCTATAGCAAGCAATGTTTAAAGGAGATCAATGATAGAGATTAAATGGATTGTTTATTTGAAGCTTGTGTTTTAAAGTTGGGCAATAAATGAAGAACCAATAGATCATAGTGCGAAGAAGTAGATCGAAAACCTAGATTCAAAGATGAAGATACTTAATGACTAAGTCTGTGTAAATGAGGGTTTTGACTGGTAACCAACACAATGAATGATTTTAATTCATTCAATTGCTCCAATGACCATCTAATTTGATATTTGATCTTCAAGACAACAAAATATATTGTAGAGGTGATTGAGATCAGAATCATATTACATAGTCAAGAGAATTCATTTAATGTATTCTAGGTTTAGGTTTTTGCAGGTTGTCTAGTTTAGTAGATTCAAGATATTTGTACAGAGTTTGTGTGTGGCTTAAGATGAACTGTTAGCTTGTTGGAGAAGATAGTATGGAAAACCCTAATAAAAGGATTGAGATGATTTGATCTTGTGTGAGAATCTCAAGGAATTGATTGTAGATCGATGAATTCAAGCAAAAAGAAGATAATTAGATAATTTTCTAAGTGTGGCATCTACAAGAATAGAGTGTGTGAAGATATTAAGTGAAGCATAAAAAAGAATGCGCATGTATCCAAGACTATAATACAAAATATCTTCTAGGTATTTTCTTTCAAGGAGTAGAGGTGTTGTGTAATAAGAGAACAAAGAATGTTCTAAATGCAGAGGAGAAAAGAGAGAGTATTGAAATATAGAGAGGTGTAGAGAAGAGAGGATGTGTTGCTGAGATTGCAGCATTAGTAGTAGAGAGAATGTTTGCATACTTGCAGAATAGATATTGAGCAGTTATTGACCATACTTGTAAAAAAGAACTGGATTCATGTGAATCAACAAGTTGGTGCTTCCTTGGAGTTAGTGCTCCTAAATCATGGAGTTGGTGCTCCTAAATCAGGGGATTGGTGTCTCCTTAGGGTTGGTTCCCATTATAACAAAATATTTCTTTGTGACACTGGACTTGAGCAGTAGACTCAAGCAGCCATTGTCACTGTGGTTATTCCCATCTTGGATATCATGTGTTATGGGTTTTTGTGTATGTGTATGTTTATCTCTCTGCTTGTTTAGTAAATCTGCATTAAGGGATTAAGGGATTAATTTGCACAAAGTATTGTGAGCTAGAAGGTTTTAAGGGATAAGTTTCAATTGATCTACTGATTCACCCCTCCCCCCTCTCAATAGATTGTTGTGTTCCAACAATTGGTATCAGAGCACTAGGTTCCCTAGGAGAATCTTAATCAACTCAAGTAGATCTAGGGAAAGTGAACACACAAATGGATTATCAAGAAGACTTATATGTATATGGTGAATCTCCCTTTGATGGATCAAAATATATTTTTTGGAGACTTCGAGTGGAAGCATATTTGGGATCCTTAGGGTTTGATGTGTGGATGTTAGTAGTAAATATATATACAACTCTTGCTACACCTCCAACTACTGAGGCCGAAAAGAAGGCATATGTGGACAATGCTAAGGAAATGGATATAATTCTTTGAGGGCTGTCAAGTTTTGTGTTTGTCAAAGTCATGCATTTTCAAACTGCATATGAAGTTTGGAACAAATTGAAGAGGATGTATGAAGAGGATGATGATGATGTGCAGACCTTGATTGAAAAATATAAAAAAGAGTTTGAAAGTTTGAAGAAAAGTGAAGATGAGAAGATCACAAATACATCCATAAGAGAAGTTGCAACTAGAGGAGAGATGGTTGAAGCATCTATGTCTAGATCTGAGATGGTTGATAAGGAGGAAGTTGATTTCATCAGAATACTAAGGAGAGGCTCCATAAAATGTAGAGGTAAAACTGGTTCTCTTGCTTCTAAATACAATGATGATGAAAAGCATAACTTTAAGCAAGATGATATCATTAAAAATAAGAAGAATTTGTGCACTAGAAGGGAAAATGGGTTATTTGATGTAAGTAATAGATCAAATGATGAACAAGAAAGTTCCTATGAGATTGAGGGGAATACATCCCCATTCATGGAACTTGGAACAAATATTGATGAAGAAGTTGAAAGGTCTTATAAAATGGAAGATGAAGCTGAAACCTCCGGTGAGGAAAAATGAGTGGTTGACTTTGAAGGTGAACTCATCTCTACTTTGGATGAGATCACAAGTTTAAGGAAGGAGAATAAAAGGATGTAGAACCATGCACAAAAAGAGATAGAGATACTAACTAAGAATCTTTAAGAATTTGATTAGATGGTGATTAGCTTGAAGAAACAAGTGGAAGAATCAAAGAGGATAAACGATGTAGTAAGATCTAAAATACAGTCTAAATCAGATGAGTGTATGGAGCTAGAAAAATAAATAGTTATCTTAAGGAAATATTTAGCAAAGGATAAGAAGCAGATCAATAAGGGTATGAAGTTAAAAGTTGGCTCTAAGATATTAGATGAGTTGGTGAAATAAAAAAATCCATCAAAACTAAAAGAAAAATTTGGCCTTGGTTTTGAAAAAAGAAAGAGTCCTACTAGTACTTTTGCAAAATTATATGACAAATTTAAAGCATAAAAAAAAATGTTGCACAAAGAATGAAAGATTTGCACAAAGAATGCCTCTAGAAATGGAAGATCAAAAAAAGGCACTGCTGAGGTGAAGAAAGAAAAAGAGGAAAAGAAGTTGACAAAAAATAAGAAGATGGAGAAATCAGTCCCTAAAAACTTGAAGAAGTAGCATACAAAGGGAGCTGATGCAAAATTATTTACAAGGATGAGAAATTCCAAGAGGCCACAACAAGGAAGACCACCTCATCCTACTCAAAGAAAATATATGACTAAGTACTCCTCATGTTTTTATGGTTAATGTTATACCTATAGACACCAAATTTAATCACTTCCATATGATTAAATTTGTTGCATTCACGTCTATCATATTAATATTAATTTATTAAATTAATATTACACCCTTTGTCCCATAAAGTATTTAATTTAATAATTAATACTGTCTTTTCCCTTATTCCTCTCTAAATTAAATAAATACACTAATTTATTTAATTTAGTCACTTGTCCTCCTTTTGATTTAAAAATCAATTTAAAAATTCCTCACTTTCTCTCTCCTTGTCACATCCTCCAACATTTGCCACTTGCCTCTAACCTTCTGTTAATTAGCCTAATCCAATATTTGCACAACCTTAACCAAAATCATTAACTAAATTTAGCACCTCTTTTTGGTTAATTCTTCCTTTTTTCCTTTTTGATGTTAACCCCCTTTTCTATGTGAATTTTTAATTCACATTTATTTTCTCTAGACTCCCCTCCTTTAAATGTGAATTTTTAATTCACATTCCATTCTCCAAGGCTTCTAGAACCTTGGACTTGTCACAATCTCCACATGTGACCAAGTCCCACCTTTTTGGAACCCACCTTTTATCCTCTAGATTTCCTTATGAATGTGAATTTTTAATTCACATTTATCCTCCCAACCACCTTTCCTTTTCCCATGTAGATTTTTGAGGAATTCTAAAATTCCTCAAATGTCCCTTTCACTCCCACTTGGGGACAAGAAATCCCTTTTGTGGAAATCCTCTCATCCCCAAGGTGCATGTCCTTTTCCACCTCATGTACCTTTTGACAACTCATCTTCCACCTCATATCCCCTTGTCCACTTCTGTCCACTTCCACTCCTCTCCATACAGGATGGGCGGGCCTGGTTCTCAACCCCACCATAGCTCCTTCTTCATCTTGGCCTTGTTGATCTTGAATTCTCTAGAGAATTCAAATTCTTCTATAAATACCCCCTCCTCAAGGGCATTTCCACAACACTTAGCTATCTTGCACCCTTATGCTGTCATTTTGCATTTTCAACACTTTGCACTCTCATAACTACATGCTGTCCAAGCCTTTTTTCAATCATTCAACCATCTTTGTCCATCATTTTGCATATTGAAACTTGCATTATAGACATTCAAACAATCATCTAAGGAGCACACAACCAATCCAAGCAAGGGCCAATCAAAGAAGTTTCAACAACAAGGGAGGTAAAAGTGTTTGTGTTTCATTTTATTTGCATTCCTTTTCGTTGTAACTCTCTTTTGGCTAATATTGAGGTGTCCTTGGTGTTTTGTCTTTCATGTTTCTTAGTTATTTTGCACACTTAGAGCGGTAGGAAATTCTAAGGTATCACATTTCTGGCATGCCCGGTGGGACCCACACACGGGTCTTGCATTTAATGTTTCTTTGAGTTAAGATTTTGTAGGAAAAGCT
>VDFB02058242.1:169705527-169742963 GCA_007258455.2 Sequoia sempervirens | reverse complement strand
AAAGAGAATAGATTTATCAGGTAAAGCACAATAGAAAATTCCAAAGCAGAGTCCTTGAGAGAATGTGGGAATAGCCTGGCCAACAAAGCATTGTTATGAAATAAATCAATAAATAACACTTTAAAGGATGTAACATGTGTCCATGGGTCCCCACAACCATTGTACTTTGTGAACTTTGGAATCTCCACCCCCTAAGGGATAGGAGTGTTCGGGATGGAAATGGAAAGATGACTATGATAATGGAAGGGATATAACATAGGTTGAGAAGAAGAATTGGTAAAATTTTTCAATTGATTCTATATGTGCCCCATTTTGTATAGTAGAGTATTGAGCACTAGATCATCAAATGAGGTATGACTAGAGGGACCTCCAGAAGGACTACCAACACCCACACCAGTAGAGCCCCTAACAGTAGTACCTATAGAGGCATTGACACTAGAACCAAAAATAGGGACAGTCTAAGTCTTAGTTGTAGAGTAGCTAAAACCTAAAGGAGCCTTATTTAATTTAATTGTATTATTTTTCTCAAGTACAAAGTTGGTATTAATAGTAGTACTTGTGTCAGCCATACACACTGACACCCTGGGCATCAAGATGTTTAGCTATTTTCTAGTGATTTTCAAGCCATGATCTTGAGTGACAACCAAGTTAGAGGTGTAGGCAAGGACATGGGTATCTACAATGTATGTTATCCCCTAAATAATTTCTATGGATCTTTGATCCTTACCCAACATAGTTCTTAATTTCTTAATGATAAGAGCCACTTGGGAAAAACTATTGTCATGTACCACAAATCTCTCAAGTTCCTCAAGTCTCATGTCCATAGAATATATTTTCTCTGTAGGAATCTTGAGAGCAACATCATCCTCCACAAAAGAGATAGATGGTGAGGTAGGGGGTAGGGACATAAGTCACTGTCTCACCAAAAGGAGAAGAGAAACTGGTAGGAATTCTTGAAACAATTTCTTTGAAAGTAGGATCAATTTAAGGGGGACTATACCTTCTAAATCCTATTCTAATGTTTCAAATAATTCCTCTTATAGAATGTCTAGAGGTTGTAGATTGGGTCATAAATCTCATAAAATCCTCACAACACACTATCTATAGCATGCCCTAAATGTGAGAAAAATATTTTGAACCAAATAGAAGGAGATGGAAGGTTCATGCTAGGTTCACCAAAATGTGAAGGAGGGGATTCACTACTCCCAAGTCCCAAGATGAATAGGGTCTAAAGGGAGCGAATTTACCTCAATCACCTCAATGGAAAAGGCTAAAGGATATGTTGACAAACAAATAACAAACTAATCTATGTTTTTGGAGTTTTTCAAGAATGGAGGATTTTAGGAGTCAGGTGAACAAACTAGAGGGTTCTCAAACTGTAGAATGACTAGCTCTCAACCAGAGGAGGTCAGCGCAGGACTTGGACAATAGTGCAATACATTGTAGTCTTAGGGACATGTGGGAATCTCGTACAAACCAAGAACAAAGTCTACAATTTGAAACATGAAAGGAAAACTAACAACCTAAAAACATTAAACCAAAAATTTGGATGAAAATGATAGAATGCTAAGAATGTGCAAAAAAAGATAAAATAAATACAACAAGAAGAATATTATAATTTGAGAAATAGATTGGTTATGAAAGAAATGACAAGAAAGGGTAGTAGAAATCAAACTTATGATTGGTCTCATCTCCTGCAAGATGAATAAAGTACCTACACACATGATGACAAAAAAATGTTGAGGCTGTGTTTTTGAGTTTTCCTTAGTAAGACCTTCACTTTGGTGTTTCCACCTCCATGAATATCCAATAGACCACAATAGAGAGAAAATGGTAAAGAAAGGTAATAGACACAATGTATAGAAAGCAAAGAAAATCTATATGCTATCTATAATATTGATAATGTAATGAAATGACAACAATAAAGTGTTATCCTCCCTTTGGAAAGCTTGAAAGGAAGGATGGTGGTTTTGAAGGTGCAAGATGGATGTGTGAGAATGTAGTGCCAATAACTTGAAACCTACAAGAAAGCGGTGTAGAAAGAATGGAGAGAGTCAAGTGAAGTTGTAAGAATGAAGTTGGAATGTGATAGATTGAGAGAGAGAGATTGAGTGGAATGAAGGAATGAGATCAAAATGAAAATATGGAGGCAAAAGGGATGTTTTTGGGAAGTTCTATGTTTGTAGGAGATATTACAATTCGTGGATTCCATGAAATATAACTCCTTAACATCCACTAACCCAAGAATCTGTAAAGGACACCTACACGGTGCACAAACTTCTACATGGTGTGAAAGCGTCCCAAACAATGTTCCCTCCATTGATGGAAAACACCAAAGCACAAATAAGACAAAGGGTTTAAGGTGACAATTTTTTGCATTATCAATGTTACAAGGCTAAATTAAGGGTATATTGTGGGAAACTACACTAGGGTGAATTTTTATGCCTCAACATTAAATAGTGTAGAATCTAGTCAAACTTTGAATTTTTAGAACCCCCGTTGAAGACTCAGACACCCCTAGGCAACTATGTCTTGTTATCTAGATATAGGTCAAATTTCTATGACAAAATACTCTTAGGAGCCTCTATCCAGAGTTTCTATCTGATTGTTCTTCACTTCTGGATTAATAGTTGAACCTCATTGCAAAATTTCATTATGGATATGTGTTTTAGTAAAATTTGGATGTACTTGTAATAGTTGGTTAATGTTTCAAGTTGTGTGTTTGGTGATGACCCTAGTTCCAATAATGAAAATCATGATACTTCATCTCCAATTATCTCAAATCTTTCTAAGGTCCTAGGTCAAGAAATAGAAAGCACACAAGAATTCATACAAAACTCCTTGCATAACCTTGAAAACAATGCAACCTTTTATCCCTCAATGTAATGGCTTAATAAACCATGTTAACAACCAACTCCTCATACAATTACACCACTTGAAATGTTCAACCTCTTACATCTTGAAAGTGAGCCACAAAGCATACCTCAACCAATGCACATGGAAGCACCTATCAATAACAATTACAAGAAAAGCACATCAACCAACACTCATCATATGAGCATAAAGTTACAAACACACCCATCAGCTTGGAACAAAATTATGGGAAAGGTTTCAAATTTTGAGGGAACAAGGATGTGATATTAAGAATGAACATGAAGTCCACTCTCTCTTGGAACATATACCATCTAAAGATACTAAAGGGCTAGGTTACCAAGATCCTCCACCTTTATAGCAAGTCTATTGGAATATTGTTGTCATTGTTGTCAAAAGAGGGATCAAAGGAATTGATCCTACAAGTGAGGATGTTGGCATTAATGTAAAAGTGTCATTGATGTCAAAGGAGAGATTAGAAGTGAGATGGAATTGATCCTAGAGGGAAGATTGTTGGCATGATGAAAAAAGGTGCCATTGATGTAGAAATGAAGTTCAGTGGTGTGCTTGGATGTGATGAAAACCAGAGGATCAATGTCTGGAAGAGTTGGTGCATAATGATGAAGACAAGAGCATGTATTTGAAATTTTTGTAAAGTTGCTCAAATGTTACAAAAATATCATGAAATGTTGACATATAGTTGCAGGAGGTTCCCACGTGTCTGAAGAGGAATCAAAGGCCATATTAGATATGGGTTTTCTAAGAGATTTTTAGAAATATAAGTTGTGGGTCTGGAGAATGCATGATGTTTATAAAGAAGAATTATTTATACTCTCAAATAGGTTTTAGGGTTTACTATTTAAATATTAAGGTTACAATCATGGCATTGTGAACAAGATTTCTATTTTGATGTTGACTACCTATCACAGGTTGCAGGTTGCTTAAGTTGTGACTTATGCCTTTAATGTCATTTGGGGAACCGACCCCCTTTCCTAGTATTTATTGGTCAAGCTAAATTTTTTTGATTTTAATATTTCGTAAGTTGAATGATAAATATTTGGCCCTACATTGGGAAACTACACCACATTGGTAGGAGTCACTTTAGAGTCCCTTTGATGAAATGATCTCTCATGAGTACATCGAAGTGACAATGGGATTTTGAAGAGACCATACTTTAAGTCCCTTTGACTTAGTGGTGGAGATCAATCCTTGGTGATTGGATGGTGATCAAAGCTACAAGATATATTGAAGAGACATCAACATATCGAGAGGAGTTGTTTAAGAGTCCCTTTGACATGGAAATGATAGTTTAATCAATGGTGGAGATCGAGTGGTATTTGATTGAATGATGCAAGATGTGCTTCTAGTGGGACCTATGAAGGTAGTATTCAAAATTAGTGGAAGATGATGTCACGTTGACATGTGGCAACAAATGATTGCATTGAATAGGTATATCAATGATGAACTTAATCAATGGTTGTGATTGATCTGGTGATGATTTAACGAAGGAACTTCATTGAGGAGAAAGATGAATATTGTTGGGATAGAATGATTGGTCCCTTCGACACAAAAAAACTACCTCATCGAGGAGAGAGATGAATATTGGTAGGAACAAAATTTTGGTCCCTTCGACATGGTGATGATAGATTAATCAATGGTGTGAATTCAACTATGATGATTGGATGGTGCATAGTGTATTTTGGTGGGACTCAATAGAAAGGCAATAAAGGTGGATGGTGACATGTGATGACATATGGTAGAGGATGATTGTTAGGTATAAAAACTCACATCGTTGTTGTGAATTACGTGGTGATGACATGGATGAAAAATGATGAAAGCCTGCCAGTAGGTTGAGAATCAATGGGCCTATTGTCAGGGCTCACGAGATAGCAAGCTTTGGACACGTGTCTTGGTGGACCCCATCTATAGCAAGCAATGTTTAAAGGAGATCAATGATAGAGATTAAATGGATTGTTTATTTGAAGCTTGCATTTTAAAGTTGGGCAATAAATGAAGAACCAATAGATCATAGTGCGAAGAAGTAGATCAACGACCCAGATTCAAAGATGAAGATACTTAATGACTAAGTCTGTGTAAATGAGGGTTTTGACTGGTAACCAACACAATGAATGATTTTAATTCATTCAATTGCTCCAATGACCATCTAATTTGAGATTTGATCTTCAAGACAACAAAATATATTGTAGAGGTGATTGAGATCAGAATCAAATTGCATAGTCAAGAGAATTCATTTAATGTATTCTAGGTTTAGGTTTTTGCAGGTTGTCTAGTTTAGTAGATTCAACATATTTGTACAAAGTTTGTGTGGCTTAAGATGAACAGTTAGCTTGTTGGAGAAGATAGTATGGAAAACCCTAATAAAAGGATTGAGATGATTTGATCTTGTGTGAGAATCTCAAGGAATTGATTGTAGATCAATGAATTTAAGCAAAAAGAAGACAATTAGATAATTTTCTAAGTGTGGCATCTACAAGAATAGAGTGTGTGAAGATATTAAGTGAAGCATAAAAAAGAATGCACATGTATCCAAGACTATAATACAAAATATCTTCTAGGTATTTTCTTTCAAGGAGTAGAGGTGTTGTGTAATAAGAGAACAAAGAATGTTCTAAATGCAGAGGAGAAAAGAGAGAGTATTGAAATATAGAGAGGTGTAGAGAAGAGAGGATGTGTTGCTGAGATTGCAGCATTATTAGTAGAGAGAATGTTTGCATACTTGCAGAATAGATATTGAGCAGTTATAGACCATAATTGTAAAAAAGAACTGGATTCATGTGAATCAACAAGTTGGTGCTTCCTTGGAGTTAGTGCTCCTAAATCATGGAGTTGGTGCTCCTAAATCAGGGGATTGGTGTCTCCTTAGGGTTGGTTCCCATTATAAAAAAATATTTCTTTGTGACATTGGACTTGAGCAGTAGACTCAAGCAGCCTTTGTCACTGTGGTTATTCCCATCTTGGATATCATGTGTTATGGGTTTTGTGTATGTGTATGTTTATCTCTCTGCTTGTTTAGTAAATCTACATTAAGGGATTAAGGGATTAATTTGCACAAAGTATTGTGAGCTAGAAGGTTTTAAGGGATAAGTTTCAATTGATCTACTGATTCACCCCTCCCCCCTCTCAATAGATTGTTGTGTTCCAACAATTGGTATTAGAGCACTAGGTTCCCTAGGAGAATCTTAATCAACTTAGGTAGATCTAGGGAAAGTGAACACACAAATGGATTATCAAGAAGACTTATATGTATATGGTGAATCTCCCTTTGATGGATCAAAATATATTTTTTGGAGACTTCGAGTGGAAGCATATTTGGGATCCTTAGGGTTTGATGTGTGGATGTTAGTAGTAAATAGATATACAATTCTTGCTACACCTCCAACTACTGAGGCTGAAAAGAAGGCATATGAGGACAATGCTAAGGAAATGGATATAATTCTTTGAGGGCTGTCAAGTTCTGTGTTTGTCAAAGTCATGCATTTTCAAACTGCATATGAAGTTTGGAACAAATTGAAAAGGATGTATGAAGAGGATGATGATGATGTGCAGACCTTGATTGAAAAATATAAAAAAGAGTTTGAAAGTCTGAAGAAAAGTGAAGATGAGAAGATCGCAAATACATCCATAAGAGAAGTTGCAATTAGAGGAGAGATGGTTGAAGCATCTATGTCTAGATCTAAGATGGTTGATAAGGAGGAAGTTGATTTCATTAGAATACTAAGGAGAGGCTCCATAAAATGTAGAGGTAAAACTGGTTCTCTTGCTTCTAAATACAATGATGATGAAAAGCATAACTTTAAGCAAGATGATATCATTAAAAATAAGAAGAATTTGTGCACTAGAAGGGAAAATGGGTTATTTGATGTAAGTAATAGATCAAATGATGAACAAGAAAGTTCCTATGAGATTGAGGGGAATACATCCCTATTCATGGAACTTGGAACAAATATTGATGAAGAAGTTGAAAGGTTTGATAAAATGGAAGATGAAGCTGAAACCTCTGGTGAGGAAAAATGAGTGGTTGACTTTGAAGATGAACTCATCTCTACTTTGGATGAGATCACAAGTTTAAGGAAGGAGAATAAAAGGATGTAAAACCATGCACAAAAAGAGATAGAAAGACTAACTAAGAATCTTTAAGAATTTGATCAGATGGTGATTAGCTTGAAGAAACAAGTGGAAGAATCAAAGAGGATAAACGATGTAGTAAGATCTAAAATACAATCTAAATCAAATGAGTGTATGGAGCTAGAAAAATAAATAGTTATCTTAAGGAAAGATTTAGCAAAGGATAAGAAGTAGATCAATAAGGGTATGAAGTTAAAAGTTGGCTCTAAGATATTAGATGAGTTGGTGAAATAAAAAAATCCATCAAAACTAAAAGAAAAATTTGGCCTTGGTTTTGAAAAAAGAAAGAGTCCTACTAGTACTTTTGCAAAATTATATGAAAAATTTAAAGCATAAAAAAAAATGTTGCACAAAGAATGAAAGAGTTTGCACAAAGAATGCCTCTAGAAATGGAAGATCAAAAAAAGGCACTGCTGAGGTGAAGAAAGAAAAAGAGGAAAAGAAGTCGACAAAAAATAAGATGGAGAAATTAGTCACTAAAAACTTGAAGAAGTAGCATACAAAGGGAGCTGATGCAAAATTATTTACAAGGATGAGAAATTCCAAGAGGCCACAACAAAGAAGACCACCTCATCCTACTCAAAGAAAATATATGACTAAGTACTCCTCATGTTTTTATGGTTAATGTTATACCTGTAATCAGTTTTGTCATAGGGATTGTGAGTCTAGAGCTACACCTAGGAGTAGCACAAAATATGCGAATATAAATTCATTTGCTCTTGTAATGAGTATGAATTCAATGTAATAACTTTGGTCACGTAGCTAAGAATTGTAGATTAAATTATGTAAGATTAATAGCACAATATGAAAGAAAGAATATATCCCTTGGAGAGAACAATGGTTCACATGTTCTTGAGAAGAAGGCTAACAAGATAGAGAAGAAGCCCAAGATGTTGTGTAGAGTAAAAGGTCAGCATGAGGCACTCAATGTGGCTACTCCTTCCTTACATCACTAAATATTAGTGATAGGACATGATTATAGGGGAGCTTAATTGGTATCTCATTCATCCCTGGAAGTGAAGAGATAGATCAAGTCAGGAAAAATAAGTTTTATAAATTTCTAACAACTTGATGGTTGCAAATTTATGGTTACATTATTTCTCTTTGAAATTCTTGTCAAAGGGGAAGAATATTTGTAGTTGGGAGATAATTTGTGTAAGTCCTCTATTAAAAGAAATACTCCTTGTTTTCAAAAGGAAGAGATATGTCTGAGGGGGAGTTTTTTTGTAAATACACTCAAAATTTCTCTTGATATAATTGGTATAAAGTGGTTCCAATTGGTGGCATACTATCATGAATTGGTTTAGAGAAGTTTAGTTGGTACAGAGCCTAAAGTGAAGCAAGTGCTCAAGTATGTTGGAAGTAAAGAATGGAGAAAGTTCTAAGGGGGAGCTGCTATTGGTATCAAATTAATGTTATACTTGATATAGTACAGTCTAGAATATCAATTGGTAGAAATCATAAAATGGAAACATTTGCAATTTTTATCAAACCTAATTGGTTTAGAGTATAAAATGACACTTCAAATGGGATCAGATAGTGTTAATTGGTACATAGTAGTTGGAGCATTTAGTTTTTCCATTGTAGTTAAAGGAGAGCAAAAAATTGGTATTAGTTGGTATTAGTCAAAGGGGGAGAAAAAATCCCTTTTTCCATTGGTAAGGAGAAGTATAGGTTGCAACAACATGGCATGACCTGAGACAAGATGTTCAGAAGTGTGACCCTTTTCCATTTATGTAAAAGGGGGAGAAAGGTGATAAAATGATCAAAGTAGGAGCATGGGTGAAAATTAGGAAAATGCTCATAAGGTATGTCAAAGGGGGAGAATTAAGAGCTTGGATATTATCAGACCATTGGTAGTTGGAGAATTTAGTTTTTCCATCAATGATAAAGGGGGATATTTTTGGTATATTGTTGTCATTGATGTTAAAAGAGGGATTAGAGGTGAGATGGAACTCATCTTGCAAGTGAGGGTGTTGGAATTAATGTGAAAGTGTCATTGATGTCAAAGGAGAGATCAAAAGAGATGAAATTGATTCTAGAGGGAATATTGTTGGCATGATGACAAAAGGTGTCATTGATGTAGAAAGGTAGTTCAATGGTGTGCTTGGATGTCATGAAGACCAGAGGATCAATTTCTAGAAGATTTGGTGCAGAATGATGAAGATAGGAGCATGTATTTGCAATTGTTGCACAAAGTTGCTCAAATGTTGCAACAATGTCATGCAATGTTGAAATCTAGTTGTAGGAGGTTCTTACAGGTTTCAGAAGAGGAATCATAGGCCGAATTCAATATGGGTTTTTGAGAGCTTATCAGAAATATAAGTTGCAAGTCTAGAGGATGTAGGATGTGCAAAGAGAAGAATTCTTTATACTCTTGGACAAGTTTTAGGGTTTACTGGTTAAACCCTAAGGTTACAGTCATGGTGATGTGAACAAGATTTCTATTTTAATGTTGACTACCTATCATAGGTTGTAGGTTGCTTAAGTTGTGACTTATGCCTTTGATGTAATTTGGGGAACCAATCCCCTTTCCTAGCATTTACTAGTTGAGCTAATATTTTTCGATCTTAATATTTCCTAAGTTGAGCGATAAATATTTGACCCTACATCAAGGAGACTACACCACATTGGTAGGAGTCACTTTAGAGTCCCTTTTATGAATGATCTCTCATGGGTAAATCAAAGTGACAATGGGATTTTGAAGAGATAGTGTTTTAATTCCCTTCAACACAGTGGTGAAGCTTGATCAACAGTGGAGATCAAGCCTCGATGATCAGACGGTGATCAAAGCTGCAAGATATATCAAAGAGACATCAACATATTGGGAGAAGTTGTTTTAGAGTCCCTTCGACACAACAATGGCACTTTAATCAACAATGGAGATTGAGTGGTGTTTGATCGAATGGTGAAAGATGTGCTTATGGTGGGACCTACAAAGGCAGTATATGAAGTTAGTGGAAGATGATGTCATGTTGATAGGTGGAAAAAATGATTGCATTGGCTAGGGCTATTACTGATGATCTTAATCAACAACTATGATTGAGTTGGTGATGATTGAATGAAGGTACTTCATTGGGGATAAATATGATTATCAACGAGAAAAAATGAGTGGTCCCTTTGACACAACAAAAGAACCTCATTGGGGAGAAATATGAATATCAACAGGACCAAAATGTTGGTCCCTTTGACATGGTGATAACAAATTAATCAATGGTGTTGATTCAACTATGATGATCTGACAGTGTAGAGTGTATTTTGGTGGGACTCAATAGAAAGGCGATAAAGGTGGATGGTGATGTGTGATGACAGATGGTGGAGGATGATTGCTTGGTATAGAAATTCACATCATTTTTGTGAATTGTGTAGTGATAATGTGGACATAAAATGGTGACAACCCACTAGCCCACTGAGATCAATGGGCCCATTGTCAGAGCTTGCATGATAGCAGGCTTTGGACACGTGTCTTGGTGGACCCCATCTATAGCAAGTAGTGTTTAAGAAGATTGGTGATAAAGATTAAATGGATCGTTTATTTGACGGTTATGTTTTAAAGTTGGGAAATCAATGAAGAACCAGTAGATCATGGCACAAATAAGTAGATCGATGACTTAGATTCAAAGATGGAGATACTCAATGACTAAGTCTATGTAAACGAGGGTTTCAACTAGTAATCAATACAATGAATGAATTTAGTTTGTTCAACTACTCTAGTGAAAATCTAATTGGAGATTTGATCTTAGCAAGTATGGAAAAAACTAATAGAAGGATTGAGATGATTTGATCTTGTGTGAGAATCTTGAGGAATTGATTGTAGATCGATAGAGTTAAGCAAAAAGAAGACAATTAAATAATTGTATAAGTGTGGAATCTACAAGAATAGAGTGTGTGAAGATATAAAATGAAATAGAATAGAGAATGCACATGTATCCTAGACTATAATATAGAATATATTCTAGGTGTTTTCTTTCAAGGAGTAGAGGTGTTGTGCAATAGGAGAACAAATAATGTTCTAAGTGCAAAGGAGAAAAAGAGAGTGATGAAATATAGAGAGATGCAGACAAGAGAGGATGTGTTACTAAGATTACAACATTATCAACAAACAGAATGTTTGCATAGTTGAAAAATAGAGATTGAGCAGTTACAAAATATACTTGTACAAATAACTAGACTCATGTGAATCACTTGTACTTTTCATTGTAAATCTGATTGGTTGGTGCCATCAGATAACTGAGTTGGTGCACAGTGTGGGGAGTTAGTTCTTCCTTGGAGTTTGTGATCCTAAATTAGGGGATTTGTTTCTCCTTAGGGTTGGTTCCCTTAAACATTGTAATAGAATATTTCTTTGTGACACTAGATTTGAGTAGTAGACTCAAGCAACCTTTGTCACCATGGTTTTTCCCATATTGGGTTTTCCATGTATATCATGTGTTATGGGATTTTGTGTATGTGTATGTTTATCTCTCTGCTTGTTTAGTAAATATGCATTAAAGGCTTAAGGAATTAATCTGTACAAAGTATTTTGATCTAGAAGGTTTTAAGGGCTAAGTTTTAATTGATCTACTGATTCACCCCCCCTCTCAGTAGATTGTTGTGTTCCAACTAAGTTGTTGCCCCATCAACCAAGAAGTATAAAGTTAAGAAATTACCTTTCTTGCATCCTATAACTAAGACAAGGAAAGATCCTTAGAAATACTTCTCAAAATAGGACAAATTACATTGCTACCTATCCATGAATGAGAAGATAAGAAAGGAAAGAGTATCTATAAATGTTTTATTGTGTGTATCATAGAACACTTGGAAATCTTACTAATGATTTTTTTGCTTTAAAGAATAAATTGAGAGAATTTGATCCTTATGGGGATCAAATTAAACATATAATTTGTTAACATTCATTATTATTTTCTCCTTTCCATGTGGTAGTTGTAGTGTCATAGCATGCTCACTACCATTCATGAGGGTATAAACTAGTATTTATGCAATCATATTTCATTTTATAAGGAGTATCATATTTGTCCCACCTTTGTCCCTACACTTGGGGGAAAATTGTTAGGTACCTTTTCCTAGGTGCATTCCTTATACCAAGAGATCCCTCTTTTTTTCCTTAAAATGTTAGTGTAGAAAATACAGTTATATTTTTTAAGGAGGGCATATAGTCCCCCACTCATTATTTACATAAGAATAGTCCCTTCTTAGTAATGATAGCATACATCTCCTAGGAAGTGTGACCTTGTGAATCAAAGCGTGTCCTTCTTTATCTATGTGAATGTCTCTTTGGTGGTGATATTAGGTTTGATATCCCTCAAGAGTGTGACCTTTCTTGGCATATGACATTCCCCTTGGTTGTAATTTTATGGCTAGTATTCATTAAGGCATGAATTTATTTTTCCATGACTTGTCCTTCCTTGGCGGTGATGTCATGAGTGATACACCCTAAGGTATGACCTTTCACATATTGAGAAAAGCCCCTTTATTATTCATCTCTTGTGGTGGTTTTGATACAAGACCCCTTGAGTTTTAACCTTATCCTATTGTCATTTATGCACCCCATGAGGTGAGTTTTGTTGCACCCCTTGAGGTGAGTTTTGTTTCACCCCTTGAGGTGAGTTTTATTGAATCCCCTAAGGTGAGTTTTATTGTATCCAGAGAGGTGAGTTTTATGCACCCCCCGAGGTGAATTTTCACAAGATAGTTCATAGATTTAGCATAGTGGAGCTTGTTGGGTTGTGAAATTGAGCACCCTCTTTTCAACATGGCCACCTAGAATAATACATCTTGCTTTCCAGTGGATTCATGTGTTCCATGAGTGATGTGTACAACTTTAGTCCTCATGGGAGCTAACATTTATTTGATGGATGATGTTTGGTATTTGAGACAATTTAAGACTGAGGCCTCGTTGCCTTACTAACTCGAATCTTTTAGTACTAACCTTGTGTTTTTGTTATGCATTTTTTCATGTGTCTTCTTTATGTTTCCATTGTGTTTACATCATGTTTTGTTTTCATTTCATCATCATCCATATGTTTTGTTATGTCATGCGTTTTCATTTTGTACGTGTCTTATTTTCTGACATATATATTTGTGTATGTTGTCTTGTTGCATATCATACATGTGTGTTCCTTTGTGCCTATGTTGGTTTGATATGGGATCTTGAATCTTGGGGTATTTACCATCTCCCTTGATCCTTTGTCATCCCGTCTCTTCAACATTTATACATTTTAAACCCTCTTGACATATATTTATCTACTTTAGTGTGAGTTTGAGTGTAACTTCAAATTATCACTAAAGTGAGGGCTAAATGTAATGTTATCAATTGTCACCCTTAATAATTTCACTATGCTTCCCCCCCTAGATTATTGGACCTAATTAAGTCCCTAATTTCCTAAAATTATGCATTCCAAAGCCTATTTTTACCACTTTTCAAAGGATTGCAAGCATTGAATAAATACAAACAATTAATGTTTTGACCCTGACACTAAAAGTCCTGGTAGATAGGGCTAGGAACCATATGACCATGGGTGTATGATTCCCCCTATATTTTTGGGGACTAATTTTTAATATGTTTTTGGTGGAATTTGACCATTTGGAATTCAAATCTCAAGTGTAGGCTTTTGGAATATATTTTTCAAGAATTTAGCACAATTGCATATAAATACCTAGTTATTTTATCATTTGAAATCATCTAGAAAAATATTGGAAAACTTATGATCAAGAGAACTATTGAGAAAGTCAAGAGTAACATTTTAGAGCATTATAACAATAATTCAAGATCCAACATCATGTCAAAGTTTATGTATGTTCATGTTCATGTTTTGTGAAGGATAACCCTTATTCTAGGTCTCCAAAGAATTCAATCATTCAAAAAAACAAGATCCAAATCCTTGAGGTGATGTGCATGAATTTTGTCCTTCAAGGAAGTCATTGAAGGGTGGTGAGTTGCAACATTTTGTGGTTTCATCATTCCTTTCAATTATCATTCCTATCATTGACATTTCCATTTGGAAGTGGAAACACTTACACAAGGTTTGAATAAGGAAAGCCCCTAAATGTCCCAACATTTCCTCTCTTTGTGAATGTACAAAATCTTAGGTTTGAATAGGATCGAAGGAAAATTGTCAATTATTGTATTCAAAGCCTTAAAAATTTGTTGAGCCACAAAAAGTTACTTACAAAATTACCTAACAACATTTTGACAACTCTACAATTGGGAATCAGAAGCGTAGATCCAACACTAGAGAACCCCCAAATAAATTTCAAGACCATCTACTAGGGACCCATACACTCCTAGGCATCTGTGTCCTCTACATGCCAAATCCAACTTTTTATGGCAGGTGCACAATCTCCAACATTTCTTCGATCTACCTACAATTCACTGTTTTAGTCTATGCATTTTTTTAGAATATTGCATTTTATCTTATTAGGTCATATTGTTCAATTAGGTTAATCATTTCAAATCATTTCCAATCCACTTGCAAGGCCCTAAGAAAGGGAGATCTAGGTTGGATTGGCCCACCTTCATGGTTGATAGTCAATCTATTCATCTTGTTGATCTCCCTTCTAACGTAATTTTTGAAAAGGGAGATATTAATCCTAGGTTTTTACATTAAACAATAGGGACCCCATTTCCCTTTGTTATATATATCCAGACCTATATACATGTGTTTGAATTAAAATTAGAACTTAATTAATTTCTATGCAACACATCAAGATGGATGGGCTTTGGGCATGTATAGATATAGAGATTCAGAGGTTGAGATTGATTTTAGCTGACCCTTTGACCACAGGGGTCTATAGAAGTAATTGTGAGGGGATTTCAGATAGTTTAGTTATGATTAGATAGTCATTAGGATGTGTGCATGCATATTATGGGGATACTTTAACAATCATCCTTTCCAAGATGAGGGATAAGGTATTAGGCAATGTTCCTTTGAGTACAATCCAACTTAGAGTGTCAAAGGAAACTATCAAAATTGAATATTTTTCCAATATTCCACTAGATCTTAGGCGAGGGCATATCAGGTGACTAGGTGCATAGATCCTAGGATGGTCCCTTTTGATTTATCCATGATTTATTGTAGCACATGGTCGTTATCCAAATAATGACCAAATTCCACTATATTTTGTATAACTGTTATATGTTGAGGTCCATTTAGGCCTAAACATTAAATATTTGGATTTACCACCTTATTTGGGGTAAGGGCATGGTAGGGTCTATGATAGGGATGCTTACTATCATGCAAAGAAATAGCCCCAAAATTATAGGGCCTTGGCTGGGAAAAGGATGCTTGTCATCGCTCCATCCATTAGCCCTATTAGAGATTAGGTTGTCATTGCTTCTTAACGCGAAGTAATTGATAGTATTGTTGATATTGTAGTCCAAGATCAACAGATATTTTCAGATCATATGGGTCGATACTTGATGAAGCATTGACATAGACCATCACCTATTGATTCAAATGTATATGTCATGACAAGCATCCCATCTTCAACTGATATAGACCACATTGCACGTGATGCCCAAATTTTGAGGGATACATGTATAGATTGTCTAATAACTTGATGAGAGCTTATAGTGTGATCTCACCATAGTTGGAGGTCCCCTTAGTAGATGTTAGTTCATTTATGGGTCAGTGTTGTGGAGATTTGCATACTCCAATAGCTCAATCCCAATAGTCTGATATTGATCCTACATCTAGATCATCTTGTTGGGAACATGCGCCACATACTAACCATTCCACCACTTTGGCACATGCACATTCACCTATTGATGATTATGCTACTACAAGTTCCTAGTAATCTTTTGCTATAGGTGCCCAATTATCTATTGCTACAAGTGCCCAGTCATCTCCGGCTACTACAGGTGCTTGGTCATCTACTGAAACACTTTAGAAAGCTATAAGTTGAGGTTTTATGGAGATTCTCTCTTTAGGGTCGATGCCATCTCACTTGCATGGTCCACTACAAAGCATTTGTAGAGCTAGTATAGGGTAGGAGTATAGAGTAGTTGGCAGATTATATGATTGTAGAAGTTGACACTTAGAATGTAGAGATGATTTAGGTATATGCACAAACAATTTTAAAGTTTTTTTTGTTTTAAATAAATAAATGTAGTATGCAACTTCATTGGAATCATACAACCCATTTTTATAAATTAAATAACTTGAAATTGCGAACCAATATCCTATACCTGCAATAACACAACAAATGAACACATTAATAAGATAATATGCAAGTTAGAATAGAGATTCCTCAAGAAACCCATTTGAATCTAAGAGAAAAGGAATGAAATGAAGAACACAATACACTTAAAACAAAGATACAAAATCCTATTCTAAAACAAAGCAAACTCTTAATCTCTTGAGGGAGTTGGTGCCAATTTAATGTGAAAATTGGCCCTTTCCCAACTCCAATGATGTGATGAAGATTATTGATGATGAAGAGTGATCCACTTGATGAAGGCCTCCAATATGCTCTAAGCTAAAATCTACATAACCTAGCTAAGATTGGATGAAAATTGCTATAAATTTGAGTATAGTAAGTTTACTCAAGTTGTGGATGATCAAATGAGGAATGAAGTCTCTTATTTATAGAATTTCAAGTTGGAAGAATGCCCAAAAGAGAGCAATGTGGGACTAAGAATCAACAAATGGAAAGATGCCACTTGTCAACATGTGAATGGATGAAGGATGTGTAAGTTTTGAAGAATGTGTCAATAAATGCATATATTTGAAATTTGAAATTGTTGAAATGACATGTAAGAGGGAAAGAACATGCATTGAATGCCACTTGGCTCAAGGAAAAATGACTTTTTAGGTGGAGTAAATGCCTTGTTGGAAAGACAAAGTCCACTTGGATTTTGAATTCAAGTTTGAGGAATATTCCTTTATTATGCCTTTTGAGAGAAAATAAAGATTTAATAAATGAGTTAAATCTATTTTCTTGTGCAAGTTGCAAAAGCTACATGATGGGACATGAGAAAAGATTAAATTAATCAAGGTTATTTAATTTAATGAGAGATCAAAATGATGTGACATATTGATTTAAATTTATGGATTGATTTAAATCAAAATATGAGAAGAATATTATTTCAAGATTAATTAAATAAATATTTTTGTTTTATTTAACCAAGGAGATGAAGTTAGATTAAACTAAATAAGGTTTTAATTATTTAATTTAATGGATGGAATTTAAAGATTTAATCAAATACAATTGATTATTTAATTAAATAGGGATAATTAGATTAGATTGATTGATTTAATTAACAAGGATGACTTAATTAGATAAATGATTTATTTAATTAAGAGAGGAACATTGATGAATTTAATCAAATAAAGGTATTCGATTAAATGGTTAGATCGAGGGATGATTTAGGAAATAATGGTGTTAGTGGTCGAGATTAGATGTGCAATGTCATACAATATATTTTCTGTCCACATTTTGCCCCTCTTTGAAGTAGTGCACTCATTGCATTGGTTCCAAGAATAAATAGTCTTGATCAAAAGCCAAAAATTTTGTAATTTTTAAAAATTGCCTCATTGCTGCTCGAGCGAATGAAATTATGATAATATACTGTCCCCTCGAGAGATTGGACAAAAAATCTTCTTTTTTGGGTGATCTTGGGAAAAAAGAGGACAAGGTGGTCGATAGGTCCAGAAGGGCTTTGGGAGGGAAAAAAATGAGATAAAACACAAAAAAATGGTGCAAAACGGCCTTCAAATAGACAAAAATGGGATTGAGTGTCCAAAACCCTTGCAGGATGGCGAAACAGGGTAAAAAAACCCTAATTTTTAGGCTTAAATAGACCTCGAGGGGCCACTTCTAGTTCATTTGGACACATTCAGCCTTAAGAGATTTCACAATTTGAGCCTTGATACCTTGACGATATGGCACAATGACAACTCTCGTTGCATATCTCCAACTGAGTACAAACATACCAATGACCTCTCACCATTGGGGCACTGGTATGTGATCCTTTCTTGAGCTTCATTTTTCATTTTACACTTTCATTTATTGCATTTAGAACTAGGTCTCTTGCAGCGGTGCTATATAGCACCGCTCAAATTTCAAACTAGACTGCTCCGTCCTTTAAACTAGACCACCATCACAAGATGGACCACTGTGGTGGAGTTTGGAGTTTGGGAATAGACTTGAAACTTTGACGCGTTCATGAAATGGAGCGTTGGATTGCAAACTTCGATGTCACGGTGAAATTTAGAATTAGGGTTTGGGACGCTTAAGAAAAGTGCACCACCACGATGCAATTTGGGATTTGAAGGTGCCAACGTCGCTGTTTGCAAATTTCAAACTGCGATGCCTTCACAGTTTGCAAGGTTGGGCTAGTTTCTTGAACACTTAGGATAAATTTACTTAATGATTTTAACACAGTGACCTTTCCTGATGCAGGAGGCGGCAAGGGAGCTCTATTCTCATGAGCACAGATCACGAGAGATATTCAGCTACTTGTGAGATTTGACTGATAGGGAGCAGGACTAAATTCGAGAGATGGGGCTATGGCACATGGCCTATGCAGCACCTGTGCAGAGCCATCTTGGCATGATGTCTACACTTTCTAAGAGATGGCATAGTGAGATGTTGTCCTTTCATATTCCCACTGGCAAGGCCACCGTTACCTTGGAGGACGTGTGGTGCATCCTTAGATTGTCGATACATGGTTTGTGAGTTATTAATGATATGGATGCCAGATGAGATGCTTGCCATGTAGTCCTAGCCACATATGAGATCATGTTTTGCAAGGGTCAGATAGAGCTAGAGCGTCATCGGTTGCTCACATCACCATTCCATCTAGTGATTTCTTCCATTGTTTTAGGTCTTGTCACTCCAAATCGATGAGGCCGATACTTTAGTCCTAGCTGGGGGCTTTGTTGGGAGTGGATGGTTTGCGACATGCCAGTCTGTTTTGCATGGGGTCCCATTCTTCTTGCCTCCCTTTACAGGGATTTACATGAGTATGCATACTTGGATGGCAGGGCAATTGGTGCAGGTGCCACGCTCCTTCATGTGTGGGCATGGGAACATATCTCTGTTCTTCAGCCTCAAGTTATTCCACTATCAATCAGGCCTAATGATCCAGTGGTTTGGCATTATAGGGGCAGTGTGTCCTTTACACACACAAGTGAGCATGGGATCCCTCATTAAAGGAGGGTCATTAATGAGATGACGGTGTTCACATGGTGCCCATACCTTGGTCGGCTCAGATGGGCTGATGATGTACAATAGTTGCTCTTTGCCTTCTAGGATTGGTTCATGTAGGAGTGGGAGCACACTATGATTGAGAGGTACTTGTCAAGATGAGTTTAGCGCAAGTTTGGTGAGGTACAGGATAGGCTAGACGATGACTACGTGGCCATTTTTACTTGCACAGTATCGCAGGGTGCCTGGGGGTGATACATTCCTACCTATGAGGCAGTGGACAGTTTCAGGTAGTTGGTGGCCTGACCATGGGTGTATGATCAGGGGGTCACAGATCCAGGAGTGACTTAGGCATATAGAGATTGGTTCTGACCGCCTCTATGTTTGATAGTTCTAGGTGCACCCTCCATTTGATGGAGAGCCAGGGGGAGAGGGGCAAGTCAAGGACAAGGAGATGGCAATCCTCTAGTAGGACAGCCAGCATAGGACCAGCTAGCACAGGTCCAACCATCACAGGTTTAGATGGATCAGCCTCATGTTGATGTACACATGCAGGACCGAGATTAGGTGCCAGAGGGTGGACATGACAGGCACCAGGATTAGGTTGCCACACCATCACAAGCTCGGGGTGAGGACCAGCCTCACGTAAAATCTCCACTAGTATAGCCAGCGGGTCAGTTGGAATTGAGGGATGGGTTGATATTATAGTTGTAGGCCCAAGTCCAGGCCTTGATAAAAGAGAGGGACCAGACCCATGTAGAAAGAGATCATGTAGTTTTACAGAGGTAGGCCACAAAGTTATAGGCGACTGTAGAGATGGGCTATAGACAACAACTAGAGAGTATGGAAGCTTCCTCCTCTCACAACACAGTGCCTCTCCTCTCATACAGGGAGGCCATGTAGGAGGAAAATTACTATTGGTTGCTTTACCATCAGGTTGTACCTAGAGTAGCCCGGGCCCCAAATTATTCACAACAGACTAGCTTCAGACTGGTAGAGGGTCATGGTGATAGAGGCAAGGGAAGCAAATAGGAGGGTTAGACCTCTTTTTTGATCAAGATATTATTCTTTTGTGCCATATGGGCTCATTTTTGATAGCCTGTTGGGCCTTTTTTTACTCATTGACATACACACATGTATAGTGATTCGATTATTATTTTGTATTATGACAGTTACTTGATGATATATATGAGATGATGATGTTGATGTGATGTGTCATGTACTATTTATTTATTATTCATTTATGGATGGATATATTTCTATATGTGATGCAATAATGTTATGGTATTATGTGATGGATATACTATATATGGATGTATTTCTTTCTGATGGTATATGCATTATGTGATGGTTATGTGACTAACAAATCTATATTATGCCTCTAATGAATGATGACATATGATATGCATTTGTGATGATTATGGATATAATGGATTTATGTGATATGGGTGGATTTATGATGGTACATTTCTATTGTTGTACCTTTTTATGTATGCTTTTATGATGGTGAAATCTATATGATGATTTTATGTATGTTGATGCAAATGTGATTATTTATGAAATGATTTCTTTTTCGATATCTTTTTCTTTTATGATGGTGATGATGATGCGAATGCAGTGATCATGATATGTGGCTGTGCAATGATGAATGTATGTGATTTTCCATGTATGATATGTACTTATGTTGATGTTATATAATGATGTGATGTGATGAAATGATATGTTATGCCAAATGGTATGGAGATGATGATTTATGGTGTATATGCAAAATGATATATGAGTAATGACCTTATGATGCATATGTGATGGCATAATGGATGCTGTTATGAGATTTTTTATATGATTATGGATGAATGTATGCATTTAATGCAATGGGTTGTTTATAATGCGTATGTACCTATTATGCTTCTTTTAATTATGCACTGGATGCTTATAATGATATGGGATGATTTATGAAATGTTTATGCAAAATGATTGCGATGTGGTGATTTATAAGATGTTCTATTATGATATGGATGGATGATGGATGACATGCATGTTTATGATGATGTATGCTAGATGAAAATTCCTAATCTATTTATGTGATGTGATGGTGGTTATATGATTATGCCATGGATGATGTGATGGATTATTTATGTTTTCTGTAATTACGTAAGAGATGGTTATATGTAAATGTGTATGTAATGTGATGATTATGAGATGCTTACAATAACAAATCTATATGCATATGAGATGACCAATTTTTCTATATGATATGCATTGTGCTGATGATTTGTGGATGTAGGATTAATGATGGTGGTGATTAACTATCATAGTACCTTGTTAGAGTGAAAAGAAAGAAGAAATGGAAGAAAGAAGAGATTTCAACAAGACAAAAGATGATGATGATGATGATGATGAATATATGTCGTGGAGTTGGGATTTTCAAAGGGCCAATTATCTTATGTTTGATAACACACATAAATATGATGCATCAAGGTATTAAGAACCAGGATGACGTTGTATCTAGTGTGATGGACTTTGACTCGACAATCAGATAAGAGTATCCTTGTTCACACCCGACATACAAAAAACTTACTAGGATGCACTTTAGGTATTTTACACATCTCAAACCAAAACATAGGAAGGTAAGCCTTCCTATGCGGTCAACAAGATATCTAGAACACCCTCCATACATACCTAAATAAAGCAAGTATGCGCCAAGTTATATTACAAGAAAGTCCAACAAGCGCAAAAAATAAAAAGATAATGATCATTGCCCCATTCCTATCTCTCTAAATCCCTTCATTGGGGACATCATTGAGAGGTCCTTGGAATGAGAATAATAAGATAAATCAAAAGACAAAGATACAATAATCAAACAAGTTGATGTTCTTCAATACCGCTTAGCCAAGACTAAACTATGGTGATGTCTGATGTTGATGTCCATTGTAGGAAGGATGCATCCTAGGACATGATGATATCAAATGATTTGATATGGGACTGATTGGATGATAGGCTATTGACACAAAGAGTTGACCAACTTGCTTACGTACTAATCTAGATTTTGAGATTTTGACATTTTGAGTTTTCACTTTTTTTAACTTGCTAGACTTGTTTCTGATAGTTTTACCAAAGGTTGAGGATTATGATCATTTATTATGAGCGGAATTTATTGTAGGTGAAAACGAGATGAGATGAATGGATTTTTTTAAATATTTGAATGTTTTTGATGTTTTGAAATGTTTTTGAGGCTATTTTTGGTATTTTTCAGGATTTTTTAAATGTTTTGATTTTTGAATTTTCCAATGTTTTGGGGTTTTTTTGAGATTTTGACCAAGAGACTAACCTAAGGACCTATCCTAGGGGCCTCAGGGGCTAATAAATAGATTAGCCTTGCCTATGTTATACACACAAAGACCATGTAGTTTGAATGATGACTTGACTAATTTACAGATGAAGATATACATGATGAAATATTAGTTTATTATGACAGACTCCTAAAGGACTGACCTAAGTGTCTCAAGGGATGATCATAGATCAACCTTGCCTACGTTCAAGGCTCAGAGACCCGTAGTTGACAAGACAACTCTATTTTTGACTGACTTTTTGACCTGTTTTTGGATTTTGTGAATTTTTGATGTTTTTAGATTTTCTAATTTTTTGATGTTTTTTGGATTTTCTCATTTTAGGACTTCAAGAATATACATGAATCTGATCCGATGAGAACATGCCCCCAGTGTGATGCAATAGACTACTCCGATAAAGGTAAGACAAACTGAACTTGAGAATGGGCTGAGTAGTTCTAGAAGGGATCATGATCGAACACATGACCAAGCTATGATGCGAATGTTCAATGGATGGGTGATGTATGGAGATCTGAATGTGATGGATGATGAAAGTGTAATGGATGGATGATGTAGAATAAGCCATAAAGATCTTGGTGGATGGAACATGCTTATTTACACAAGGCACCTATTTTCTAGGTTTTCACCAAGGTTCTTGTCCAAAGCACCACCGAAGTGGTTTTTACTAGAGGATGATTTTTATCTTTACCATTTTTTAATCCCTTTTCTAATTTTTTTGGATTTTTTTTTGTCACCAAGACGCTTGTTTGCAGGTTTTCATCAGGGTGACCATTTTTTTAGGAAATTTTCTTATTTTTTTATTTTTTTGGTTCTATACTTTGAAAGAATTAGGAATAAAACTTTTTGAGATGGGGGCTATTCATGGGCTCCTATAGAGGTTCCCCTTCAGGCGTTGATAACTAATATGCCCCTGACTTATAACTTGCTATGATAACAAATGGTCCTAACCAATTGGGTTCAAATTTGAATTTGTTGTTTGGATTTAGGGTGTTCTTATGATTCTCCTTTAGCACCAGTTCTCCAACTTGGAAAGTCTTGCTTCTGATTTTCTTGTTATAGCTCCTCTTGAGTCTATTCTGATAGACTTGCAAATGATTTAAAGCATCTATACACCATTCATCCAATAGATCTAGCTCATCCAGTCTTGATATTCGGTATTCTTCATCCATGATGAGGTTTTGTAGTGATATTCTTAGTGATAGGAACTCGATCTCAATGGGTAGTATGGCTTCTAATTCATAGACCAGGGAGAATGGGGTGGCGCTAATGGGTGTATGGATGCTAGTTCGATAGGCCCAGAGGGTGGGATTGAGCTATAGATTCCAATCACAACCTACATCATTGACTATTTTCTTGAGGATCTTTAAAATGGTTTTATTTGTGGCTTCTACTTGGCCATTGCATTGGGGATAATATGGGGTGGAGAAATGAACTTGGATTTTGAATTTTTTGCAAAGATCACAGACATCCTGATTCTTGAATGGTGTTCCATTATCTAAGATAATAGCTTTGGGAACACCATATCGACATATGAGATAGTTCAGGATGAACTTTGATATTTTCTTCCCCATTATGTAAGTCATTGGTATGGCTTCGACCCACTTGGTAAAGTACTCAGTGGTGGTTATGATGAACTTATGGCCATTAGATGAAGTGGGAGTGATTTTTTTGATGAGATCAAGCCCCCACTGTGAGAAGGGCCATGGTGTAATGATGGGATGGAGCTCTTGAGCTAGAGCATGGATGAGGTCCCCATGTTGTTGACATTATAGACACCTTCTAACATAGTCCAATGCCTCTTTGTCCATAGTGGGACAAGAATACGCCATCCTCAGTAGTTTCTTGGCCAAGGTCATTCCACTCGAGTGCGAACCAAAAATCCCATTATGCACCTCAATTAAAGTAGTCAAGGCTTCATCAGTATTAAGGTAGCGTAATAAGGTTCCTTGCATGCTTCTACGGTATAAGGTATTTCCTAGGATAACAAACCTAGAGGATTTTTTAATAAAAGTTCTTTTTAAGCTTCAGGGTAAGTCAGAAGGTAAGACACCTATTCGTAGGTAGGTATAAATGTCATGGTACTAGCGATCTCCAGGACCAACGATTTTGCACAAAATTTTTGGCTTTGGTACCTCGAATGCGGGCACAAGAAGTTGCTCTACCAAGAATTCATGTTTTAGGATGTTGCGAGGGATTTCTAGTAAGGATCCAATTGTTTCCATGGTGTCTATTGCTCTGTTGTTTTCTCTAGGAATTTGTTCGAATGTGATCTCGATGAAGGAATATTTGAGAGTCTCTACCAGTTTCTTATATGGAGTGAGCTTATCATCCTTAGTCTGGTATTCACCATTCACTTGATTTATTATCAACTAGGAGTCTCTGTATACTCTGAGGGTCATGATGTTCCATTGCAATGTTATTGCAGGGCCTATGGTTAAAGCCTCGTATTCTGCAACATTTTTGGTGTAGGGAAATGTTAATTATAGGATCCAAGTATGCAATCTCCCTATGGGATGATGAAGAAAACACCGGCTCCTGATCCATGCTGTGTGTATGAGCCATCAAAGTAGAGTTTCTAGTGATCGGCTATGCTGAGGTTGAAGATGTATTCATTTGGAAACTCTGATATAAGTGGATTCTCTGAATAGATTAATGCTTCTGCAAGCTGATATGTTATGACTTGACCTTTAATTTCTTTCTAATCCACATATTCAATGTCATACTCTAATAATATCATGACCCATTTGGCCATTCTTCCAATGAGTATTGCCTTTGACAATAAGTACTTGAGGGGCTCAATTTTGGTGATGAGTTTTATTTTGTGTGCCAACATGTAATATCTGAATTTTTGTGAAGCAAACACTATTGCTAGACATTATTTTTCAATGAATGAGTAGTTTAACTCATGCCGAACCATTGTTCTACTGATAAAATAGATGGCCCTTTTTGTCCGATTTTCATTGTGTTGAGCTAGGAGAGCTCCAAGGGTTGCTATTGTTGCTGACACATAGAGAATTAATGGATTTCTTGGGATCAGTGGAATGAGGACCAATGGTGTAAGTAGATATTCTTTGATCTTATTGAAGGATTGTTCACACTTGTCATCCCACTTGTACACTACTCCTTTGTGAAGTAGGTGAGAGTATGGATTCTATTTATCTTCCAGTTGTGCTATGAATCTTCAGATGGACTAAAGCCTGCCTTGGAGACATCTCAATTGTTTCAATGTTTTGGGTGCCTCCATCTCAAGGATTTCTTTTACCTTAGCAAGGCCTACCTCAATACCTCTCATTAACACTATGTATCCTAACAAATTTCCTGATTATACACTAAAGACACACTTCTTTGGATTTAATCGGACCTTGTATTCCTCCAACCTATCGAAAATAGTACTCAAGGTTGCTATGTGATCCTTCCTCTTTTTGGATTTGGCTAGTATGTCATCAACATAATCTTTGACAATTTTATGGATCATATCATGGAAGATTAATGTCATAGCTCTTTGGTATGTTGCTCCTATGTTCTTCAAGCTGAATGGCATCATATTCTAGTAGTAAGTCCCCCATGGACAAGTGAAGGCCGTTTTGTGTTGGTCTTCTTTAGCAATCATTATCTAGTTGTATCCTGAGAAACCATCCATCAGGGAAAGTATTTCATGCCCTACCATCATGTCTATGATCATGTCAATGTTGGGTAATGAGAAATCATCTTTTGGACATGCTTTGTTTAAGTCCCTAGAATCTGTGTAGATTCTAATGCCCCCATCAGGTTTTGAGACAAGAACTAGGTTTGACACCCATTCTAGATAGTCTATTGGTCGAATGAATCTTGCATCCAATAGCTTCTTTAGTTCCATTTTGACTAGTAAGGTGATTTGAGGGTGCATTTTCCCAAGTTTTTTTCGGACAGGCTTTGCTTCAGGATAGACTTCTAAGTGATGAACTATAATCTCTAGGTCAAGCGCAGGCATGTCTGCATAGCTCCATGCAAAATTAAATTTTATTTCTCTCAAGAAGGTTTCTAGAAGCTCTTGTTCCTTTGATAGTAACGACTTTGCATAAAATGTGATGTGCGGTGTTTGCTCTATTCCTAGGTTGACTGGATTACATTTTTTTGCTAGGACTACTGATTTTTCCTGATGAAGAGCTCTAAAAGGAAGATTGAATCCCCCATCCTTAGGCATCTTAAAGAGGTTTTCACCATTGGATGCATCCTATATTTATACTTTTTTCATGTAAGAGAGTGTCATAGTGTGGTTTTCACTCAAGGACTTAGATATTATTATTAATTTCTCACTTTTGCGATTGAGGGATTCAATCATTTCCCCATAGTATGCATGTGTATCCAGCTCAATGATGAATCCTAATTTTTTATCCCCTCATGGTATATTATCCCATAGTCCCATGAATTCTGAGAGCGCCTCATCATTTTCGAATGTGTCAAGAATTGGTGGTCCTTGTTGGTCATAATCGATGAGTTGTGGGTAGACTAGATGGATTTCATGATTTTGGTTTTTAGAATCATAAGATAGGGTGCTAATCATGAGAAGGAAGAGCCTGGGTACGTTGGTTATGGAATCCTCATCATCACTACTACTAAAGACATCAATTATTTCAAAAGTGAAATTATCTAAGACGCGACCAGTGGATACAAGTAAGAGAAGTTCAGCTGGTGTTGGTTCACGAGGAGTCTTGACTACTTTAACTGGGGGACCTCATCCACATATGGTTATACTTGGAGGGGTACATCCAAGGCCAATATTTGTCATTCACGTCTCAGGAATGAGGGGTATTATAAGCCCATTGTTGTTTTTCCCGAGTTTCTAGTTTCTGTCATAGCCCATTGCGAGCATCATTTGCAAACCTTTACTTTTGTCATCCATTGGTAGATTAGTTGTTGGTCTATCATCTTGATATAGGAGATGAAATGGGTCCTCCTCTATGAATTCTCAGCTGAGATCCCCCAACTTCTGTAGTTGGGGTATTTAGGGGATGTTTGGGAAGTGGAGGTTTGATTTGATTGTGGACGTCCTCGTGATCTAGGAGATTGTGGCAACTCTCCTACCACAAAGGCATTTTTGGGAATCATATAGTTTCAGAAAATGTTGTCTTGGATGATGAATTTGATATCAGAGATGGTGGGGATGGCAGGAATGGTGGGTGTCTATGTTGCAGAAGTGGAGGCAAGAGTGGTTCAATCAATGCACAGTGTTGATGGACTTTCATCATTTTTAGGTACTTAAGGTATTTTGTAGTATTTTGCCTCAAGTTTCTTGCAATAAGAGAATGGTTTAGGATATCCATGAATGGTGACCTCTTGTCCTTCATATGTGAATTTGACACATTAATGGAAGGTTGATGCTACTACTTGCATTGCATGGATCCATGGACATCCTAGGAGAATGTTATAGGGCAAGTTGAGATCCAAGACCTGTCAAGTGGTTTCCATGATAGCTGGCCCTACTTGAATATGGATTTGGATTATTCCTTGGGAAACTCTTTCTTGATCATCATATGCTATGATTTTAATACCTTTTCCTTTGTCGATGGAATCTTTTGATATTTTTAGGTTCTCAATGAGCTTGAGGGAACAAATATTCAAGCCTACACCTCCATCCACCAAGATTCACTTGACTTTATTTTTCTGCACTAGGACCTCTAAATGGAGTGCACCGTTATGAGATGGTTGAGTGGGAAAATATTGGTCATAGAATGTAAGGAGATTCGGGGTAATGATGTTTCTGACCATTACTTGGAATTGTTCCACATTAAGATATGCGGGGACAATGGATGAAGCCAATGATTCCTAAAGGATTTTCTTGTGGGTGGATGAGATTTTTAATAACTCCATGATGGAGATTTGTGCTAGGGTTCTTTTTAGCTGATCAAGGACATTGTAACCATTGGGAACAGATATGGGGTTGGGTGTGGGTGCTCTATTTGGCTGAGATGACCCTGCGATGGTAACTTTGTCGCCTCTTGTGTTGACTCCACAATTAGTATGGGATCCTTTGATGGTGATGGTAGCATAGTATTCATTTAGGGATGTGACGACATGGTCGTACACATGATTCAAATTCTTGAAGGTTCCTTTCCCCTTATCAATGCTACTATTCCCTTGATTGTTATGGTTAGGCATCATATTTATGTATATTTTGAGATTTTGATTCCCTGTTGGTTGTTCCACATTTATGATTCTTTGATCAATGAGGTCTTGGACTAGGTTTTTTAACCTCATGCAACTGTTAGTGGTGTTCCCTTTGATTTTGTGGAAGTTGCATAGCTAATTTTTGTTGTACCAAGGAGGTTTTACATCTATTTCTTGGTAGTTCTCTTAGGTGGGAGCCTTGATGAGGTTTTCATTTATCAGTTTCTTCATGATGACTTCAAGTGGTTCCCCAAGGGCGTGTACTTCCTCTTGGTGAAGTTTTTGTTTCACTGGGGTGGTCCGCTTTGATTATTCATGTTATTGATCATTCAATTGTTTGGTTGTTGTTTTCGTTGGATTGTTGTTTTGATGATGGTTTTGGATTTTTTGTTGTGGTGCGGGTGTGTTTTTCCAAGGGGCATTGATGACAACTTTGGCATCAATGACACCATCGTTGGTAACATTTTTATTTCTTTCCCATGTGTGAAGTTTGTCATATATAGATTGTAGATGGGAGATTATTCTATTGTTTAGGATATGAATCTGATCCTCTAGGTTGTGTCATAAGGGATTGTTCGATGTTGAGCGCCTTGGAAGTCAACTAATCATACATGGTGATCCCTTGGACTTTGAGGTGGAAGGCTAAGACATTGTCAAGGCTGGATATGATAGTGCACACTTGTTGTTCCTTGGGCATGACCCATTTGCTATGATTGGCCTTGGATTTCCATTGTTGTAGGAATGAAGCAAATGATTCATTCTTACCTTGTTTCAGAGCCGATAGTTCCTCTAGATTGACATCCATGGCAATATTGCATTCGTAGTTTTTGATGAATGTATCTATGATTTCTTGGAATGTTTTGATGCCTATAGGAAGGTGAGAGAACCATTCCATGGTGTGGCCAACCAAACTTCTAGGAAATAGCTGTATCAAATAGGTATCGTCATACACAACTTCCATGCAATGAACCTGAAATTCCCTAATGTGATCTTCAGGGTTTTTCATCCCATGGTACTTGTCAAACTTGGGGATCTCAAATCCCTTTGGGAATGGTTTCATCACAAGGCTCCTGTCAGATGGATAAGGACACAAGTTGCTAAATGTTTTCATGGTTCACCCTGATTGAAGATCGAGCACTTGTTGTGAGAGTAATTTGATTTATGCCGTGACTACATTTTTTGGATCAGGGGGTGAGATGAAAGTGTTTTGAGGTGGTTCGACTATTGATGGGATGGGTGAATTGGTTGATGTGTTGATTGGTGGTATTTTCACATTCTATTGAGCCATGTATGCTTGTACTTGCTATTGTATCAACAACGCTTGTTGTTGGTCTTGTTGTTGCTGTGCCAAGATTGTCTATTACTGGGCCTGTTGTTGTTGTTGTGCCAACAACACTTGTTGTTGAGCCGCTAATTGGGCTACTTCCTGCTATTCTTGATATTATTTCAGTGCTTGCTAATGTGCCTGATATTGCACTACTTGTTGTTGTGCAAGATACTGTGCTTGTGCTTGTGCTTGTTGCACTTGATATTAGGCTTGAGATTGAGCGTGCACTTGAGATCATGCTTGAGCTTGAGCTTGAGTTTTTGCTTATGTGGCTTGAGCTTGTGCCTGAGCTTGTGTAGATTTTTGTTGTTGTTGCAATTAGATTTGGGCTTGGGAAGCCTATTGTGCTTGTAATGCAACTTGGGAAACTTGAGTGGCTTGCTAAGCAACTAGTTGTGTGGCTTGTTGAGTAGCTAGTTGCGTGACTTGTTGTTTTTGTAATTGTAGGAATGCCTTTTGATATGAAACTTGATGAGTTTATTGCAACATAATAATATATTGGCTTAATGTATTGGAGCTTGGTGGTGGTGGTGGTGATGGTGGATTCAGAATGGTGCTTGTTGTGGTGGTGAGAGGAATTGTCATGTTGATGATTAGGGTTTGATTGGTAGATGGTGTGATCAATGTAATTGGTCCTTAAGAGACCGTGTTTTGAGATGTTAGGGGGTGGTTGATGATGTGATGGTGGTGGTGGTATGTGTTATCGGGGTAGTTTCCATCTATTGTTGCGATGTCAATGAAAAGTTTTGAGAGTTTGGCATAATGCTTTGATTGATGTTCAGGATGTTGGTTTGATTTTGATTGATATTTGGTAAAGGGGGAAGCCCTAAGACAAAAAGTGGCGTGGATGATGATGGAAATGGTGGAAGTGGTGAAAATGTGAGGGATGTGATCTCTTGAGGAAATGGTGTAGCGTCAAAAATGCCCCCTGGTCCGAACATGTCACCTTCTCTTTGCAAAGTTATGGGTAGAAAGGTTTGGGGTGTTGCGCGAACTGGTGATGATGATGATGGGTCATTTGGATCATGAAAGGTGAGAGGGACATATGGATGTGATGGAGTTTTGGATACAGTTTGTCCCAAGATGGTGTTTGCATCCAAATCCTGATTGTTGACAAGGGGGTGTGTTTGTATGGAATTGAGAAATGCACTTCCCTTGTTAACACTAGGTTGAGTTGGAGAGTGTAGATGAGATGGGGAGGGTGGATAAAATTTGAGGAATGACCTCTAAGGATGGTTCCACTATAGAACTCACATCAAAATCAGAAGGTAGTTTAGCCCCTTGCTTTCCTAATTCAAGCATGTATAGTGAAGGGTTGAGTCTCATCATAATATTGATAATCTTATGGTTCTTTGGATTTTGAATCATTTTGGTGATTTCCTCGTGTGACTTTCCAAAGGGATTATTGGTAAGATCCTCTATTTCCTCTTGAGGTTTTTGTGATGATGAAGGAAAGTTGATTATAGGATTACTTGATTCAACGAGATTTATTTCAGAATTTGTTTGACTTAGGTCACTTGTAGTGGATGTTTCTTTGTTGGCTTCCATGTTCCTCTTGTGTTGAGATCTAGTTTGCACCATAAAATAGGGATCAATTTTGAAGAATATGGGAGATGAATCTCTAATTCTTTGGATTGATCTAATCTTAGGCACAAAAAGAGAAAATTTAGGATGTTTTTCAAGGATCAAAGGTGATATGATGGGGATGATGTAAATTATGGATGATGTGGATATTTTAAATTTTGAGAAATCTTGAGGGGATGCTAGAATTTTTAGGACTTTTTTGATTTGTTTTTGAATTTTGACTTTGATTTGATTTTGGTTTTGCTTTGTTCTTGGATTTATGAAAAAAAATAGACCCTAAGATGTTGGACAATTGTCTAAGGGGTAGATTTTCTCAAAGGATGATAATTTGAATATGTGTAGGGAGAAGGATGCATCTACCAACACCTATTCAAACAAGATGATAATTTAACCAAGCATATGAAGAAGGATGCATCTACATATACCTAGGTAAACAAGATGGTTTGATAATTTTACTAAGCACATGCAGAAGGACGCTTCTACACATACTTAGCCAAAGATGATTTGATGTTTTGATTTAGAGATTTCAAGGATTTTGTTTCAAGGATTTGATGATTTTGATTTTTGTCAAAAATCCTAGCATGGAGGATAATTTCAATATTTGTCAAAAGATGATTGTGAGGTGATTTTGGTTTGATGTTCAAGGATGGATGATTTTTTTTTATTTTGATCATATGGATGTACCTAAAAAGACACTTGTTTACTAGACCTTAGTATTGAAGAACATACAATACTCCTAAGGACCTCTATAACCAAGAAGTGGTTCAAACTGAGCATACATTTCTAGATTGTTCAAAGGAATGAGTCTATGGAACCTTATTAATTTTTTTCTTATTTTGATATGTTACTTTTGATTGCACTTCCTAATGTATTTCTTGATGACCTTTCGAGTGTGATTCCTAAATTTTGAAATTTTTCTCAAGGACTCTTGCTTTGGGATTTTGACTTTCTTGGAAATCATGAGGAACTAACACATGTGTGGGAGCCAATTTTGTTATCTTTTCTTAGTGATTTTGTTTTACCACAAACACTTATTTGATTAGATTTTCAAACTAGATTTCCAATGTCCCAATTTCTTCAAATCCCACAAAGTATGTTATGTGGAATTTTGATGAAATCAAGGCAAGGGTTACCTATTGTTTAACTTTAGTAGGAAAATTGAGATGTAAATCCAAGTGTTTAGGAACGTCTAAGGATAAAATCCCAAGGGCAAGCAATAACACATGAATTTGGTCAATTGTATTTTCCTCCTAAAGGGTTTGAAATTTTGATGATGATGTTAAATGTTTGTTTCCATATGTCTTTGAACAAGAAAAGTGTTTTGTAATCATGAACAAGCACAATCCTATGGATATGAAAGACTATATTTGTTGAGTCCCCACTTGGACAAGTCCAACTACACTTATTTTTAGTGAATGGTTAGATGCTTGACCCCACCAGCTCCCCTCCATGACACTCATTTTTCTAGGTAGCCAAGCATCAGTACCCATGAAACTCCCATGGCGTACTTTCCATTTCTACTAAAAACCATATATCTGTGGGGGCAACTTCAAAACAACTATTCTTGCACCAACAAATAGATAGGGATTTTGGCCTTTCTACAACAAGAGTTTTAATTCAGACTTTCCGTTTGTAGGAGTTGACCCAACATGGCGAGAGACCATTGCTACCCTTCTCCTTGGAGCTAACTATGGGATACTATCATTTATTCCAATACCCACATTTATATCCCAGCTAGAAAGACTCTTGGGTTTAGAGTGTTACCGGTTGAGTCGTTCCCTTTGGTGAGTAGTTTTTCCCACAAGGCAGGCCCTCTAAGATAAACAATAGTGAGTAAATATATTCATAGTTTGATCAACCTTCATTTAGAAACAAAGGGAGAACACATGCAATGGGTTTACTCACACTCACACAATGTTTTGTTCAATTTTAATCCCAAAATGATATGTGGAAGTGATCACTTTATCCCACCCTAAGACCATGAAAAATCCTTTTGATTCTCAAGATCGCTATGAGGCGTGAGATAAGCGCATACGTATTTTATTTTCAATGGAATTAGTTTGAGTAATTAATCACAAACCAAAGTTGCACATGTTCTTTTTAATGCAACAAAGCAATAATGACTTCTTTTTATAGCACTGGATGAAGTGTGAGAATTTTCCTTGTTCAATTATTAGCCCCTAACAAAATCTAGTGAGTTTGTGTCCTAGGTTCATTTTAAGCTCCTTTTGTAACAAGAATTAAAAGAGTTCTTTTTAGAGCCCAAAATAAAACTAGTAAGTCCTAAGCATGAAAGTAAATTTTTCCTTAAGAGGAATAGTGAATTCTCTAAAGAGTGTTGAACAAACACTAGAGTGTTTAAAAAACCTTGGTATCATGAAATGAGGTCATCATGCTTCTTTTCCTCTTCACCTTTGATTAATCCAACCTACAAGAAAATTAGTTAGATTCTGCAAAAATAGAGGTCAAGAAAGCAAAAAACATACCAAATAACTAGAATTTAATAAAAAGCACGTGTTAGAAATAATTTTTCACTTTCTACCTCCCTCCAACGATGCAATCCATGAAGGTGTCGTAGTTTGAAATCACCAGCGGTGCTGTATAGCGTAGCTTACCAACTAGTTTCACTCTATAGCCAAACTAGTGAGCATGGAGGAGTCTCTATTTTGATCAGCAGTGCAGTTTGGATTTTGAAAAGATTTCAGCAAGCCAGACAAATTCAGCAGTGCTATTTGAAAATTTGAATTCTAGGTGGGAAGTATAGAGCATCCTAGTTTAAAATTTACAGCGATGCGATATGGTGACGTGGGTTCTCAATAGTGCTAAATAGCAACGCTGAGCTTCCAGCGGTGGAGTTTTCTATAAACACACAAAAACACAAAAAACATAGAATTTTCTCAAAAAACATGATTTGATCTTCTGGTTTTCCCTTCTATTGCCAAAATGTGAACCAATATCATATACCTGCAAGAACACAACAAATGAACACATTAATAAGATTAAATGCAAGTTAGAATAGAGATTCCTCAAAAAATCCATTTGAATCTAAGAGAAAAGGAATGAAATGAAGAACACAATACACTTAAAAACAAAGATACCAAATCCTATTCTAAAACAAAGCAAACTCTTAATCTCTTGAGGGAGTTGGTGCCAATTTGATGTGAAAATTGGACCTTTCCCAACTCCAATGATGTGATGAAGATGATTGATGATGAAGAGTGATCCACTTGATGAAGACCTCCAATATGCTCTAAGATAAAATCTGCATAACCTAGCTAAATTGGATGAAATTGGATGAAAATTGCTATGAATTTGAGTATAGTAAGTTTACTCAAGTTGTGGATGATCAAATGAGGAATGAAGCCTCTTATTTATAGAATTTCAAGTTGGAAGAATTCCCAAAAGAGAGAAATGTGGGACTAAGAATCAACAAATGGCAAGATGCCACTTGTCAACATGTGAATGGATGAAGGATGTGCAAGTTTTGAAGAATGTGTCAATAAATGCATATATTTGAAATTTGAAATTGTTGAAATGACATTTAAGAGGGGAAGAACATGCATTGAATGCCACTTGGGTCAAGGAAAAATGACTTTTTAGGTGGAGTAAATGCCTTGTTGGAAGGACAAAGTCCACTTGGATTTTGAATTCAAATTCGAGGAATATTCCTTTATTATGCCTTTTGAGAGAAAATAGAGATTTAATAAATGAATTAAATCTATTTTCTTGTGCAAGTTGCAAAAGCTAGATAATGGGACATGAGAAGAGATTAAATTAATCAAGGTTAATTAATTTAATGAGAGATCAAAATGATGTGACATATTGATTTAAATTTATGGATTGATTTAAATCAAAATATGAGAAGAATATGATTTCAAGATTAATTAAATAAATATTTTTGTTTTATTTAACCAAAGAGATGAAGTTAGATTAAACTAAATAAGGTTTTAATTTATTTAATTTAATGGATGGAATTTAAAGATTTAATCAAATACAATTGATTATTTAATTAAATAGGGATAATTAGATCAAACTGATTGATTTAATTAACAAGAGAGGATGACTTAATTAGATAAATGATTTATTTAATTAAGAGAGGAACATTGATGAATTTAATCAAATAAAGGTATTTGATTAAATGGTTAGACTGAGTGATGATTTAGGATGAAACGGTGTTAGTGGTTGGGATCAGATGTGCAATGTCAATCAGTATATTTTCTATGTCTACATAAATTAATTTTCTTTTTTATGTATTCATACATATGTTTCTAGGTGGAGGTAGCACATGTTACTCTTAGTTTGAGGCCAAAGTATGTGTGCACATGTTCTTCACCTAACCATATTAATGGATAGGTAAACTTTAGTTTTCATATAAGTTTGCGTACATATATGTACATTTTCACTTTTTCATGTGTGTGTACATATATTTAATATAATTTTTATTTTAATTACACTTTTGTATATGTATATATGTAGGGATGAGTGCATTTATCATAGTAGGATTCACACTCTGATGGTCACCCAACTAAGAGCCGATATGATGACCCAAAGACCAACTAAGGCACTAGTTTATACATGTGTTTATTTTTTATGTATATATTACAACTAGAACATGGACATGTTATGTTTGAGATCTAGAGATCATATATGTGCATGTGTACATTTTATGTTTATGAACTTATATTTCTGATATACTCTAGAAATGTGTTAATATAGATTCTAGACATTGGAATTTATGTTTATGTTTTATATCTATTGATGTATGTGCCATGTGTACATTTATGTTTGAGATATATATCATAGAAGAAATTTGTGTTTATGACTTCTTATGTTTCAAATATTTGTATATATGTACATGTTTATATATATGTAAATTTTAGATATTATGTATCCCTTAGGTCCACATAATTTGCATGTTTACATGTTTTATGTTTATGTATCAATGACATGCAATATGAAATCTGGTTAAATATATATGATTTGGTTTACATGTACATGTGTGCACATATATTTTCATTCAATTTGTATGTTCATTGTGGTCAATAGAATCAATTTCAAATATGTTATTATTTATATGGAGTAATTTAGAACCGATTTGGATTTAGATCTAAGAATTTTTTCATGATAATTAAACATTGACAATCTTTTTATTAGTCATTGTGAGTTCCCCTATCCATATTTGATATTTTCAACACCAAATCCCATAGTCTCCTTGATTTTGATTCAATTTCAATCAAATATGTTACTAAATGTGGAGTAATTTAGAACCAATTTGCAGTTCTCTATGAATTTTTCATGATTTAATATGTTTATAATAAAAGACCTCGTGTACGTACATAAAAAGTATGTGAACTTGTGATATATCTTACTTTTGATTTCTTTGTGATTGATGTTCATGATATCAAAATACTTAGGTTGTTCAAAGATATTAATTTTAAGGCATGAGAGGTAAACTAATTGAGTAAATGATGGTAATTAATATTGTTTAAAGATATTATAATTAATTTTGGTAATTAGTTTTAAGGAATGAGAGGTAAATTAGTAATGTTTAAAGATATTATATTAAAAACGTGTTGTGAATTATGGTGAACCTCTTGGCCATATTAGTCTAGACTTAAAGATGAATTAGGATTGAAAAATAAATCATGAGAGCATGGATTTAAGTCCATGTAAGTAAATTTTAGATCATGTGAAATATGATTCCTCTCAAAGCCATATTATTAAAGTAGACTTAGATGAATGAGGATTGAAAAATAAATCACGAGAGCATGGATTTAAGTCCATAAGTATCATCATACATGTGAACTAGGACTAGTATATAAAAGTATAGATACATTTGACAACAAAAGCTAAAATTATGTTAA
>VDFB02058242.1:169682721-169705427 GCA_007258455.2 Sequoia sempervirens | reverse complement strand
TTGATCCTTATGGGGATCAAATTAAACATATAATTTGTTAACATTCATTATTATTTTCTCCTTTCCATGTGGTAGTTGTAGTGTCATAGCATGCTCACTACCATTCATGAGGGTATAAACTAGTATTTATGCAATCATATTTCATTTTATAAGGAGTATCATATTTGTCCCACCTTTGTCCCTACACTTGGGGGAAAATTGTTAGGTACCTTTTCCTAGGTGCATTCCTTATACCAAGAGATCCCTCTTTTTTTCCTTAAAATGTTAGTGTAGAAAATACAGTTATATTTTTTAAGGAGGGCATATAGTCCCCCACTCATTATTTACATAAGAATAGTCCCTTCTTAGTAATGATAGCATACATCTCCTAGGAAGTGTGACCTTGTGAATCAAAGCGTGTCCTTCTTTATCTATGTGAATGTCTCTTTGGTGGTGATATTAGGTTTGATATCCCTCAAGAGTGTGACCTTTCTTGGCATATGACATTCCCCTTGGTTGTAATTTTATGGCTAGTATTCATTAAGGCATGAATTTATTTTTCCATGACTTGTCCTTCCTTGGCGGTGATGTCATGAGTGATACACCCTAAGGTATGACCTTTCACATATTGAGAAAAGCCCCTTTATTATTCATCTCTTGTGGTGGTTTTGATACAAGACCCCTTGAGTTTTAACCTTATCCTATTGTCATTTATGCACCCCATGAGGTGAGTTTTGTTGCACCCCTTGAGGTGAGTTTTGTTTCACCCCTTGAGGTGAGTTTTATTGAATCCCCTAAGGTGAGTTTTATTGTATCCAGAGAGGTGAGTTTTATGCACCCCCCGAGGTGAATTTTCACAAGATAGTTCATAGATTTAGCATAGTGGAGCTTGTTGGGTTGTGAAATTGAGCACCCTCTTTTCAACATGGCCACCTAGAATAATACATCTTGCTTTCCAGTGGATTCATGTGTTCCATGAGTGATGTGTACAACTTTAGTCCTCATGGGAGCTAACATTTATTTGATGGATGATGTTTGGTATTTGAGACAATTTAAGACTGAGGCCTCGTTGCCTTACTAACTCGAATCTTTTAGTACTAACCTTGTGTTTTTGTTATGCATTTTTTCATGTGTCTTCTTTATGTTTCCATTGTGTTTACATCATGTTTTGTTTTCATTTCATCATCATCCATATGTTTTGTTATGTCATGCGTTTTCATTTTGTACGTGTCTTATTTTCTGACATATATATTTGTGTATGTTGTCTTGTTGCATATCATACATGTGTGTTCCTTTGTGCCTATGTTGGTTTGATATGGGATCTTGAATCTTGGGGTATTTACCATCTCCCTTGATCCTTTGTCATCCCGTCTCTTCAACATTTATACATTTTAAACCCTCTTGACATATATTTATCTACTTTAGTGTGAGTTTGAGTGTAACTTCAAATTATCACTAAAGTGAGGGCTAAATGTAATGTTATCAATTGTCACCCTTAATAATTTCACTATGCTTCCCCCCCTAGATTATTGGACCTAATTAAGTCCCTAATTTCCTAAAATTATGCATTCCAAAGCCTATTTTTACCACTTTTCAAAGGATTGCAAGCATTGAATAAATACAAACAATTAATGTTTTGACCCTGACACTAAAAGTCCTGGTAGATAGGGCTAGGAACCATATGACCATGGGTGTATGATTCCCCCTATCTTTTTGGGGACTAATTTTTAATATGTTTTTGGTGGAATTTGACCATTTGGAATTCAAATCTCAAGTGTAGGCTTTTGGAATATATTTTTCAAGAATTTAGCACAATTGCATATAAATACCTAGTTATTTTATCATTTGAAATCATCTAGAAAAATATTGGAAAACTTATGATCAAGAGAACTATTGAGAAAGTCAAGAGTAACATTTTAGAGCATTATAACAATAATTCAAGATCCAACATCATGTCAAAGTTTATGTATGTTCATGTTCATGTTTTGTGAAGGATAACCCTTATTCTAGGTCTCCAAAGAATTCAATCATTCAAAAAAACAAGATCCAAATCCTTGAGGTGATGTGCATGAATTTTGTCCTTCAAGGAAGTCATTGAAGGGTGGTGAGTTGCAACATTTTGTGGTTTCATCATTCCTTTCAATTATCATTCCTATCATTGACATTGCCATTTGGAAGTGGAAACACTTACACAAGGTTTGAATAAGGAAAGCCCCTAAATGTCCCAACATTTCCTCTCTTTGTGAATGTACAAAATCTTAGGTTTGAATAGGATCAAAAGAAAATTGTCAATTGTTGTATTCAAAGCCTTAAAAATTTGTTGAGCCACAAAAAGTTACTTACAAAATTACCTGACAACATTTTGACAACTCTACAATTGGGAATCAGAAGCTTAGATCCAACACTAGAGAACCCCCAAATCAATTTCAAGACCATCTACTAGGGACCCATACACTCCTAGGCATCTGCGTCCTCTACATGCCAAATCCAACTTTTTATGGCAGGTGCACAATCTCCAACATTTCTCAGATCTACCTACAATTCACTGTTTTAGTCTATGTACTTTTTTAGAATATTGCATTTATCTTATTAGGTCATATTGTTCAATTAGGTTAATCATTTCAAATCATTTCCAATCCACTTGCAAGGCCCCAAGAAAGGGAGATCTAGGTTGGATTGGCCCACCTTCATGGTTGATAGTCAATCTATTCATCTTGTTGATCTCCCTTCTAATGTAATTTTGGAAAAGGGAGATATTAATCCTAGGTTTTCACATTAAACACTAGGGACCCCATTTCCCTTTGTTATATATATCCAGACCTATATACATGTGTTTGAATTAAAATTAGAAATTAATTAATTTCTATGCAACACATCAAGATGGATGGGATTTGGGCATGTATAGATATAGAGATTCAGAGGTTGAGATTGATTTTAGCTGACCCTTTGACCATAGGGGTCTATAGAAGTAATTGTGAGGGGATTTCAGATAGTTTAGTTATGATTAGATAGTCATTAGGATGTGTGCATGCATATTATGGGGATACTTTAACAATCATCCTTTCCAAGATGAGGGATAAGGTTTTAGGCAATGTTCCTTTGAGTACAATCCAACTTAGAGTATCAAAGGAAACTATCAAAATTGAATATTTTTCCAATATTCCACTAGATCTCAGGCGAGGACATATCAGGTGACTAGGTGCATAGATCCTAGGATGGTCCCTTTTGATTTATCCATGATTTATTGTAGCACATGGTCGTTATCCAAATAATGACCAAATTCCACTATATTTTGTATAACTGTTATATGTTGAGGTCCATTTAGGCCTAAACATTAAATATTTGGATTTACCACCTTATTTGGGGTAAGGGCATGGTAGGGTCTATGATAGGGATGCTTACTATCATGCAAAGAAATAGCCCCAAAATTATAGGGCCTTGGCTGGGAAAAGGATGCTTGTCATCGCTCCATCCATTAACCCTATTGGAGATCAAGTTGTCATTGCTTCTTAACAAGAAGTAATTGATAGTATTGTTGATATTGTAGTCCAAGATCAAAAAATATTTTTAGATCATATGGGTCGATACTTGATGAAGCATTGACATAGAACATCACCTATTGATTCAAATGTATATGTCATGACAAGCATCCCATCTTCAACTGATATAGACCACATTGCATGTGATGCCAAAATTTTGAGGGATACATGTATAGATTGTATAACAACTTGATGAGAGCTTATAGTGTGATCTCACCATAGTTGGAGGTCCCCTTAGTAGATGTTAGTTCATTTATGGGTCAGTGTTGTGGAGATTTGCATACTCCAATAGCTCAATCCCAATAGTCTGATATTGATCCTACATCTAGATCATCTTGTTGGGAACATGCACCACATACTGACCATTCCACCACTTTGGCACATGCACATTCACCTATTGATGATTATGCTACTACAAGTTCCTAGTAATCTTTTGCTATAGGTGCCCAATTATCTATTGCTACAAGTGCCCAGTCATCTCCGGCTACTATAGGTGCTCGGTCATCTACTGACACACTTGAGAAAGCTATAAGTTGAGGTTTTATGGAGATTCTCTCTTTAGGGTCGATGCCATCTCACTTGCATGGTCCACTACAAAGCATTTGTAGAGCTAGTATAGGGTAGGAGTATAAATTAGTTGGTGGATTATATGATTGTAGAAGTCAACACTTAGGATGTAGAGATGATTTAGGTATATGCACAAACAATTTTTAAGTTTTTTTTGTTTTAAATAAATACATGTAGTATGCAACTTCATTGGAATCATACAACACATTTTTATAAATTAAATAACTCGAAATTGCAAACCAATATCCTATACCTGCAATAACACAACAAATGAACACATTAATAAGATAATATGAAAGTTAGAATAGAGACTCCTCAAGAAATCCATTTGAATGTAAGAGAAAAGGAATGAAATGAAGAACAAAATACACTTAAAACAAAGATACCAAATCCTATTCTAAAACAAAGCAAACTCTTAATCTCTTAAGGGAGTTGGTGCCAATTTAATGTGAAAATTGGCCCTTTCCCAATTCCAATGATGTGATGAAGATGATTGATGATGAAGAGTGATCCACTTGATGAAGGCCTCCAATATGCTCTAAGCTAAAATCTGCATAACCTAGCTAAGATTGGATGAAATTGGATGAAAATTGCTATGAATTTGAGTATAGTAAGTTTACTCAAGTTGTGGATGATCAAATGAGGAATGAAGCCTCTTATTTATAGAATGTCAAGTTGGAAGAATGCCCAAAAGAGAGCAATGTGGGACTAAGAATCAACAAATGGAAAGATGCCACTTGTCAACATGTGAATGGATGAAGGATGTGTAAGTTTTGAAGAATGTGTCAATAAATGCATATATTTGAAATTTGAAATTGTTGAAATGACATGTAAGAGGGAAAGAACATGCATTGAATGCCACTTGGCTCAAGAAAAAATGAATTTTTAGGTGGAGTAAATGCCTTGTTGGAAGGACAAAGTCCACTTGGATTTTGAATTCAAGTTTGGGGAATATTCCTTTATTATGCCTTTTGAGAGAAAATAAAGATTTAATAAATGAGTTAAATCTATTTTCTTGTGCAAGTTGTAAAAGCTACAGGATGGGACATGAGAAAAGATTAAATTAATCAAGGTTATTTAATTTAATGAGAGATCAAAATGATGTGACATATTGATTTAAATTTATGGATTGATTTAAATCAAAATATGAGAAGAATATTATTTCAAGATTAATTAAATAAATATTTTTGTTTTATTTAACCAAGGAGATGAAGTTAGATTAAACTAAATAAGGTTTTAATTATTTAATTTAATGGATGGAATTTAAAGATTTAATCAAATACAATTGATTATTTAATTAAATAGGGATAATTAGATTAGATTGATTGATTTAATTAACAAGAAATGATGACTTAATTAGATAAATTATTTATTTAATTAAGAGAGGAACATTCATGAATTTAATCAAATAAAGGTATTCGATTAAATGGTTAGACCGATGGATGATTTAGGAAATAATGGTGTTAGTGGTCAAGATTATATGTGCAATGTCATACAATATATTTTCTATATCTACATTTTGCCCCTCTTTGAAGTAGTGCACTCATTGCATTGGTTCCAAGAATAATAGGTCTTGATCAAAAGCCAAAATTTTTGTAATTTTTAAAAATTGCCGCACTGCTGCCCCAGCGAACGAAATTATGATAATATACTACCCCCTCGAGAGATTGGACAAAAATTCTTCTTTTTTGGGTGATCTCACGAAAAAAGAGGACAAGGTGGTTGACAGGTCCAGAAGGGCTTTGGGAGGGAAAAAATGAGATAAAACACAAAAAAAATGGTGCAAAACGACCTTCAAATAGACAAAAACAGGATCGAGTGTCCAAAACCCTTGCAGGATGGCGGAACAGGGTAAAAAAAACCTTAATTTTTAGGCTTAAATAGACCTCGAGGGGCCACTTCTAGTTCATTTGGACACATTCAACCTTAAGAGATTTCACGATTTGAGCCTTGGTACCTTGACGAGATGGTACAACAACTCTCGTTGCATATCTCCAACTGAGTACAAACATACCAATGACCTCTCACCATTGGGGCACTGGTATGTGATCCTTTCTTGAGCTTCATTTTTCATTTTACACTTTCATTTATTGCATTTAGAACTAGGTCTCTTGCAGCGGTGCTATATAGCACCGCTCAAATTTCAAACTAGACTGCTCCGTCCTTTAAACTAGACCACCATCACAAGATGGACCACTGTGGTGGAGTTTGGAGTTTGGGAATAGACTTGAAACTTTGACGCGTTCATGAAATGGAGCGTTGGATTGCAAACTTCGATGTCACGGTGAAATTTAGAATTAGGGTTTGGGACGCTTAAGAAAAGTGCACCACCACGATGCAATTTGGGATTTGAAGGTGCCAACGTCGCTGTTTGCAAATTTCAAACTGCGATGCCTTCACAGTTTGCAAGGTTGGGCTAGTTTCTTGAACACTTAGGATAAATTTACTTAATGATTTTAACACAGTGACCTTTCCTGATGCAGGAGGCGGCAAGGGAGCTCTATTCTCATGAGCACAGATCACGAGAGATATTCAGCTACTTGTGAGATTTGACTGATAGGGAGCAGGACTAAATTCGAGAGATGGGGCTATGGCACATGGCCTATGCAGCACCTGTGCAGAGCCATCTTGGCATGATGTCTACACTTTCTAAGAGATGGCATAGTGAGATGTTGTCCTTTCATATTCCCACTGGCAAGGCCACCGTTACCTTGGAGGACGTGTGGTGCATCCTTAGATTGTCGATACATGGTTTGTGAGTTATTAATGATATGGATGCCAGATGAGATGCTTGCCATGTAGTCCTAGCCACATATGAGATCATGTTTTGCAAGGGTCAGATAGAGCTAGAGCGTCATCGGTTGCTCACATCACCATTCCATCTAGTGATTTCTTCCATTGTTTTAGGTCTTGTCACTCCAAATCGATGAGGCCGATACTTTAGTCCTAGCTGGGGGCTTTGTTGGGAGTGGATGGTTTGCGACATGCCAGTCTGTTTTGCATGGGGTCCCATTCTTCTTGCCTCCCTTTACAGGGATTTACATGAGTATGCATACTTGGATGGCAGGGCAATTGGTGCAGGTGCCACGCTCCTTCATGTGTGGGCATGGGAACATATCTCTGTTCTTCAGCCTCAAGTTATTCCACTATCAATCAGGCCTAATGATCCAGTGGTTTGGCATTATAGGGGCAGTGTGTCCTTTACACACACAAGTGAGCATGGGATCCCTCATTAAAGGAGGGTCATTAATGAGATGACGGTGTTCACATGGTGCCCATACCTTGGTCGGCTCAGATGGGCTGATGATGTACAATAGTTGCTCTTTGCCTTCTAGGATTGGTTCATGTAGGAGTGGGAGCACACTATGATTGAGAGGTACTTGTCAAGATGAGTTTAGCGCAAGTTTGGTGAGGTACAGGATAGGCTAGACGATGACTACGTGGCCATTTTTACTTGCACAGTATCGCAGGGTGCCTGGGGGTGATACATTCCTACCTATGAGGCAGTGGACAGTTTCAGGTAGTTGGTGGCCTGACCATGGGTGTATGATCAGGGGGTCACAGATCCAGGAGTGACTTAGGCATATAGAGATTGGTTCTGACCGCCTCTATGTTTGATAGTTCTAGGTGCACCCTCCATTTGATGGAGAGCCAGGGGGAGAGGGGCAAGTCAAGGACAAGGAGATGGCAATCCTCTAGTAGGACAGCCAGCATAGGACCAGCTAGCACAGGTCCAACCATCACAGGTTTAGATGGATCAGCCTCATGTTGATGTACACATGCAGGACCGAGATTAGGTGCCAGAGGGTGGACATGACAGGCACCAGGATTAGGTTGCCACACCATCACAAGCTCGGGGTGAGGACCAGCCTCACGTAAAATCTCCACTAGTATAGCCAGCGGGTCAGTTGGAATTGAGGGATGGGTTGATATTATAGTTGTAGGCCCAAGTCCAGGCCTTGATAAAAGAGAGGGACCAGACCCATGTAGAAAGAGATCATGTAGTTTTACAGAGGTAGGCCACAAAGTTATAGGCGACTGTAGAGATGGGCTATAGACAACAACTAGAGAGTATGGAAGCTTCCTCCTCTCACAACACAGTGCCTCTCCTCTCATACAGGGAGGCCATGTAGGAGGAAAATTACTATTGGTTGCTTTACCATCAGGTTGTACCTAGAGTAGCCCGGGCCCCAAATTATTCACAACAGACTAGCTTCAGACTGGTAGAGGGTCATGGTGATAGAGGCAAGGGAAGCAAATAGGAGGGTTAGACCTCTTTTTTGATCAAGATATTATTCTTTTGTGCCATATGGGCTCATTTTTGATAGCCTGTTGGGCCTTTTTTTACTCATTGACATACACACATGTATAGTGATTCGATTATTATTTTGTATTATGACAGTTACTTGATGATATATATGAGATGATGATGTTGATGTGATGTGTCATGTACTATTTATTTATTATTCATTTATGGATGGATATATTTCTATATGTGATGCAATAATGTTATGGTATTATGTGATGGATATACTATATATGGATGTATTTCTTTCTGATGGTATATGCATTATGTGATGGTTATGTGACTAACAAATCTATATTATGCCTCTAATGAATGATGACATATGATATGCATTTGTGATGATTATGGATATAATGGATTTATGTGATATGGGTGGATTTATGATGGTACATTTCTATTGTTGTACCTTTTTATGTATGCTTTTATGATGGTGAAATCTATATGATGATTTTATGTATGTTGATGCAAATGTGATTATTTATGAAATGATTTCTTTTTCGATATCTTTTTCTTTTATGATGGTGATGATGATGCGAATGCAGTGATCATGATATGTGGCTGTGCAATGATGAATGTATGTGATTTTCCATGTATGATATGTACTTATGTTGATGTTATATAATGATGTGATGTGATGAAATGATATGTTATGCCAAATGGTATGGAGATGATGATTTATGGTGTATATGCAAAATGATATATGAGTAATGACCTTATGATGCATATGTGATGGCATAATGGATGCTGTTATGAGATTTTTTATATGATTATGGATGAATGTATGCATTTAATGCAATGGGTTGTTTATAATGCGTATGTACCTATTATGCTTCTTTTAATTATGCACTGGATGCTTATAATGATATGGGATGATTTATGAAATGTTTATGCAAAATGATTGCGATGTGGTGATTTATAAGATGTTCTATTATGATATGGATGGATGATGGATGACATGCATGTTTATGATGATGTATGCTAGATGAAAATTCCTAATCTATTTATGTGATGTGATGGTGGTTATATGATTATGCCATGGATGATGTGATGGATTATTTATGTTTTCTGTAATTACGTAAGAGATGGTTATATGTAAATGTGTATGTAATGTGATGATTATGAGATGCTTACAATAACAAATCTATACGCATATGAGATGACCAATTTTTCTATATGATATGCATTGTGCTGATGATTTGTGGATGTAGGATTAATGATGGTGGTGATTAACTATCATAGTACCTTGTTAGAGTGAAAAGAAAGAAGAAATGGAAGAAAGAAGAGATTTCAACAAGACAAAAGATGATGATGATGATGATGATGAATATATGTCGTGGAGTTGGGATTTTCAAAGGGCCAATTATCTTATGTTTGATAACACACATAAATATGATGCATCAAGGTATTAAGAACCAGGATGACGTTGTATCTAGTGTGATGGACTTTGACTCGACAATCAGATAAGAGTATCCTTGTTCACACCCGACATACAAAAAACTTACTAGGATGCACTTTAGGTATTTCACACATCTCAAACCAAAACATAGGAAGGTAAGCCTTCCTATGCGGTCAACAAGATATCTAGAACACCCTCCATACATACCTAAATAAAGCAAGTATGCGCCAAGTTATATTACAAGAAAGTCCAACAAGCGCAAAAAATAAAAAGATAATGATCATTGCCCCATTCCTATCTCTCTAAATCCCTTCATTGGGGACATCATTGAGAGGTCCTTGGAATGAGAATAATAAGATAAATCAAAAGACAAAGATACAATAATCAAACAAGTTGATGTTCTTCAATACCGCTTAGCCAAGACTAAACTATGGTGATGTCTGATGTTGATGTCCATTGTAGGAAGGATGCATCCTAGGACATGATGATATCAAATGATTTGATATGGGACTGATTGGATGATAGGCTATTGACACAAAGAGTTGACCAACTTGCTTACGTACTAATCTAGATTTTGAGATTTTGACATTTTGAGTTTTCACTTTTTTTAACTTGCTAGACTTGTTTCTGATAGTTTTACCAAAGGTTGAGGATTATGATCATTTATTATGAGCGGAATTTATTGTAGGTGAAAACGAGATGAGATGAATGGATTTTTTTAAATATTTGAATGTTTTTGATGTTTTGAAATGTTTTTGAGGCTATTTTTGGTATTTTTCAGGATTTTTTAAATGTTTTGATTTTTGAATTTTCCAATGTTTTGGGGTTTTTTTGAGATTTTGACCAAGAGACTAACCTAAGGACCTATCCTAGGGGCCTCAGGGGCTAATAAATAGATTAGCCTTGCCTATGTTATACACACAAAGACCATGTAGTTTGAATGATGACTTGACTAATTTACAGATGAAGATATACATGATGAAATATTAGTTTATTATGACAGACTCCTAAAAGACTGACCTAATTGTCTCAAGGGATGATCATAGATCAACCTTGCATACGTTCAAGGCTCAAAGACCCGTAGTTCGACAAGACGACTCTATTTTTGACTGACTTTTTGACCTGTTTTTGGATTTTGTGAATTTTTGATGTTTTTAGATTTTCTAATTTTTTGATGTTTAGGGATTTTCTCATTTTAGGACTTCAAGAATATACATGAATCTGATTCGATGAGAACATGCCCCCAGTGTGATGCAATAGACTACTCCAATAAAGGCAAGACAAACTGAACTTGAGAATGGGCTGAGTAGTTCTAGAAGGGATCATGATCGAACACATGACCAAGCTATGATGCGAATGTTCAATGGATGCGTGATGTATGGAGATCTGAATGCGATGGATGATGAAAGCGTAATGGATGGATGATGTAGAATAAGCCATAAAGATCTTGGCGGATGGAACGTGCTTATTTACACAAGGCACCTGTTTTCTAGGTTTTCACCAAGGTTCTTGTCCAAAGCACCACCGAAGTGGTTTTCACTAGAGGATGATTTTTATCTTTACCATTTTTTAATCTTTTTTCTAATTTTTTTGGATTTTTTTGCTTTTTTTTTGTCACCAAGACGCTTGTTTGCCAGGTTTTCATCAGGGTGACCATTTTTTAGGAAATTTTCTTATTTTTTTATTTTTTTGGTTCTATACTTTGAAAGATTTAGGAATAAAACTTTTTGAGATGGGGGCTATTCATGGGCTCCTGTAGAGGTTCCCCTTCAGGTGTTGATAACTAATATGCCCCTGACTTATAGCTTGCTATGATAACAAATGGTCCTAACCAATTGGGCTCAAATTTGAATTTGTTGTTTGGATTTAGGGTGTTCTTATGATTCTCCTTTAGTACCAGTTCTCCAACTTGGAAAATCTTGCTTCTAATTTTCTTGTTATAGCTCCTCTTGAGTCTATTCTGATAGACTTGCAAATGATTTAAAGCATCTATACATCATTCATCTAATAGATCTAGCTTATTCAATCTTGATATTCGGTATTCTTCATCCATGCTGAGGTTTTGTAGTGATATTCTTAGTGATAGGAGCTCGATCTCAAAGGGTAGTATGGCTTCTGATTCGTAGACCAGGGAGAATGGGGTGGCGCTAATGGGTGTATGGATGCTAGTTTGATAGGCCCAGAGGGTGGGATTGAGCTGTAGATTCCAATCACGACCTACATCATTGACTATTTTCTTGAGGATCTTTAAAATGGTTTTATTTGTGGCTTCTACTTGGACATTGCGTTGGGGATAATATGGGGTGGAGAAATGAAATTGGATTTTGAGTTTTTTGCAAAGATTGCAGACATCCTGATTCTTGAATGGTGTTCCATTATCTAAGATAATAGCTTGGGGAACACCATATCGACATATGAGATAGTTCAGGATGAACTTTGATATTTTCTTCCCCATTATGTAAGTCATTGGTATGGCTTCGACCCACTTGGTAAAGTACTCAGTGGTGGTTATGATGAACTTATGGCCATTAGATGAAGTGGGAGTGATTTTTTTGATGAGATCGATCCCCCACTATGAGAAGGGCCATGGTGTAATGATGGGATGGAGCTCTTGAGCTGGAGCATGGATGAGGTCCCCATGTTGTTGACATTATAGACACCTTCTAACGCAGTCCAATGCCTCTTTGTCCATAGTGGGACAAGAATACCCCATCCTCAGTAGTTTCTTGGCCAAGGTCATTCCACTCGAGTGCGAACCAAAAATCCCATTATGCACCTCAATTAAAGTAGTCAAGGCTTCATCAGTATTAAGGTAGCGTAATAAGGTTCCTTGTATACTTCTACGGTATAAGGTATTTCCTAGGATGACCAACCTAGAGGATTTTTTAATAAAAGTTCTTTTTAAGCTTCAGGGTAAGTCAGTAGGTAAGACACCTATTCGTAGGTAGGTATAAATGTCATGGTACCAGCGATCTCCAGGACCAACGATTTTGCACAAAATTTTGGCTCTGATACCTCGAATGCGGGCACAAGAAGCTGCTCTACCAAGAATTCATGTTTTAGGATGTTGCAAGGGATTTCTAGTAAGGATCCAATTGTTTCCATGGTGTCTATTTCTCTGTTGTTTTCTCTAGGAATTTGTTCAAATGTGATCTCAATGAAGGGTAATTTGAGAGTCTCTACCAGTTTCTTATATGGAGTGAGCTTATCATCCTTAGTCTGGTATTCACCATTCACTTGATTTATTATCAACTGGGAGTCTCTGTATACTCTGAGGGTCATGATGTTCCATTGCAATGTTGTTCTAGGGCCTATGGTTAAAGCCTCGTATTCTGCAATATTTTTGGTGCAGGGAAATGTTAATTATAGGATCCAAGTATGCAATCTCCCTATGAGATGATGAAGAAAACACCGGATCCTGATCCATGCTGCGTGTATGAGCCATCAAAGTAGAGTTTCCAGTGATCGGCTATGCTGAGGTTGAAGATGGATTCATTTGGAAACTCTGATATAAGTGGATTCTCTGAATAGATTGATGCTTCTACAAGCTGATCTGTTATGACTTGACCTTTAATTTCTTTCTGATCCACATATTCAATGTCATACTCTGATAATATCATGACCCATTTGGCCATTCTTCCAATGAGTATTGCCTTTGACAGTAAGTACTTGAGGGGCTCAATTTTGGTGATGAGTTTTATTTTGTGTGCCAACATGTAATGCCTAAATTTTTGTGAAGCAAACACTATTGCTAGACATTATTTTTCAATGAATGAGTAGTTTAACTCATGTCAAACCATTTTTCTATTGATAAAATAGATGGCCCTTTTTGTCCCATTTTCATTGTGTTGAGCTAGGAGAGCTCCAAGGGCTGCTATTGTTGCTGACACATAGAGAATTAATGGCTTTCTTGGGATCAGTGGAATGAGGACCAATGGTGTAAGTAGATATTCTTTGATCTTATTGAAGGCTTGTTCACACTTGTCATCCCACTTGTACACTACTCCTTTGTGAAGTAGGTGAGAGTATGGATTTTGTTTATCTTCCAGTTGTGCTATGAATCTTCAGATGGACTAAAGCCTGCCTTGGAGACCTCTCAATTGTTTCAATGTTTTGGGTGCCTCCATCTCAAGGATTTATTTTACCTTAGCAAGGTCTACCTCAATACCTCTCATTAACACTATGTATCCTAACAACTTTCCTGATTGTACACTGAAGACACACTTCTTTGGATTTAATCAGACCTTGTATTCCTCCAACCTGTTGAAAATAGTACTCAAGGTTGCTATGTGATCCTTCCTCTTTTTGGATTTGGCTAGTATGTCATCGACATAATCTTTGACAATTTTATGGATCATGTCATGGAAGATTAATGTCATAGCTCTTTGGTATGTTGCTCCTACGTTCTTCAAGCTGAATGACATCATATTCTAGTTGTAAGTGCCCCATGGACAAGTGAAGGCCGTTTTGTGTTGGTCTTCTTTAGAAATCATTATCTAGTTGTATCCTGAGAAACCATCCATCAGGAAAAGCATTTCATGCCCTACCATCATGTCTACGATCATGTCAATGTTGGGTAATGAGAAATCATCTTTTGGACATGCTTTGTTTAAGTCCCTGGAATCTGTGTAGATTCTAATGTCCCCATCAGGTTTTGAGACAAGAACTAGGTTTGACACCCATTCTAGATAGTCTATGGGTCGAATGAATCTTGCATCCAATAGCTTCTTTAGTTCCATTTTGACTAGCAAGGTGATTTGAGGGTGCATTTTCCCAAGTCTTTTTCGGACAGGCTTTGCTTTAGGATATACTTCTAAGTGATGAACTATAATCTCTAGGTCAAGCCCAGGCATGTCTGCATAGCTCCATGCAAAATTAAATTGTATTTCTCTCAAGAAGGTTTCTAGAAGCTCTTGTTCCTCTGATAGTAATGACTTTGCATAAAATGTGATGTGTGGTGTTTGCTCTATTCCTAGGTTGACTGGATTACATTTTTTTGCTAGGACTGCTGATTTTTCCTGATGAAGAGCTCTAAAAGGAAGATTGAATCCCCCATCCTTAGGAACCTTAGAGAGGTTTTCACCATTGGATGCATCTTGTATTTATACTTTTTTCATGTAAGAGAGTGCCATAGTGTGGTTTTCACTCAAGGACTTAGTTATTATTATTAATTTCTCACTTTTGCGATTGAGGGATTCAATCATTTCCCCGTAGTATGCATGTGTACCTAGCTCAATGATGAATCCTGATTTGTGATCCCCTCATGGTATATTATCCCATAGTCCCATGAATTCTGAGAGAGCCTCATCATTTTTGAATGTGTCAAGAATTGGTGGTCCTTGTTGGTCATAATCGATGAGTTGTGGGTAGACTAGATGGATTTCATGATTTTGGTTTTCAGAATCATAAGATAGGGTGCTAATCATGAGAAGGGTGGTATCCTCAAAGAGCCTGGGTACATTGGTTATGGGATCCTCATCATCACTACTACTACATACATCAATTATGTCAAAAGTGAAATTATCTAAGACGCGACCAGTGGATACAGGTAAGAGAAGTTCAGCTAGTGTTGGTTCACGGGGAGTCTTGACTGCTTTAATTGGGGAACCTCATCCACATATGGTTATTCTTGGAGGGGTACATCCAAGGCCGATATTTCTCATTCATGTCTCAAGAACGAGGGGTATTATAAGCCCATTGTTGTTTTTCCCGAGTTTCTAGTTTCTGTCATAGCCCATTGCGAGCATCATTTGCAAACCTTTACTTTTGTCATCCATTGGTAGATTAGTTGTTGGTCTATCATCTTGATATAGGAGATGAAATGGGTCCTCCTCTATGAATTCTCAGCTGAGATCCCCCAACTTCTGTAGTTGGGGTATTTAGGGGATGTTTGGGAAGTGGAGGTTTGATTTGATTGTGGACGTCCTCGTGATCTAGGAGATTGTGGCAACTCTCCTACCACAAAGGCATTTTTGGGAATCATATAGTTTCAGAAAATGTTGTCCTGGATGATGAATTTGATATCAGAGATGGTGGGGATGGCAGGAATGGTGGGTGTCTATGTTGTAGAAGTGGAGGCAAGAGTGGTTCGATCAATGCACGGTGTTGATGGACTTTCATCATTTTTAGGTACTTGAGGTATTTTGTAGTATTTTGCTGCAAGTTTCTTGCAATAAGAGAATGGTTTAGGATCTCTATGAATGGTGACCTCTTGTCCTTCATATGTGAATTTGACACATTAATGGAAGGTTGATGCTACTACTTGCATTGCATGGATCCATGGACATCCTAGGAGAATGTTATAGGGCAAGTTGAGATCCAAGACCTGTCAGGTGGTTTCCATGATAGCTAGCCCTACTTGAATATGGATTTGGATTATTCCTTGGGACACTCTTTCTTGATCATCATATGCTATGATTTTAATACCTTTTCCTTTGTTGATGGAATATTTTGATATTTTTAGGTTCTTAATGAGCTTGAGGGAACAAATATTCAAGCCTGCACCTCCATCCACCAAGATTCACTTGACTTTATTTTTCTGCACTAGGACCTCTAAATGGAGTGCATGGTTATGAGATGGTTGAGTGGGAAAATCTTGGTCGGAGAATGTAAGGAGATTCGGGGTAATGATGTTTCTGACCATTGCTTGGAATTGTTCCACATTAAGATATGCGGGGACAGTGGATGAAGCCAATGCTTCCTAAAGGATTTTCTTGTGGGTGGATGAGATTTTTAATAACTCCATGATGGAGATTTGTGCTGGGGTTCTTTTTAGCTGATCAAGGACATTGTAACCATTGGGAACATATATGGGGTTGGGTGTGGGTGCTCTATTTGGCTGAGATGACCCTGCGATGGTAACTTTGTCACCTCTTGTGTTGACTCCACAATCAGTATGGGCTCCTTTGATGATGATGGTAGCATAGTATTCATCTAGGGATGTGATGACATGGTCGTATACATGATTCACATTCTTGAAGGTGCCTTTCCCCTTATCAATGCTACTGTTCCCTTGATTGTTATGGTTAGGCATCAGATTTATGTATATTTTGAGATTCTGATTCCCTGTTGGTTGTTCCACATTTATGATTCTTTGATCAATGAGGTCTTGGACTAGGTTTTTTAACCTCATGCAACTGTTAGTGGTGTTCCCTTTGATTTTGTGGAAGTTGCATAGCTGATTTTTGTTGTACCAAGGAGGTTTTACATCTAGTTCTTGGTAGTTCTCTTAGGTGGGAGCCTTGATGAGGTTTTCGTTTATCAGTTTCTTCATGATGACTTCAAGTGGTTCCCCAAGGGCAGTGTACTTCCTCTTGGTGAAGTTTTTGTTTCACTGGGGTGGTCCACTTTGATTGTTGATTGATCATTCAATTGTTTGGTTGTTGTGTTCGTTGGATGGTTGTTTTGATGATGGTTTTGGATTTTTTGTTGTGGTGCGGGTGTGTTTTTCCAAGGGGCATTGATGACAACTTTGGCATCAATGACACCATCGTTGGTAACATTTTTATTTCTTTCCCATGTGTGAGGTTTGTCATTATAGATTGTAGATGGGAGATTGTTCTATTGTTTAGGATATGAATCTGATCCTCCAGGTTGGTTCATAAGGGATCGTTCGATGCTGAGCACCTTGGAAGTCAACTAATCATATGTGGTGATCCCTTGGACTTTGAGGTGGAAGTCTAAGACATTGTCGAGGTTGGATATGATAGTGCACACTTGTTGTTCCTCGGGCATGACCCATTTGCTATGATTGGCCTTGGATTTCCATTGTTGTAGGAATGAAGCAAATGATTCATTCTTACCTTGTTTCAGAGCTGATAGTTCCTCTAGATTGACATCCATGGTGATATTTCATGCGTAGTTTTTGATGAATGTATCTATGATTTCTTGGAATGTTTTGATGCCTATAGGAAGGTGAGAGAACCATTCCATGGTGTGGCCAACCAAACTTCTAGGAAATAGCTGTATCAGATAGGTATCGTCATACACAACTTCCATGCAATGAACCTGGAATTCCCTAATGTGATCTTTAGGGTTTTCCGTCCCATGGTACTTGTCAAACTTGGGGATCTCAAATCCCTTTGGGAATGGTTTCATCACAAGGCTCCTGTCAAACGGATAAGGACACAAGTTGCTAGATGTTTTCGTGGTTCACCCTGATTGAAGATTGAGCACTTGTTGTGAGAGTAATTTGATTTGTGCCGTGACTACATTTTTTGGATCAGGGGGTGGGATGAAAGTGTTTTGAGGTGGTTCGACTGTTGATGGGATGGGTGAATTGGTTGATGTGTTGATTGGTGGTATTTTCACATTCTACTGAGCCATGTATGCTTGTACTTGCTGTTGTATCAACAATGCTTGTTGTTGGTCTTGTTGTTGCTGTGCCAAGATTGTTTATTGCTGAGCCTGCTATTGTTGTTGTGCCAACAACACTTGTTGTTGAGCCGCTAATTGGGTTGCTTCCTGCTATTCTTGATATTATTTCAGTGCTTGCTAATGTGCCTGATATTGCACTACTTGTTGTTGTGCAAGATACTGTGCTTGTGCTTATGCTTGTGCTTGTTGCACTTGATATTAGGCTTGAGATTGAGCGTGCACTTGAGATCATGCTTGAGCTTGAGCTTGAGTTTTTGATTATGTGGCTTGAGCTTGTGCTTGAGCTTGTGTAGATTTTTTGTTGTTGTTGCAATTAGATTTGGGCTTGGGAAGCCTATTGTGCTTGTAATGCAACTTGGGAAACTTGAGTGGCTTGCTAAGCAACTAGTTGTGTGGCTTGTTGAGCAGCTAGTTGCGTGACTTGTTGTTTTTGTAATTGCAGGAATGCCTTTTGATATGAAACTTGACGAGTTTCTTGCAACATAATACTATATTGGCTTGATGTATTGGAGCTTGGTGGTGGTGGTGGTGATGGTGGATTCAAAATGGTGCTTGTTGTGGTGGTGAGAGGCATTGTCGTGTTGATGATTGGGGTTTGATTGGTAGATGGTGTGATCAATGTAATTGGTCCTTGAGAGACCATTTTTTGAGATGTTAGGGGGTGGTTGATGATGTGATGGTGGTGGTGGTATGTGTTATTGGGTTAGTTACCATCTATTGTTGCGATGTCAATGAAAAGTTTTGAGAGTTTGGCGTAATGCTTTGATTGATGTTGGGGATGTTGGTTTGATTTTGATTGATATTTGGTAAAGGGGAAATCCCTAAGCCAAAAAAGTGGCATGGATGATGATGGAAATGGCAGAAGTGGTGAAAATGTGAGGGATGTGATCTCTTGAGGAAATGGTGTAGCGTCAAAAATGCCCCCTGGTCCGAACATGCCACCTTCTCCTTGTGAGGTTATGGGTAGAGAGGTTTGGGGTGTTGCATGAAATGGTGACGATGATGATGGGTCATTTGGATCATGAAAGGTGAGAGGGACATATGGATGTGATGGAGTTTTGGATATAGTTTGTCCCAAGATGGTGTTTGCATCCAAATCCTGATTGTTGACAAGGGGGTGTGTTTGTATGGAATTGAGAAATGCACTTCCCTTGTTAACACTAGGTTGAGTTGGAGAAATGGATGTTGTGATTTACAGGATGTTTTGAGTGATACTTTGGGATGGGGGTGTAGATGAGATGGGGAGGGTGGATAAAATTGGAGGAATGACCTCTAAGGATGGTTCCACTATAGAACTCACATCGAAATCAGAAGGTAGTTTAGCCCCTTGCTTTGCTAATTCGAGCATGTATAGTGAAGGGTTGAGTCTCATCATATTATTGATAATCTTATGGTTCTTTGGATTTTGAATCATTTTGGTGATTTCCTCGTGTGACATTCCAAAGGGATTATTGGTAAGATCCTCTATTTCCTCTTGAGTTTTTGTGATGATGAAGGAAAGTTGATTATAGGATTACTTGATTCAACAGGATTTATTTCAGAATTTGTTTGACTTAGGTCACTTGTAGTGGATGTTTCTTTGTTGGCTTCCATGTTCCTCTTGTGTTGAGATCTAGTTTGCACCATAAAATAGGGATCAATTTTGAAGAATATGGGAGATGAATCTCCAATTATTTGGATTGATCTAATCTTAGGCACAAAAAGAGAAAATTTAGGATGTTTTTCAAGGATCAAAGGTGATATGATGGGGATGATGTAAAATATGGATGATGTGGATATTTTAAATTTTGAGAAATCTTGAGGGGATGCTAGAATTTTTAGGACTTTTTAGATTTTTTTTTGAATTTTGACTTTGATTTGATTTTGGTTTTGCTTTGTTCTTGTATTTATGAAAAAAAATAGACCCTAAGATGTTGGATGATTGTCTAAGGGGTAGATTTTCTCAAAGGATGATAATTTGAATATGTGTAGGGAGAAGGATGCATCTACCAACACCTATTCAAACAAGATGATAATTTAACCAAGCATATGAAGAAGGATGCATCTACATATACCTAGGTAAACAAGATGGTTTGATAATTTTACTAAGCACATGCAGAAGGACGCTTCTACACATACTTAGCCAAAGATGATTTGATGTTTTGATTTAGAGATTTCAAGGATTTTGTTTCAAGGATTTGATGATTTTGATTTTTGTCAAAAATCCTAGCATGGAGGATAATTTCAATATTTGTCAAAAGATGATTGTGAGGTGATTTTGGTTTGATGTTCAAGGATGGATGATTTTTTTTTATTTTGATCATATGGATGTACCTAAAAAGACACTTGTTTACTAGACCTTAGTATTGAAGAACATACAATACTCCTAAGGACCTCTATAACCAAGAAGTGGTTCAAACTGAGCATACATTTCTAGATTGTTCAAAGGAATGAGTCTATGGAACCTTATTAATTTTTTTCTTATTTTGATATGTTACTTTTGATTGCACTTCCTAATGTATTTCTTGATGACCTTTCGAGTGTGATTCCTAAATTTTGAAATTTTTCTCAAGGACTCTTGCTTTGGGATTTTGACTTTCTTGGAAATCATGAGGAACTAACACATGTGTGGGAGCCAATTTTGTTATCTTTTCTTAGTGATTTTGTTTTACCACAAACACTTATTTGATTATATTTTCAAACTAGATGTCCAATGTCCCAATTTCTTCAAATCCCACTAAGTATGTTATGTGGAATTTTGATGAAATCAAGGAAAGGGTTACCTATTGTTTAACTTTAGTAGGAAAATTGAGATGTAAATCCAAGTGTTTAGGAACCTCTAAGGATAAAATCCCAAGGGCAAGCAATAACACATGAATTTGGTCAATTGCATTTTCCTCCTAAATGGTTTGAAATTTTGATGATGATGTTAAATGTTTGTTTCCAAATGTATTTGAACAAGCAAAGTGTTCTGTAATCATGAACAAGCACAATCCTATGGATATGAAAGACTATATTTGTTGAGTCCCCACTTGGACAAGTCCAACTACACTTATTTTTAGTGAATGGTTAGATGCTTGACCCCACTAGCTCCCCTCCATGACACTCATTTTTCAAGGTAGCCAAGCATCAGTACCCATGAAACTCCCATGACATACTTTCCATTTATACTAAAAACCATATATGTGTGGGGGTGACTTCAAAACAACCGTTCTTGCACCAACAAATAGATAGGGATTTTGGCCTTTCTACAACAAGGGTTTTAATTCAGACTTTCCGTTTGTAGGAGTTGACCCAACGTGGCAAGAGACCATTGCTACCCTTCTCCTCGGAGCCAACTATGGGATACTATCATTTATTCCAATACCCACATTTATATCCCAGCTAGAAAGACTCTTGGGTTTAGAGTGTTACCGGTTGAGTCGTTCCCTTTGGTGAGTACTTTTTCCCACAAGGCAGGCCCTCTAAGAGAAACAATAGTGAGTAAACATATTCATAGTTTGATCAACCTTCGTTTAGAAACAAAGGGAGAACACATGCAATAGGTTTACTCACACTCGCACAATGTTTTGTTCAATTTTAATCCCAAAATGATATGTGGAGGCGATCACTTTATCCCACCCTAAGGCCATGAAAAATCCTTTTGATTCTCAAGATTGCATGAGGCGTGAGATAAGTGCATACGTATTTTCAATGGAATTAGTTTGAGTAATTAATCACAAACCAAAGTTGCACATGTTCTTTTTAATCCAACAAAGCAATAATGACTTCTTTTTATAGCACCAGATGAAGTGTGTGAATTTTCCTTGTTCAATTATTAGCCCCTAACAAAATCTAGTGAGTTTGTGTCCTAAGTTCATTTTAAGCTCCTTTTGTAACAAGAATTCAAAGAATTCTTTTTAGAGCCCAAAATAAAACTAGTAAGTCCTAAGCATGAAATCAAATTTTTCCTTAAGAGGAATAGTGAATTCTCTAAAGAGTGTTGAAAAAACACTATAGTGTTTAAAAAACCTTGGTATCATGAAATGAGGTCATCATGCTTCTTTTCCTCTTCACCTTTGATTAATCCAACCTACAAGAAAATTAGTTAGATTCTGCAAAAACAGAGGTCAAGAAAGCAAAAAACATACCAAATAACTAGAATTTAATAAAAAGCACATGTTAGAAATAAATTTTCACTTTCTACCTCCCTCCAACGATGCAATCCATGAAGGTGTCATAGTTTGAAATCACCAACGGTGCTGTATAGCGTAGCTTATCAACTAGTTTCACTCTATAGCCAAACTAGTGAGCATGGAGGAGTCTCTATTTTGATCAGTAGTGCAGTTTGGATTTTGAAAAGATTTCAGCAAGCCAGAAAGATTTAGCAGTGCTATTTGAAAATTTGAATTCTGGGTGGGAAGTATAGAGCATCATAGTTTAAAATTTACAGCGATGCGATATGGTGACATTGGGTTCTCAACAGTGCTAAATAGCGACGCTGAGCTTCCAGCGGTGGAGTTTTCTGTAAACACACAAAAACACAAAAAACATAGAATTTTCTCAAAAAACATGATTTGATCTT
>VDFB02058242.1:169557721-169677721 GCA_007258455.2 Sequoia sempervirens | reverse complement strand
TGATATACTTAAGTGGATTTTGGGTCAGTTGGTTATTGCTAAAGAGAGAATCTAAATTCTAGAAAATAAGGTGTTGTAGCAGTAAGTTCCATGGCTAGGGGAGGTGGATGATAGGGGCCATTGGGATATGATAGCCTCCTTGGCTAAGTAATTTGAGCATTGGGCTAGATGGGATAAGGAGCTAGAAGAGCTAAGAGCTATTGATGGCACGAAGGAGGATAAAAAGAATTTATAAATCGAGATTGAAAATATTCAGAGGAACTAGGAAAAAACCACTCAATTCCTCCAAGTCATAATTGATTACAGTAAGGTGATCATGAATAACACTTACCTCACCATTTAGATATTTCAATAAGAGATAAGGATCAACCATGGAAAATAGGTGGTTGAGGAAGGGTGTGATGATAGTAACAAGCAGAAGAAAGGTAAGGTGGTGGACAAGTGAGCTTTGGATGCCACGATGGATACTTAGGCTATGTAGAAAGGCCCCCTATCTTTTGAGGAGAAGCTCCACTTCCTGGCTTAGGAGTGGAAGGAAATTAGTGGTCTCAAGTTGCTGGGAGATCTATAGGTGTTCTATGGCTCTGTGTCGGTCTTTTTTTGTGTGTTGTCTCTATTTCTTTTTGTTGGTCGGACTATTTAAATTTTAGTTTATGCTTTAGTTTGCTAGGAATCTCACTTCTTGTGAGCCCCTCATTTTCCTTAATGATTGTTTTGTAATGGGTACTGGCCCTTCTAATATTAATCTAATAAAAAAATTCAAGCATATTTGAATAAAACAAGAAAAATCACATCACATCCAAATGTTATATCTCTAAGGTGAACACTTTTGTTCTTAATTACATAAATGTAAATTAACTTTGAAAATACTTGATTACATGACCAAGATAATAAAACTCTTAGTGTTCAACTAAGAAAAAAAATTATTCCCAAATAATTTGTTCATTCATGGACCACATTGATTGGTTTAGCTCACTCTTCAATAACTTGTAATATTCTTTAATGATCATCTTAATCTAGTCTCCATTTATGGTGTCCACGTGCACATGAAACTTGATGAAGAGATAGGCTAGTAGCAGCTACTAGGTGGCTATATTGTAACACCATGTTTTAAGATGGTAATGAATAAAATGAATCCCAGTTTGAAATTTTTTGACTTGTTTGAGATATTTCCCTTGCACTATAATTGAACTAGTGGGAAACAACATTCCGTCACTTTTTTTTGGTTTCGTTAACTTCATCCTCTCCTCTGTGCAACATAATAGATAATAACTAACACATTCTATGTTTCCAGCCTCTACTATTATTGGAAAAAACATCTCCTATACACATATGTATACAATGTTCAATTTTAAAAAAAATAGAACCAATCTTTAATTGTAGAAAAAAAATATAAATAAATTACAATTAAATTTTTATATAAATTAACAAAAATTATAATTTATAAATCAAGAAAGTTACAAAATTTTCATATTCAAATTTATATATATGCACATATCTTTTTTAATCAATCCTAAAATATTGTCATTATCAATTGAAATCAAAAGAATGTCTTCAAATATTTCATCTTCATCTTCATTGTATGTGTCAGTAACAACTAGTGGTAGCAAATTCCATTCACCAACATATCCACGTTGTTGGTTGTTACAATTATCATAATCTCCCAAAATGTAGTCATAATAAAAATAAGAGTAATCTCTAGTGCATAATGTCCATGTGTGTCTATCTGTGCTTATCACACAATGCAAAGATCTTGTTTTCTCTACCCTATTGTGTCTATGCATTATTCTTCTATCCACAAGAAGAAAAAATTATATATATAATTCAAAATAAAATATATATTTGAGTTCCTAAACTTAAATTTTTAAAAACAAGTTCAATTTTTTTTTCAAACAATAAATTTAAGTGTACCTAATATCTCCCAAAACACTCTATTTGGACATGGGTTCCTTCTTGAAGATGTGCCGACATCACATGCAAAGTGTTCCTTACACCATTCAAAAAAATCATGTGCATCATTTATATGATCTTTGTTGGGATTAAGGTGCCTCAACCTTAATGAGTCCTATGATTATTTAATTAATTATTTACCCTTGAGTTTCTAATTTTATTTATTAAATATAATAATAATTGTTTCCAAATTGCTAAGTCACTTTTTGGGACCCAAAAGGGAGTTGTCATCCTACATGCAAGGTGTGAAAAGGAAAAATTGTGACACATGTTACATGGGTGCTCAACTGGGAAAATCAAATTGTTTCTACCTCTAAAATGGGCACTATGTTGACATGTGGTAGTTTGTTTTAGAAGAAAACATTGGCAGGTTCCACTTGTGTGAGTGTTTATCTCTTCAAAAAATTATAGGCAAGGAAAGGTGACACTTGTCACCTAGCGGTCATTTGAGCATTGCAAATGTAAAAACATCAAGAAAGAGTACCCTTTTTCCATGTGGCATGTTTTGACTTGTTGAATGAAGCTTGAAGATGAAACTTGCTTAACGAAGACTAAGTTGTCACTCAAAGTGAGTATGAGCTGTGAGTGAGGTCTTTTTTTTTTAGTAAAGCTGATTTTCTCTATGAGATGCTTAGAATGTGAGGTTGCTTGATTTTTTGGAGTTGAAAGCCATGCATGTGCTTGCATATTGTTACATTCATGTGCATGTTTGATAGGTTGCTATTTGGGTCACTAAGGACTCGTGCACATTGTTGGTTTTAGTTTGCATGCATGCAGATATTGAGAGATTAACACATGGTAGTTTTGGATGCCCATGTTGGTGAACACATTAGATACTGAGAGGATGGTGAATTAGTATCTACACAAATTTAAACCCCTTTAGAACTTGAAATCTTTAGCACAATAATTCTTAACCAAATATAAACCTTTTAGTAGAAAGATATTACAATTTAATGCCTTCAACAATTTCAGCAATCTTCAACAATGAAAGATATAGCAATTATATCCTTAATCAAATCAGTAACAATGAAAAAGAAACAAGAAACACACATCCAAAATATGAAACTAGATTTATATGGAAAACCCAATGAGGGAAAAACCATGGCGAGGGTTATCTCACAATATAAAGGCTCACTTCCAAAAGGAATTGCAAACTAAGGTGCACTACCTTAGAGAAAGATACAAAAGAACTGTAAAACTAAAGCAAATACAACTCCCATGGAAAGACACAAGGACCTAATGAGATTCACTAATGAGATTCACTTTGTTGGCTGAGGCACTAAGGCACATTTGATCATTCTTCTTCACACTTTAGCACTAGCTCTATTGGATATTCAATAAATTCCACCCTTACAATTCTTCACATTGGTTCATTTATCCATCACTTTGCAACTAAAATGATATTGCATTATATCCACTGCAATACTTCAAAACTTTCAATTAGGCCAGCTAGAATAAGATAAACAATAAACTCAATCAAGTTATCCACAAAAACATACTACGGTCCTATCAAAAAGATAGAGCACCAAAAAAAATCTTATCACCTCTTCCAATGTGATCTAGGAGAATTCACACTCTAGCACACATCAACCTAAGTCAATGATAGGGAAACATGTAGATGAAACATGAAGCACATAATTAGTCAGCCCAAAAACATACTCCTAACTAAATTTACTCAATGTGGTTCTAACCTGTAGACACCTAAAAATGACCTAGGCCTGCAAGCTTCATTTTTACCACTTTCTTCCTAGCATAATTAAGTCATTTAATTATGTCCTTGGTCCACATTCGACTATTGATTAAATAATTCATAATTATTTAATTAATTCATGTCATTTATTCCTCATGATTATTAAATAAATAAATTTATTTATTAAATACGTCATTAATTGTCTAAGGTCTTCCTTTAATTAAATAAATTTCTTGATTTATTTAATTCCCCTTTGTCATTTATTTCTTCTTGATTATTAAATAAATAAATTTTATTTATTTAATTACGCCACTAATTAAGTCCCCTTCTTTCTAAAATTAAATAAATTCTATTTATTTTAATTTTATCCATTTTCACTAGAATTAAATATTTTTAATTATTTAATTATTCATTGGCCTCTCATTAAATTAAATAAATTTAATTTATTTAATTTAGTCCACTCTCTTGAATTTTGAATTAAATCATTATTTAATTCAAAATGATTCTTTTTGTCACATTCCTCTATAATTAAATAATATCTTTATTATTTAATTATTCATTGGTCACCTAAATTAAATAATTTTTATTATTTAATTTCTCCAACAACCTCTTTGTCCGTGCCAATCTTATCTTCCAAATCAAATCTTATCTCTTGACATCTCATTCAATTTCATCCCTTGATTGAATTATCTCATAATTCAACCTCAACCCTTCATTTCTTGTCATTGCCCTAATTTTGACCTAACCCTAATTCATACTACAACATTCAATCTTGACCATTGATTCTAGGGTATTTGTCATCTTCTCATCCTGGCCACACATTCAAAATTGCAGTTTTTATAAAATGGAAATTTTGTTCTCATTTGGCTCTCTCTCATGCTCAGATTTTAACTTAGGCTATTATTATTTTGCAGTCATTGTCATTTGCAGCCATTGTCATTTTTAGTCTATTGTGAGGTCATATCTTTTATACAAATCCTTCAACACTTGCATAGGGCTTTGTCATTTGTCATAGTTGCTCATTAGAAATCCGAGGGCATCTTTATTTACTGCAAGTTAGGAGGTGTAACAAAGGTCAACCATGGAAGATGAGGACTTAGAGTAACATTGTCCCTTTTGTTTTCATGTTTATTTCCTTTGTGCTTTGTTATTTCAATGGATTTTTAATGTTATTGTGCTAACCCCTTTAACAATTCAGATTTTCCCTTGATCACATTGGTGAACCTGACATATTTTAACACATTTTGAGAAATCTTGGAGTTGGGTTTCTTTTTGTTGCAGGTTTGATATCATTGTGGACAAAACCCTAGTTTCCAAAGATTCAACCATAACTTTCAAACGGCTGCATATTTCTTCACAAATTGTTTTTTGCAAATTGGAGACAATGTTTAGAGCTTTCATTCCAAAAATCAGATTTTTTGGAGCCGATTTGAATTTTTTATAATTTATTTTCTATTTTTCATAAAAAATTAATTTCGGGAGCAAATAATCGAATTTTTCAGATATGTTTACATTTCTGGAAATCTCTTTGAATTTTGATGGGGGTCTAATCTTTAGTTTTTAAATTTGGATGTGCAATTATTAGTCAAAAAATAGAGTTTTTGAAATTAGGGTTTAAAACAAATTTCCTTAGATCTCACTCACGGTTGCAGATCTACTCACAAATTTTTTTTTGTAGATTTGGGATGACATTAGACGAGTCTAGTAAAAAAATCAGAATTTTTAGAGCTGTTTTGTATTTTTTATAGTTTTTTATGAGTTTTCATAAAAAAATAATTTCTGGTGCAAAACAGCAAATTTTTCTGATTTATTTATATTTTTGGAAACCTCTTGAGATTTTAGACATACTTTATTCTCTGTATTTTTCATTTTACTATCAATTTTTTTTTCTAAAAATCAGATTTGTTGTGACTAGCTAACTCTCCAATAGTGGTGACTAATCTTTTCTTGTAGCGTGTGGCGATCCTCATTCGTGTGTCCAAGACCATTGCTTAAAGAGACTACTAATTCATTGTTTGCAGATTCGAATGTCAAAGAAGGAAGAAACAAACATTGTGATTGTTTTCATAGATTAGCAAACATTTGAATTTGGTGCATATAAAAAGAACTCATGTCTTCTTTGGTTGATTGTGCTTGCAAGATGGTAGGTGAGTATGCTCACTTGGTGAAAACCTTGTGATCAGAAAATTAGACCCATCTTTATTTGTTAATTACCCTTCATGATTCGGTATATCGGAGTATCATCTCCCCTTGCCCATTCGTGTGATCCTGGGTGTAAGAGAAACGGTTACTGACTCTAGAACTTGGGCTTGTTCTGGTGGGAAAAAGTACTCACCCCAGGACGACTCAGACCGGTAGCACCCTGACACCGAGGGACTTCCAGCCGGTATATAAAAGTGGGTTCCGAATCGAGATGGATCCGAAAGGGGACTCTCGCCGCATGGATCACGCCCCACGAACGGAATGCCTAAATTAAACAAGTGTCACCTTTTGTCTTAACCGTTCTATTGGCCGTTGCTTGATATAGTGCAGGGTACAGTATCATGCCTGAAGATACTCACTACTGATCCCCTTGAGTAGAGATAGCAATTCTTGGGATGTCACTACCCAAAGAATTTGAATTTGGTGTGCTCGAATGACGTTAATGAGCCGTGGAGGGGAGCCAATGCCACCAAAATTCTAAGCTATCCGCTCTCGAGAAGGAAAGGTGTTTATCACCAATCCGAGGTATAATAGGTGGGCTATATCAAGTATACAAACCCTTGGCCTATTGGCCTTTTAGGATTGTACTTGTCTCATGTGTGCTTGCTTATACCAAAACATTGTGCTTGTCAAGTGTTTTCTAGATTTTCAAACAATATACACAACATTCACAAATCTGGACACAAACAATCGACCTTGGACAACTCAGACTTTTCAACAAGACATCAAAACACAATCTCAGCCCTCATTTTGAATTTAGACTTGGTATTGTCCATCATAGTCCTCATTTGGTATCTAGACTCGGCATTGGTCATTTTCCTTAGTCAACATCTTCATTGTCACCTTAGCATTTGGCATCCTTTCTTGACCAATTTTATCACCTTGCATTAGTCATTTCCCTTGGACAAACGTCATTATCACTTTGCATTTAACAACATCATGACATCCACCACCTTGTCTTCCCTTCGCCAAGATATGGATAGGCTTGCTAGTAAAATTGAATACGAATTACTCTGTAGAGGTCAATACCAAGAAGCCTCAGACTTTAGGAGATAATTTATCCAAGCTGAAAATCAAGGTCCTTCATACCAACAACCCATTAGTCCTAGTCCTCCGTCCATCTACCCTCACTACCAAAATTCACTCGACATAAATCCTACCATTAATTCACAACAAACGTCCACTTATCACCCTTATCCTAACCTTGACAAGGGAAGCCAACTGTCCAATAGTCCATTCCAAACCTCCATGTCATATTCTGACCCTTCACCTATCAATCCTATCCAAGTCTACATGCCTTATCAACCATCTACCAACACATGTCACGTCCCCACATCATACCATACCGATCCAGTCCAAGTCTCCATGTCCTATTTCAATCAACCTTACACCAATCCAGTCGAAGTCTCCATGTCATATCCTTGTCCTTCAAAAGTTAATCCAGTCCAAGACTCCATGTCATATCCAGTCCAAGTCTCAACGTCATACCCTAGTCCTTCACATGCTACTCCAGTCCAAGTCCCCATATCCTATCCTAGTCCTTCATATACTAGTCCAGTCCAAGTTCCCACGTCCTATCCTAATCCTTTGGTCATTAATCATTTTCAAGTCACCCCCTCACAAGCCACATCTAGTCATGAAAATTCTATCATAGTCCAAAGTCAAATCCCATTGTCTAAACTTGAGGATACATGTCAAAATGAAAGCCCAAAGCATAACCTTATAATGTCACCCTCATGTCAAGAACAAGGTAGTCCATCCCATGACCCAATCTTTCAGCCCATCCATGAAGTCCTTCAAGACAATCATGACATCCAAAACACACCTATCTATGACAACCCCATCTTTGAACAAGACCCTACCATTGACCAAGAAGTCCAAATCCATGACAACCCCATCTTTGACCAAGACCCTATTGCTGACCAAGAAGTCCAAAATGATCCACTCCTTGACCTTTACGCCACTCATGATCAAACACTTTCCAATCCTATACAAGCCTCGACTATTGATAGTTTCCAAAATGAGACACTTGCCTTCATTACACACATAGACGATACTCCTCAAGCACAAGAGTATTCCAATATAGACATATTTGAAAATGATCAAGCTATAGCTGAATTTACTGGACTCTATGACATGGACTATAATGATGGCTTCGACATTTCTTTGGAAGTACCAAGAGAATTATTTGAACCTGACATGTCACATGATCAGACCAAAGATATCAGTTAGGAATATGTCCAACAAGACAATGAAGCTAAGACACGTTATCAACTAGGGTCATCTATCTTTGTCAGAGTAGGCTTTCTTGCAGATGAAAATATTACAAGTGACAGTGTCCATAGACATCATGATGGGTTAGCATCTTGCTTTCAAAACAATAAATACCCCATCACAAATAGAATCTATCAAAGCATGCAATATCAAGGCAAAGGACTAGGCATACATGAGCAAGGCATTCTTGAACCAATACAACTTCAGGGAAATTATAGACATCAAGGTCTTGGTTATTCCTCAGACAACAAATCAAACGATGTCAATGGTACCTCCTCGATACTGGGGGCAACTTTGTTAGATACAAATGTCAAAATGGAGTCCATGAGAAATCCTTGTCATAAGATTGCTGCCAACACTCCCTCCACCCACACCATGAACCGTCATTCTATCATGAATCAAACTCCCCTTTGGGACCAACAAAAACAAAAGTATTACAAGTCAAAAGATCAAAATCAAATGTCAAAGGCCATTGAATCAAACAAAAGGACAAGTGGACAAATGAAATTAAAATGGATCCCAAAGAAAGACGGATCGAACAAAGACACCCAGTCAAATAAAAAAGTCAATCACAATGTGGAGCCACAAGGCAAGAGGACTCCCACATATAACACATGTCCACCTCCTTCAAAATGGTCATCAATCAAGACATATAAAAGTGTTGGTTCCAAACGCCATCCCTCCAAAATCCGTCATCCACCATCCCAAGTTTGGAAAATAAAAATTCATTCCTCCAAATGTCTAAACAACCTCTCCACATCTACCATCATCTATCATAATCCTACATCTCGTCTAAAGTCCAAAAATCCCATGTCACAAATCCGTCATGTCATGGCAGCAACTCTTTACTGCAAGGACTCTCATGGCACTCTATCGCGATGTGCGTATTTTGATAAGGCCAACTCTAGTATCAGAAAGGATCACAATGACATCGATCAGTTGTATACAAGTGCTATGATCCTGACAAGGCAACTCCTTCAACAAGGTCATTTTTGGCATATCATGGCACTAGTCTCTACATCGGCATTGTCAGTGGATTCAAAACAGTCAGTGGTTATCTAAAGCATCTAGGCTATCCACAAAATCAAAAATACAAAAAAAAAAATTGAATAATGTAAAAAAATCCTCACCCTGATGAAAACCTGGCAAACAGGCATCTTGGTGACACCAAAAAAATCAAAAATAAAAAAAAATATAGTAAAGAGAAAAATTTCATCCAATGGTGAAAACCTGGCAAACACGCACCCTGGATAAGTACCATGATGAAAACCTAGCAAAAAGCGTCATGTGTAAAATAAATCATCTATGTGAATTTTTACACTTGGGGGCAAGTCGTCTCATTTCCCATGCCTTCCTCATGACATTGACATCCATCTAAGCCCAATATTTCCATCCATTTTCCCACCAACCTTGGTCTTGACATAAAACTGGCACACATAAATCATGCTTTGGGAAAACTCTCGACATGTCTATCCTTTAGTCATACATGATTCACGAAACATCATGTCATTCACCGTCATAGTCTTATTGTCCTTATATGACATAGTCCTTGACAATCATATGACAATTCCCTTAGTCTCATGTCTTCCATCCTTTACCAAGGCCACCCCATATCCTTTCATGCCTGTCACCTATCTTGGCTTTCCCTTGTCAAACAGTCTAAGGATAATCATCATCCCATCTAGTCCTAACCAAGTCATTCCAAATGCAACGAGTCCAATTCATACAAGCACATTATCCAAAACATTACTTGACTTCGTTCCTGGCCCGGCTGTAGACCTCGATACTTTCATCACATTATCGTCATTGTCCTCACGTTGTTTTGGGATCGTCCCCCGTCAAACAACGTTGTCATCACCAATTGGTATTCAGCTTGACTAGGGGCACAATCATGTTTGTCCTTGGATTCTCATGTGTAGAGTTAGTCATATGCATTTGTCATGATCCTCTTAAACATCAAAATCCAAAAAAATCATAAAATGACAAAAAGACAAAAACATCATAAAATGTCTTGAAAAAGACAAAAACATCATAAAATGTCCTAAAAAGACAAAAAATCATAAAATGTCACGAAAAAGACAAAAACATCATAAAATGTCACGAAAAAGACAAAAACATCATAAAATGTCTTGAAAAAGACAAAAAACATCATAAAATGTCGAGAGAAAAATAAAAAACATCCAAATCAATGTCAAAATCCTAAAAATGGAGTCAAAGTTAGTCATGTCAGTCAGTCCATGTCATTGTCGAACTACGTTGTCTCTGCACATTTGCTACGTAGGCAAGGCCATCAGTCGATGAGTCCCGGAGACATTAGGTCAGTACTTTTAGGTTGGTCAAAATAAAATCATGGCATTTGTCACAATCGTCACATCGGTCAAATAAGTTAGACATAGTCAAACTCAAACACAAGACAGTCATTTGAAATGTCAATGTCAAAATTGGTCAAAATTAGACAACATAAGCCAATCAATCATACAGTCAACATCAGTCAACTTGCCAAAACATATTACTCAAAACAATGTCAATCTCGTCACTCTTTGGTCCTCTTCAAGATGTGTCCTTCTTGGAGTTTGACCTCATCAAAATGTCCTTTGCCTTTTTCAGGATGTGTCCTTCCTGACAATAGGCCCCGTCAAACCGTCAACACCGTCAAATTGGCAAAACTCTTAAACTGTCAAAACTGTCAAATCAAACAAGAATTCAATCTTTGGCAAACAAAATTACATGGCTGTTAATCTTTCTGGTCTTTCTTATCTTATCTTTTGGCTATCTTGGCTATTTTGTCTTATTTTTTTTTACTATCTAGTCTTTTTGGTCATGTTACTAGCTACCTCGAGGATGTCCCATGAAGGATTTAGAGGTGCGATGACGTCTCCTGGCCTATTTTATTTTCTCTGACTGCTGTCTGTGGGTTGTCTTGACAAAAATACTGGGGCAACTTCGCCCTTAGTATGAGTTAGGACATTCCTTATCTGTGACTGTCTATTTTTCAAGTGGATGACCTTGTACACCTTGGTCTATGTCATATCATGGTGTTTGTTGTCCATTTGTGTCATTTTTACTGCCCAATGATGATTAAGAGCAATAAATATTAGTCCTATGGCAATGTTTTGAAGGATTTGGTTTTGGAACTAACATGCATCTCATTTAGTCATGTCATCTTCTCTCGCCCATCTCATCTAGGCATCGCATCCATATCATCATCCATATCTTTTGCACTAACATTTTTTTTGTCTCTTCATATTCTACTCTTCTCATCCATTTCGAGAGCACAATCATGTTCTTGGAACTTGTCTGTCCTCTCGAGGGGGCATACCGTAACCCTCCTCGTCATTCTTCCTCATCTTATTTTGCATTGGGGCATTTTTTGACTTATTTTCTTTGTCACAATGCGACAAGCGACATTATGACAAAGAGGGGCAAAATGTAGACACCTAAAAATGACCTAGGCCTGCAAGCTTCATTTTTACCACTTTCGTCCTAGCATAATTAAGTCATTTAATTATGTCCTTGGTCCACATTCGACTATTGATTAAATAATTCATAATTATTTAATTAATTCATGTCATTTATTCCTCATGATTATTAAATAAATAAATTTTATTTATTAAATCGTCATTAATTGTCTAAGTCTTCCTTTAATTAAATAAATTTCTTGATTTATTTAATTCCCCTTTGTCATTTATTTCTTCTTGATTATTAAATAAATAAATTTTATTTATTTAATTCGTCACTAATTAAGTCCTTCTTTCTAAAATTAAATAAATTCTTATTTATTTAATTTTTATCCATTCCACTAGAATTAAATAATTATTTTAATTATTTAATTATTCATTAGCCACTTCTCTCATTAAATTAAATAAATTTAATTTATTTAATTTAGTCCACTCTCTTGAATTTTGAATTAAATCATTATTTAATTCAAAATGATTCTTTTTGTCACATTCCTCTATAATTAAATAATATCTTTATTATTTAATTATTCATTGGTCACCTAAATTAAATAATTTTTATTATTTAATTTCTCCAACAACCTCTTTGTCCGTGCCAATCTTATCTTCCAAATCAAATCTTATCTCTTGACATCTCATTCAATTTCATCCCTTGATTGAATTATCTCATAATTCAATCTCAACCCTTCATTTCTTGTCATTGCCCTAATTTTGACCTACCCCTAATTCATACTACAACATTCAATCTTGACCATTGATTCTAGGGTATTTGTCATCTTTTCATCCTGGCCACACATTCAAAATTGCAGTTTTTATAAAATGGCAATTTTGTTCTCATTTGGCTCTCTCTCATGCTCAGATTTTAACTTAGGCTATTATTATTTTGCAGTCATTGTCATTTGCAGCCATTGTCATTTTTAGTCTATTGTGAGGTCATTGTGAGGTCATATCTTTTATACAAATCCTTCAACACTTGCATAGGGCTTTGTCATTTGTCATAGTTTCTCATTAGAAATCTGAGGGCATCTTTATTTACTGCAAGCTAGGAGGTGTAACAAAGGTCAACCATGGAAGATGAGGACTTAGGGTAACATTGTCCCTTTTTTTTTCATGTTTATTTCCTTTGTGCTTTGTTATTTCAATGGATTTTTAATGTTATTGTGCTAACCCCTTTAACAATTCAGATTTTCCCTTGATCACATAACCAAGATAGGTTAGGACCCAAATCCATCGTATCACACTTTCATATACTGGCACAAACCCTTAAGAATTTGTCACAATCAAGAAAACAAGCCCTATTGGCCAGATATCCACAAATATCCCAAAAAACCAAATCAAGACATAATACAACATTAAAGTGGTCAAACATTAGCATGCAAATAACATAGATATATTCTTTGAACATCCAACAACCCTTCTAGATACTTCTTCCATGACAAAAAAATACTTCATTCCAAAGAAAAAAAATGCATAAAAACATAAGATATGACATTAATAGATCAAATTGTGGACCACTTAAACACATGAAATTAGAATTAGGAAACTACAAAGACATTGAAAACACATTCACCAAGTTGCAGGAGCAAAGACATCAATATGGAGAAATGTGGAGCATTTTTTAGACTAGTCCAAACAACTAACAATAGTGCCAACCTTTTGTAATTCACAAAAACTTCCTTGACAACATGGGTGAAATAAAAAGATAGGAGTGCAACATCCATATAGCACAAACACTAAGTTCCAAACTGTAAGACCAAATATCTCCAATAGTGGAGGAATTCAAAGCATTCTCCCAAATAGTCTTCAACACACCTTCCTAAAATAGAAACACTCAATAAACTTGTAAAGGATAGAAATTTCGTTCAACAACATATCTATTCCTTAATTTAATGCTTCTAATCCTCATCTTAATATATCATTATGAAATCAACTCTGCTAATAGCAACATTGCACTATACAACTTTTCTTGACATAGATCAAGGCATGACATCCAACCATGAACTTCAAAAACACCACTATACACCAATGTTAGCCCAAATTGAATGTTGTCAACAATGAAAACCAATGCCAATCCCCAACCACTATAAAAAATCTCATCAAGTATTGGCATAAGAGACAACCAGTAGTCAATGTTGACAACAATGACAATCATTGCCAACAATCGAGAGACAACCAATAGTCAGTGTTGATATGAATGGAAATCATTGCCAATAATCTCCCCCTTTGGCATTGATGGAAATACACAAATTTTCACTCTCCCCCTTTAACATCAAGGACAAAGGACCACACACACTTGCACAAAACAACATTATATTTTTTGACTTCAAGGACAAAAGGTCCAAATATCTTCAATTGAAATATCAACACAAACTCCCTGTTTTGACCAACAACACTTCTTTTTCTCAACTCACCAAGATCCACCTTACTACCAACTCCCCTTGAGAGGTAGCACACATCAATATAGGAGAAAAGGATATGGCATGAATTTCTTCTCCTAGATAGGTGGACCATTATGCATCTAAATAGAACGAGGGAAAATAACCCCTAACTACTACCAAAGATACTCAAAAAGTATCTTTTGAAAGTTCCTTTGTGAAGATGTCTGCAATTTGATCTTTGGTAGGTAAATATTCCAATCTAACTTCATGCTCTATTACCTTATCTCTTAGAAAGTGATACCAAATAGAGATGTTTTTATTTCTTGATTGTATTACCAAATTTTTGGAAATATTAATTGCACTTGTATTACCACACAATATTGGAATCGGTTCATCATATACCATCTTTACATCCTGAAAAGTTTTCTTCATCCAAAGTACCTAGGCACAACAAGATGTTTCAACAATATATTCAACTTCTAATGTGGATAAGGACACCGAGTCTTACTTCTTAGTGAACCAAGAGACCAATCTATTTCCTAATAAAAATGCACTACCGATTATACTTCTCCAGTCATCCACACACCCTACCCAGTCAACATTAGTATAAACACTCAAGAAGAAAATTTGATCCTTCTTATACCATAACAATAATTCAAAGTTCCCTTCAAATATCTTAATATTATATTTTCACTAATTTCTCATGAGATTTCTTAGGATTGACTTGAAATATGACAACCAAACATACTACATGCATGATATCAGGTTTGGAAGTAGTCAAATACAATAAACCTCCAATCATAGACCTATAAAGAGTCTTATCAACTTCTAGAGACTCATAATATTTTTTGAAGTGACATCTAGTCACCATAAGATTACCAACTAGTTTTGAATCTTCCATGACAAACTTATTCAACATCTACTTAATATATTTAGCTTGAGAAATAAAGATAACATCATCTTGGTAACCAATTTGAAGCCTAAGGAAGAACAACAACCCAACAATCATTGAGATCTCAAATTCTTTCTACATCTCTTTTGTAAACTTCTTACTCATATCATCATTTCCACCAAAGATGACATCATCAACATATACAACCATAATCAACAACTTGTCTTCTTGAATCTTAATGTAAAGATTGATGCCTGGAGTACCTTTCTTGAATCTTTGCTGAGGTAAGTATTTATCTGACCAAGCATACCAAGCTCTAGTGGCTTGCTTGAGGCCATACAAAGCTTTGTTGAGGTAAGTATTTAGAAAGGATAACTTTACATCCATTTGATAGAATTTGAAGTTCAAGTATGAGCAACAAGAGCAAGAAACATCCTAATTTCCTATATTCTATCTATTGGAGCAAAAATTTTCCTCAAAATCAATACCTTGAACTTGTGAATAGCCTTTGCAAACCAATCTAGCCTTATTTCTCACAATTTCATCATCTTCATTTAGTTTGTTACAGAACTCCCACTTTGTTCCTATCACATTCGTATTAGTAGGTCTAGGTACCAATTCCCAAGTTTGACTCTTCTCTATCTAGTCCAACTCTTCTTTTATTTTTTTTATCCAACCATTATCTTTGCTAGCATCAAAAAAGTTTTTGGGCTCAACCTTTGATAGTAAACATAGGTTTACTTGCTCACTTTCTCTTGCAGATTTTCTCTTGGTCAACACAACTTTATCCTTGTCTCCAATAATCCAATCTGTAGAATGACTCTTCTAAACATGTATTTTTTTGGAGTCTTAAGGACCTTTACTAGTTTTGGTTCCTTCTGTTCTTTCTCCTCTACTTCTTCTTCTTCAATCTAGGGAGGTATACCAAATCTACAAACCTCGGGTTCTTGTGATATTTGACACAAGTCTTTATCAACTTTATTATTGGTGCTTTTAATCATCCTCCTTAATCTCTTATTGTAGCATCTATAAGCCTTGCTCCTAGTTGAGTAACCAAGAAAAAATCCTTCATCACACTTGAATCAAACTTACCAAGGTTTTCTTCATCTCTTCTGATATAAAATTTGTAGCCAAAGATTATAAATTATTTAATAGTAGGAGGTATTCCATACCACAACTCATAAGGGGTCTTATTGTTGTTGATCCTCAAATACACCCTATTAAATGAATAGAAAACAGTCTCCACTACTTCCTTTCAATACATATTTGGTAGATCAACATCTTTCATCATTTCCCTAACCATCTCTTGCACTTTTTTATTCTTCCTTTCCACTGCCCCATTCTATTGAGGAGTTTTGGGAGAAGAAAAATGTCTCCTAATGCAACGATCTTCAATTTTTTTTTTAAATTCATATGAAGTAAATTCACCTCCTCTATTTGACCTTAAACATTTGATCTTAGCATCCATTTCATTCTCAAAATTTTCTTTAAAAATTTTAAACTTATCAAAAGATTTTGATTTCTCTCTTAGAAATGTAACCAAAGTTATTCTAGTATAGTCATCTATAATAAAAATGAAATACCTTTCACCTTGTTGACTCCTTGTTCTTGTAGGTCTACAGAGATTAGTGTGGATCACCTCTAATGGCATTGAAATAGAGCACTCCTTGCTCTTGAAAATTTTCCTTGTTTACTTTCATTTTGACACTCCTTGCATAAAGAGTTTGTAGGCTTTGCTATCTTAGGCATATCTCTCACTACATGAATATAACCGATCTTCACCATATTATGAAATTTGATATGAACCATTCTCTTGTGCTACAACCAACACTCACTAGACTGTGCTAGCAGACAAACTTTTAAATAATCCTGCTTTAGATGATAAACATTATCGTTTATCCTTGTTCCTTTAGTAACCAATCCTTTGGACCCTTCCTTCCCGATCTCACAACCATTAGCATGAAAATAAAGATTGTATCCTTTGATGCACATTTGACTAAAACTGAGAAGATTATGTTGTAGACCTTTGACATAGAGGACATATTTAGTTTTTTTCTCTCCATCAATTGATATGGACCCTTTCCAAAAATTTGTGCAAATTCATCACCACCAATCTTGAAAGCTCCCCTATTGACCTTCTTGAGACTAATGAACCTTCCCTTATCACCAGTCATGTGGTGAGAACAACCATTTTCAATTACCCAATAAATTTGTTTCTTCTTTTCCATGAAAGGTAGTCCATATAGCCATAGATATTTCATCAAATTGCAAATTATCAAACCTCTTACTTGATCTAGTATTACCCCTTTTATATTTCAAGGCTATGAACATGGTTTCATCATATGAGTCATTATCCCATCTTCTAAGGAGAAACTAATTTCTTTAGAATAGAGACCTCTTTTAACCTTATGAATTTTGTTACCATCTTCAAATTCTTTATAAAGAGATTTAGATGAAAAATGACTAATCCTTCCACAATTGAAACACTTGAAAGGTAACTTAACTTTATATTTGTTAGTACCGTTCTTCAATTTTCTTACAAATTCCTTTTCAACCTCATCAAAGTCATCATTGTGATAAGTAGCTTCATCTTCAAACTTTTTGTTGGCTTTGAATGTAGCTTCCATTTTTGGGACATCTTTATCAAATTCTCTCATTTTAATTATTGTGAGAGAACTAAACATCTCATCTACAGAGTAATTATCCAAGTCCTTGGATTCTTCAATAGCAAACACCTTATGACTAATATTTAGGGAGGGATATCAAAACCTTCTTTTCAATTTCATCTTCTTTTACTACACTGCCAAGACTAGTGATGCCAGGAAGTACTTCATGCACCCAAAGAATATAACTTGCAATGTCTTCATCCTTTGTTATCCCCAGGGTTTCAAATCTACTTTTAAATATTTTCATCTTGGCTTTCTTTACTTTGGTATCTCCTTTATAGATGTTGTTGAGTTTTTCCCAAACATTCTTAGCAAAACAACAATTCATTACCTTCAAGAGTTCTAAATCAGCCAACCCACCAAAGATAGCATTCTTAGCCTTGGTATTGAACTCATATAGCTTAATTTTAGTTGGGTTTGTTAGAGTAGTAGTAGGAGAAACATAACCATCCTTGAATAATTGTCAAATTCCAAACCATAAAGAGATTAGGTGGCCTTCCATTCTCAATTTCCAGAAAGAATAATTACTCCTAGGACCCTTGTATGAACCATCATATGTCATCATATATCATATTGAACCTTTACCTCAAGAAATTAATCTAATTCAGAGGAACTTAGCTTTGATAACAATGATTGAACACAAGAAATATTGAGATGGGGATGAATTAGAATCTGCAAAATTTTAAACCCCTTCAGAACTTGAACTCTTTAGTACAATACTTCTTAACCAAATATAAACCTTTTAGCAGAAAGATATTGTAGTTTAAACCTTCATCAATTTCAATAATCTTCAACAATGAAAGATATAACAATTCTATCCTTAATTAGATTATAAGCAATGAAAAACAAACAAGAAACATGCATCCACAAGATGACACTAGATTTACGTGGAAATACCAATGAGGGAAAAACCATGGTGAGGGTTATCTCACAATGTAAAGGATCGCTTTCAAAAGGATTTTCAAAATAAGGTGCACTAACTTCGATCAAGATACAAAAGACTTTCAAAATTGAAGGAAATAAAACTCTAGGGAAAAGATACAAGGAGCTGATGAGATTCACTATCTCAGAGCAAGATATAAAATGGATTTAGGAAATTTATAATATTTGTCAACAATTCACTTTTCTGACTGAGGCATTAAAGTGAATTTGGTCTTTCTTCTTCATACTTTAACACTAGCTCTACTAGATATTCAATACATTCCACCCTTACACCTTTTTTCACTGGTTCATTCATCCATCACTTTGAAACTAAAATGATCTTGCATTCATATCCAGCAAAATACTTCAAAATTTTTAATTAGGTTGGCCAAAAGAAGATGAACAATAAACTCAATCATTTCGGCCACAAAAACATATTTTGGTTCTATCAAAAAGATAGGGAGGACCAAAAAAATCTTATCACCTCTTCCAATGTGATCCAAGACAATTCACACACTAGCGCACATCAACCTAAGCCGACAACAGGAAAACATATGGATGAAACATGAAGCATATAGCCAACCGGCCGAAAAAAACACTCCTAATAGAATTTTCTCAATGTGGTTCTTACCAAGATAGGTCAAGACCCAAATACATAATATCACACTTTTATATCCATAATATCACACTTTTATATGCTAGTATAAACCCTTAAACATTTAGAAAAAGCAAGAAAACATGCCCCATCAGCCAGATATCCACATATAACCCAAAAAAATAACTCAAGACATAATGCAACATTAAAGAGGTCAAATATTAGCATGTATATCATAGGGGGATATTCTTTGAAATGCAACAAACCTTTCATACACTTCTTCCATACTATCATACCACCAATAGTCACCACAAGCAAAATAGGAACAAAATACTTCATTCCCAAGACAAAAAATACATAAAAATAAGATATAACATTAACATATCAAATTGTGGACCACTTAAACACATGAAATTGGAATTGAGACACTTCACATATATTGAAAACACATTCACCAAGCCGCAAGAGCAAAGACATCAATACAGAGAAATGTAGAGCATTTTCTAGAATAGTCCAAACAACTAACAATATTGCCAACCTTTTGTAATTCACATAAACTTCCTCACCAACATGGGTGACCTAAAAAGATACTAATGCAACATCTAAAGAGCACATACACTAATTTCTAAACTACAAGACCAAATCTCCAATAGTGGAGGAATGTGGGGCATTCCCCCAAACAATCTTCAACACACCTTCCTAAAACAAAAGCACTCAATCAACTTATGGAGGCTAGAATTTTATTTCAAAAAAATGTACTTTCAATAACATATCTATTCCTTACTTTAATTCTTCTAATTCTCATCTTAATATATCATTTTCAAATCAACTCTGCTAAGAACAACAATGCACTATTCAACTTTTCTTGATATAGAATAAGGCATGAAATTCAACCATGAACTTCAACAACACCACTATACACTAATGTTATCACAAATTGAATTTTATCAATAATGAGAACCAATTCCAAGCACCAACCACTGTAATAATCTCATTAAGCATTGGCATCAGAGACAACCTACAATCAATGTTGACAACAATGACAAACATTGCCAACAATCCAAAGAGAACTGACAATCAATGTTGACATCAATGACAATCATTTCCAAAACACATTTAAAAGAGAAGTATATATTGATTCTTTAGTGCAATTGTTGAATGTAAGGTGATTATAATATGGGTATGACATTATGTTTCCAGGGTCACTCTATAATTTGTATCACAGTGAATCAACAACTGCAAGAGAATTGACTCTGAATATTGTATGTGTCACATCATAAATTGTCACCCATGGAAATTTCACACTATGTTTTACTCCCCCTTAAATAATTAGAACTAATTGAACACCTAATTTCCTAAATTATGCATTCTATGGCCCATTTTATTATTTTTTGACAAATTGCAAGAAAAAAAATGCATTCATTTAATACTTTTACCTTGAATCCTTAATTTTTGAAAAATAGGTTTGGGACACTGGCACCTATGGTGCCTATGTCCCCCCTATTTTGGCTCCAAATTCAAACATGTTGGTGTCAATATTTTATTATTTAAAATTCAAATATCTAAATTTTGTTGTCAAGATTTAATTTTTGAGAAATTAGAAAAGTTGTGTATAGATACTAGTTATTGCATCATTTGAAAGGAGATGAAAAAGAACAAGGAGAATTGAGAAATTTATGATCAAGAATTTTTCAAGAGAATTATTAATCAAGTCAAAGGAATCATTTTAGAGATTTATTGCAGTAATTCAAGATGCAAGCATCATGCCAAACTATGTATGAGTTTGTTCATGTTTATGTTTTCATATTTTTTGTTCAAGATATAACCCTTGTAGGTCTTCATGTTAATCAAGCAAGAAAAATTAAAAACTTGAGGAGATGTGCATGACTTCAATCCTTCAAGGAAGCCATTGAAGGGTGGTGAGTTGTAGCACTTTATCGATTCAAAATTCCTTCTTATCATTTATCCTTATCATTGACATTGTCACTATGGAAGTGGAAACAATAACATGGGGTTTGAATAAGGAAACCCCTAAATGCCACAATCTTACTTCTCTCTTTAAATGTGTAGGTTTCAGGTTTGAAGAGGATTAAAATAATTCTAAGGATCAATTATTCATTATTGCAATCTAAACCCTACATCTTGACAACTCATGAAAACTCAATTACAATATTATCTAATATAGATCCAACAATGTGACAAGGGGTAAATGAAAGCTCTGATCTTGTACCAGAGGACTATGAAAATAGATCTGATTTTTTTAAACAATGATAGTGGCACCCCAAAGGAAATGTCTCATAAAATACAGCTCAATTTCATACCACAAATGCATAGTGCCCTGGTCAATCCATTTCTGAAGTCCAATTTTCTATGTGATATCTTAGATCTATTGTATTTGCATCAGAACAATTATTTGCAACATTAGGTCAATTGAATCATTGCATTTCATCCTTAAGGTCATTTTATATTTGGTCATGTAACATAGAAAAAGGGAACCCTAAGTTTAATTTCTAAACCTAGGATTACTTTTACTCCTTTTTAAAGGTACATTAGGATACAAATCATCAAGGTGATAAGATTGAATTTCAACCATGAAGGTGAGTCAACCAGACCTGGATCTTATTCTTTTGAGCCTTGAAAATGGTTAGGAGTTGATTTTTTTTATTAACCTAATTAGACTATATACCCTAATATGAAAATTTCAAGATCCCAATAATTGATAGACAAAAATAGATATTTGCAGGAAGATCTGAGAAGGGCATGACACTGTGCACCTATCTTATAAATTTGGAAATGGTTTGAGTAGGAGGATAGAGTCACCTAAGGGAATTTGAGTCCTTGTATGGATTTTCTAAAACTAAAACTTGATCCAATGGCTCTCTATCTTCTCTTTGATGCCAACCCTCCAAATTTCCATCTTCAGATCTAAACCTATGAAAAATCTACAAAAAAAATGGTGGGGGTGGCTATATAGGAGTTTGTCTCAATCAAACTTGTGTTTTGGAATTTCTACCTCCACGATTGTCAAGAAAATAGATTGATAAAAGTGTGTTTTCCCTAACCTTAAGTGCATCTAAGGTTGTTATGAGATAAAATGTATAAAAGCCTACTCAAGTGCACTAGAGAAGGATTATTATATGAAAATGACATGTTCCACCTAAGAGGAAGTAAAAAAAATCTTAGGAAATTTGAAACATAATGATACCTTTCTTTAGTTTGCAAGTGGGATGAAACTGGAAGATGAGAACACTTAGGAAACAAGTCATTAGGTTGAAGGAAATGGAAAAATGCATCTCCCAAACTTTAGAATCCATCATGGTCTTCTATTAGCATCAATATTCAATCATGAATTAAGATTTGATCAAATCTACAAAAAAAGCTTGAAAACTTGCAAATTAAAATGTGTAGGACGAAATGCAATGATCTCTTACTTCTTCAAGATTTCAATTCTTTCTTTCTAGTTTCAAATAGTGAAAAGACTAGGTATTTATAGGAATTTATCTATTTTCCCAAAAATTAGATCCTGGTAGCCAACATTTGCAATTTGAATCTTGAATGTTAAAATATCAACACCGACATATTCAAAACTGAATCCTTGAAAAATAGGGGGACTTAGATGCCCAAGGGCATCCTAGTCCTGGCCCTATTCTCTGGGAAATAGGGTGCCGAGTGCAAGAAATTAAATGAATGCATTTGTTCAATGCTTGCAATTTCTCAAAAAATGGTAAAATAGGCCTCAAAATACATAATTTAGGAGATTAGGGCCTAATTAAGAGATGTTGAAAATGCATAAATGCAAGGGTCACTAATGTAGGTCCAAACTAAGCATGAAATTGTACTATCACTTACAAGGGAGTACAATTTTTGATGCTACATTTAACCCCCACATTAGTGGCCATAGGACACTACCTGTATATGCAAGCTAAAGTACTAAAAGTAAATCATGTCATACAAAAAGGATACTCATAAGGATATTATGAATCATTCATCAATAGGCGAATGAATCCCCTAGTGTAGTCATCTGCAAAACCACAAGGTTAGGAACCACATCTTGCAACACCAATTTGTTAGATATTCAAAAAGCATCTTATACTTGTAAAAAAACATGCAACCTTCTAAGGAGAACCAAATTCAAGGGTAGATGTAGGCCCTTTTGATTTCGCTTGCTTTATGGAGGTCAAATCAGGGTAGCAATCTAACTACATCAAATTGCTAAACTTGGTGATGGAAATTCTTGTGAGAGGGTCATGAGATCATAAAATCAACTATAATTTTTTTTTGGATATGATTAGGGACAAAAATACTATTCCAACGCAACATACGACGTCAAAATTGGAGTTCACTAGCCCCCACTATTGTGAATTGAATGAGACATGCTTGTAGTAAATTTGGCTATATGTTAGAGCATAATTAGCTTGTTAAGCATCATTTTCACTTTTGTTGTTTGAAGGCTTAGAGAGTGATACCATTGCACCAAGGAGAAAGGATTCTGAGCCAATGATCGTATCATCCCTTGAGACTCAGGATCCTTTGAGTGAATGCTACATAAGGCATAATGGCATCAAAGGTGAGTTTCCTATTCCTTTTCCCTATAATTTATTTCATTATTTTATGCTTTTTGATGATTTTTTTTTTTAAATTTATGGTGTCCTTGTCCAAATTATGTGATCTAGTGTCCACTTTAGGCATCCCTATCCTAAATGGTTCCCCTATCCTAGAAAGGTTCCCTTGGCCCAAAATGACACCTCTATCCAGATTTAAAGTTGATTTATTGTTAGTTGCTTGATTACTAGGTTTGTTGTGTAACTGATGATTCTCTTTGTTTTTTTTACAGGTCCCCCCATGTGCTCCTCAATGCTTAGGAGGACTAATTTTCTCATTTCTTTGAGAGTAGATCACACAAATATCACAAAAGGAGGAACAAATTTTGCATACCATCAGACTATACTAGTGAAACATAGAAAATGAGAAACCCTAAGATTTGAACCTAGGGTTTAGGTGCTTTTCCTAAATATTTCATTAAATAATAGGGAGATCTTATCTGTAGGGATGGAAATACAAATATGGAATAGTGGTTTTATGGATTTGGAGGTGTATGATTGAATTATAACTTGATAGGTGAGTCAAATGGCCCTTAACCAAATCTAAAAATGTCTTAGTAATGAAATTCAATGATTCAATTGACCTAAGGATGCAAATAACCACTTTAACACAAAAATAGAACTAAAATGTCATAGAGAAAATTGGACAATAGAAACAAAAATGGGAGGACACTATGTACCTATGATATAAATTTTAGTCATATTTATGAGGAATTTTTATTTGGGGACACCACTATCATGCTAGATTTTTTTTAAAAAAAATTCATAGTCTTTTGATGTTAGATCTATACTTCTATTTCCCATCTATAAACTTGTCGCATCATTGTCAAATATTTCTGAAATTGAGTTTCCATGAGTTGTCAAGGCCTAGGGTTTTGAATGCAACAATGAATAAAGTATCTTCAAACTCCCTTCAATCTTCAAAATACTTGAAATCCGCACATTCACAAAGAGAGGAATTTTGTGTCATTTTAGGGGATTTCCTTGGTCAAACCTCGTGTTATTATCTCCACTTCCATAATGGAAATGTCAATGATAAATGGATAAATGAAATAAAGGAATGATGAAATCAAAAATTGATGTAACTCACCACCCTTCAATGGCTTCCTTGAAGGACTAAAGTCATGCACATCACCTCAAGGTCTTAGATCTTTCTTGCTTGATTTCTTGAATGGTTGAATTGCTTTGGATTCCTACGACAAGGGTTAGCCTTCTCAAAACAATGATAACATGAACACATTAAATCACACACTTTGACATGATGTTGGATCTTGAATTGTTGCGATAAATCTCTAATAGTTTCTCTTGAATTGTTAAATAATTATCTTGATAATTTCTTCATCTTAATTTCTCCTTAATACTTCCTAGATTTCTCTTGTTAATTTCACTTAATGTTCAAATGATATAATCACTAGGTATTTATATGCTATTATTCTAATTTCCCCAAAAATACATCTTGATAGATGAATTTTAATATTTGAATTTTAAATAACAAAATACCAACATTGATATATTTGAATTTGGAGCCAAAATAGGGGGACATAGGCACCCTAGGTGCCAATACCCCAACCCTATTTTAAAAAGTTTAAAGAGTTGGGGACAAGGTATTAAATGAGAGCATTCTTTTATGCTTAAAAATTATCAAAAAACATTTTAAATAATTTGTGTAATGCATAATTTAGGAAATTAAGTTCTTAATTAGGCTCAATAATTTGGGGGGGAAAAACATAGTGTGAAATTTTCAAGGGTGACAATTTACAATGCTAAATTTAGTCCCCACTTTAGTGAGAGTATGAACTTATGCTCAAACTCACACTAAAGTAGAGAAATATATGCCAAGCGGTGTCCAATGTACAAATGTTGAAGAGATAGGATGACTAAGCATCATGGGAGGTGATTAAGCCCCTAGGATCCAATATCCCATGGCAAAAAAACATGAGGAAAAAGGAACAAACATGAATGATATGCAACAAGACAACATACACAAACATACAATATCAAAAAATATGAAGTATACATGATGAAAAAACATGACATGATGGAACATAAAGATGATGAAAAAATAAAAATAAACACAATGTAAAATTAAAGAAGACACACAAAAAGACACACAAAAAATACAAGGTTAGTACTAAAGGATTCAAGTCGGTAAGGTAAATAGACCTCAGTCTTAAATTTTCTGAAATACCAAACATCATCCATCAAATAAATGTTAGCTCACATGAGAGCCACCAAGATGTGTTATACCACATCACTCATGAAACACGTAGCTCCACTGGAAATAAAGTTGTGTTATGCTAGGTGGCCATGTTAAAAGGTGTTCATGACACACCATAGAAAAGTCTAATATTTTCTATGTGAATCACAAACTAGAAGGAACACTAGACAGTGAAGTTTAATATTCACTAGGTGAGCCCCCAAGACAAGGTAGTAAAATGAGAAATACATTAGGTCTAGTGAGGATCGAACTATTCACTAGGTGTGTACCCATAATAACTATACCAAGAGTTATACTCCCTGATAACTCTGATAAGGTGCTATAAAATGATCAAAATTCTATGTCAATGCCACACTAAGTTCAACTCTCATGAATAAAGTGGAGTTAAAATTTCAAATTCACCTTAGGGGGTGCATAAGGTTTAATGTCTTAGGGGATGAACATAACTCACCTTAGGGGGTACATAAACGACAATAGGATAAGGCCAAAAAAAATTCAAGGGACATTATAACAACACCACTACAAGAGATTACTTATGAAAAGAAATGGGATTTTCTCAATACATGAGAGGTTATGCCTTAGGGGATATCACACATGACATCACCACCAAGAGAGGAAAAAATCATGGAAAAATAAATTAATGCCTTAGGGAATACTATCCATATAATCACCACCAAGGGGAACATCATATGCCAAGAAAGGTCACACTCTTGAGGGATATCAAGCCCAATATCACCACCAAAGAGGAAATCACATATATCAAGAAGGCCACACTTTGATTGAAAAATTCACACTTCCTAGGAGATGTATGCTATCATCACTAAAAAGGGACCATTCTTTATGAAAACAATCCTCAGGGGACTATATGCCCCCCTTAAAATTTTAGTGCACTTGCTACACTAACTTTTTAAGGAGAAATAAAGGGATCCCAAGAAGGAATGCACTTGGTACAAGGCTATCTAACCCCTTTCCACCCAAGTTCAAGAAACAATGTGAGAAAAATAGATTATGATATGCCACCCCTTGCAAGATGAAATATGATTGCATAAAGCCAAGTTTATACCCCCTATGTATGGTAGTGAGTATGTTATGATACTACAACTACCACATGGCAAGAATTAGAAAATAATGCTATTGATTAAGTGAAGATATTTTTTATGTTTTCATTATTTGTGAAGGACAATAGCCTATACCTCTTGTTATTTCTTGCATGTTGGGATCTATAGGGACATTGATGCCTTGTTCTTTAACACTAGATCCTTTTCCATTATAACCAAATTTTTTCAAAAGTTGATGACCTCTTCCATAAATGGCTTCCATTTCTTTCGAAGAAGATGGATTTTCATAATCTCTCATCATAAGGGGATGTGTAATTTGTGTTTTCCTCTTTGCTAGAAGTTATGGAATTGGATGTTTTTGATTACTTAGTGATATATTGTGTTGATACCATTGTTGCTTCTTTCTCTTTTTCTAAGAAGGATTACAAAAAAATTATTAGTTATTGTATTGAGGATTATTGAGGTTCCACACTAGGAAGGATCACAACTTTATATAAAGAATTTTGAATTATTCCATGATAAGCATGTGATGTTGGAATTAAATACCATAAGGAGATATCAGTAGGTGTGTTACGAAGTGTCTCAACAATATCAAATAATTTACCACTATGCTACTAGATATTAGGTGCTAGTGGGAGGTATGGTTGAGGAAATGGGATGGATGTTGTAGTTTTTTTTGGTTGCTTATTTTCTCTAGTGTTATACGACACATGATTACTAGTAAGTTGTTTTATAAAGCTTAGGATATGACCATGAGGTTTAGAAGGTCCTCTAATGAGAGGACTCTTAGGAGGTCCAAAAATATTTTCAGGAGGCCCAATGATTAGAGGAATCTTAGGAGAACCAAAAGGATTTTTAGGAGGTCCAATAATCAAATCCAATTGTGCATTCATAACCTCAATAGATTTTCCTTTTTGTTGATGATCTTCGATTGAGAGGGGATCAAATGTCACCTTAGTATCTTCACCTATACAATCCATATTACTATATTTTGAAAGAAATGTATTAGTGATTTCATCCTCTTTTATGACAATATCTTCCTAATAAGGAGAGGTGCAAGGAGAGAAACAAACAAGATTCTCATGACACTAAATGATTGGATCTTATAACACCAAGCTATCTTATTCACAAATAGGAGATATTGGAAGAAAACAAGCATGGTTATCATGGTTGTAAAATATTTTATTCTCTTGCACCAAGATAACCTCACACATAGGAGAGATAGTGGGAGAGGGGTCAATAAAAAATAACAAAAGAGGATAAATAAACTCATTTTCGTATGCTTGTAAAAAAAATTCCTTACAATGCTTAACAAGATCTGATAATAGAACATGAAGTTATGTCCTATGGATTAAGCTAGCAATGTTTTTAGCAAAGAAAATAATTACAGAATGGATATGCAAAAATTGATACTAGATCTGGGTAGAGACTAGAGACAAGGTTCTGCATAGTAAATTTTGGCTCGATTTAGCTAGAAAGGGGAGCTCAAGGCACCTATGTATTGCATAGGATTTTAAAAAATTCAAAATTTCACTATGTACTATATTATTTAAGGATCTTAACTCTGTGTGCAAACTAGTTAGATAGTGTGAATATTTTTCTAGAATATAGCCAATTCATGATTGTGTAACTCAAAATGTAAGTGTGCAAGAATGTTGAAAATTCTTGAACAATAAATGAAAAATTTAAATGGAATTTCTATATCTAAGATGCAACAATTAATTGATTCTAATATGCTAAATCTGAAAATAATGATATGAATATGATTTTCAAAAGAAAATAATGCAATTTTTCACTTTTAGGTATATGCAAGATACCTAAATGCATGCAATGACACTTTTTATTTTTGTTTTCAGGTTTAAATGACCTAAAGTAGCTTTATGAATGTAATTTGCATGTAGATTTGAGCTAAAATTGTTGGAAGTTGGAAGATTGTCATTAATGATGTAGGTTGGCGACATGAGCATGAAGTGTATATATTTTTCTTGATCCAATGTTTTAATTAATGTCAAAATTGTTATGATAATCCTATCATAGTTTGGAAGCATTTTTGGTGACATATGTACAAAGAAAGTTGGTTTGAAAAGTATGGCTTATCAAGAAATTGGCTAAGTATTTCCTTTGACAGTTTTGTGGTTCAATGCATCAGTTTTTGGGTGTGCACTTCACCACAAGTTGGTATAACCTTATATGATTATAAATATAATTTTGAGCTCATTAGATGTAGCTATATTCAATATTTTGTGACATTCTGTAGAGTTTCTCAAAAGATATGAATGATAGTGCTCAACCTTGTATATCGTAGTTACTTTTGTACACTGTATCAGTGTGAGAGATTCTGCATTTCTTCGCAGATAATTATTTTGTTTTGTGATGATGAAGATAAGTTAATAGGTGTTAGATAAATGGGAATTCAAAGGAAGATAGAGCTCTTAGGTTTCACATTTGGTGAATTGCATGTACACTTGAAGGTTTTGTGTTTAGGTCTATTTTTGGGTCAACCTAACACATTTGATGTTTTGTGGAGGACGAGCAAGTAACTTTATTTTATGTGGGATTTATATTGGGTCCATTCGAACCTATCTTGATGCAAATTGAATCAATGTACGATGTGTGGATAAAATGTGTAGATTGTATGCAAGTGTTAAGAGATATATGACATGTATGGTGGTTCACCTAAATGTGTGTGATGCAGAATTGAGCAGATTATGAAAAACGTAGAGTATTGATTCAGATTAGTTTGGAGATCATTTTGTACTTCATTGGAACTATAATCTAGAATATGATAAATTTTATTGTATCAATTCAAATAGGTAGTATTTTCAACCCTTCTTTGTTATTTCTCTATGGGTTGTGAGACTTTTTTTGGATAGTGTGTACTATCCTAGTAGTGAGCCTTTTTGTAATATCTTATATTTGGATATAATATATTATGATCTAATCCTCACCGTGGTTTTTTTATTTTTGGGTTTTCCATGTAAAAATATTGGTGTTGATGTGTCATGTGATTTTGTGGTTGTCTTAATGCTTTCACACATCTTTTTAGTTATATTTATTTTGATAATTGGATGACTTAAGTTTAATTGGTTTAAAGGAATATTGATTCACCCCCCCTCTCAGTATTCCGGGTGTTCAATAAAAATGATTGAAATAAAGCCTATTGCAACCTATGATGCAATATGATATGCAATATTTTTAAATTTTATACCTTTTATGATGCAAAAATGGATTCCTAAATGAAAATTACAAAACAATGCAATGCAAAACCTAGATCTAGGATGCAATGCTTCATATTTTAGAAGGTATATAATGTTAACATGCCAAGTTCACTAAAATGAATTATAGAAAATGAGAAACCCTAAGATTTGACTGTAGGGTTTAGGTGATTTTCTTAAAAAAAATATTAAATAATGGAGAGATATTGTGTAGGGATATAAATTTAAATATGGAATGGGGGTTTTGGACAAGGTGTGTGATTGACTTACAACCTAATAGGTGAATCAACCAACCCTTAACCAAATCTAAAAATGTCCTAATAATGAAATGAAATGATTCAATTGAACTAAGGATGCAAATAACCACTTTAGCACAAAAACAATAGATTTGAAATGTCACATAGAAAATCAAATAGTAGAAATAGAATGGAAAGGACACTATGCACCATTGATATAAATTTCAGCTAAATTTTTGGGGATGTTTCCTTTGAGGTTGCTACTGTCCTACTAGGTATTTTTTAGATATGTTTTCATAGTCCTCTAATGTCGGATCTATACTTCCATTTCCTATCTATAAAATTGTCAGATCACTATCGGATATTTATAAAATTGAGTTTCCATGAGTTTTTAAGGCCTAGGGTTTCAAATACAATAATGAATAAACTGTCTTCAAACTCCCTTCAATCTTCAAAATACCTAAAATCTACACATTCACAAAGAGAGGAAATGTTGTGTCATTTTAGGGGCTTTCCTTGGTCAAACCCCATGTTAGGATTTCCATTTCCACAATAGACTTTTCAATGATAAATGGATAAATGAAAGGAAGGAATGATGAAATCACAAAGTTTTGCAACTCACCACCATTCAATGGCTTCCTTGAAGAACTAAAGTCATGCACATCACCTCAAGGTCTTGGATCTTGCTTGCTTGATTTCTTGAATGCGTGAATTGCTTTGTAGACTTAAAAAAGGGGTTAGCCTTCACAAAACAACGAGAACATGAACACATGAACTCACATACACTTTGACATGATGTTGGATCTTGAATTCCTACAATAAATCTCTAACAATTTCTCTTGAGTTGCTAAATAATTCTCTTGATAATTGCTTGATCATAAGTTCTTAATACTTTCTAGATTGCTCTTGGTAATTTCACTTAATGTTCAAATGATGCAATAACTATGTATTTATATGATATTATTCTAATTTCTCAAAACCAAATTGCAACATTTGACTTTAAATATTTGAATTTCAAATAATAAAATGCTAACACTGATATATTTGAATTTGGAGCCAAAATAGGGGGACATAGGCCCTAGGCGACAGTTTCCTAGCCCTATTTTTGGAAGTTTAAAGACTCGAGGAAAAAGTATTAAATGAGATAAAAAAATTTAATCTTGAAAATTATTGAAAAAATATTTAAAATAAGCTATGGAATACATAATTTAGGAAATCAAGTGCTTAATTAGGCTCAATAATTTAGGGGGACCAAAACAAAGTGTGAAATTGTCAAGGGTGGCAATTTATGATGCTAGAACTAGATATATAATATTCCACCCATGAGATATCATAATGTTATGTTGATGGAACTCATTGAGCTATTAAACATAGATACATCCACCTTTCATCTCCCAACAGGGGAGATGATAGTTACACTTGAGGATATACACTAGATCTTTAGGCTTCCCACGTGAGGTGAGACTATCCACTTTGATTAGATATGGACCCTTCGTAAGATTAGGAGGGATATATACTACTCCACTAGCCACCACATAGAGTCTGATTTTAGGGGTCATATCAAGCTTAAGTGGCTTTTGCACTCTATTTACAACTGATTCAATAGATCATGTGTGTTAGCATCACCTTACCCCTTGCACCTAATTGGTGAGGTTCACACCTTGATCAAAGCCTAGTTCATATGATACAAGTGATGGAGGAGCATCAAATAGTATATGCCTAGGGACATAACATGTTAGTGCACTTGTATTATAATTTTGGTCACTTCATCTATCAAAAGGGTCACATCATTATAATCTATACTCTACTTTAGGTGTGGGCCTTTGAGCACATCACATGTACAAGACCTACAAGATTCCCTATAACATCTCCTTATAGCTATTTGTGATCCTTCAGTTATACACTCAGGAAATCCTAGTAGTATGAAGATCTATTATACTGGAGAGTCAGATTCGATCATCTACAAGATTATAATATTGTAGGAGACCATATATGACTCTACAAAAGTGGCTAGGTCTAGCATATCAACTATCCAAGATGTAGGAAGACAAGTCATTCATTAGACGACATGACTACATCATTATACATAATTTTTTAATATGATCATGTGATGAGACAGTTCATCCAGCTCCAGAAAACACCTAGCTCGTGGCCTACATATCTGAGATCTACACGTAGTAACACTAGGCCACAGGAAATTTTCCATCCTACGCTTGCAAATGTCACCTATAGTGGCTCATAGAATGAGGAAGATGCACATCCAACATTTGATGGGGATGATATTGGCATGCCAATTACATATGATAGGTGGTGGAGGATAGTATGACCTACTCGTGTCTTCCCTTACGGTCATACCACAGGTGATCCCAAGTCTTGGAAACATTGGCAAGGGGATGATTTAGAGAGAGAGTACAAGGATGTAGATAGAGATACTATAGATGATGATGATTTAGAGGAGGGGGATCATAAGCCTACAAGAGAGGATCTTGAGGAGATACCTACATTTAATTCTCGTGTGACATGAACACACCCTATGGCCACAAAGGGTATCCCATCCCACATGCTTGGACATAGTAGCCATGCACCTTCTGCCACACCACCAACCTATCAATGGAGTCTCGATACAACACCCATAGTGTCTTATCGAGATCTTGATTGGTGAGTTAGTGATCTAGGTGATGTGATATGCTATTTATATTTTTGACATATGATTAGCTTAGTTATGTTTATGTATGGTATACTATTCTGACTTATTTCATGTTTTCTTGGTTACAGTTGGGACATGATATTGGCTTGACTTCTCCAACCAAGCCACCATAGATATGGTTCAATCGATGCCACCACCTAGTGTAGGGTGCCATACTGACTTGCTCAAGCCCCTGTCATGATGGAGGAAATCTTATGATGATGTGATGAGGACCATTGATGATGATAAATTTGAGAATGAGGAGGTTTAAGCTAGAGAGGAGTAGGTGAGTTCCGCATACAAAGAGCTTAGAGTTACACATGAGGATCTTAGAGCCACTTGATTTCCTATTGAGAGTGAGGTACAAGCCTCTCTATGTGAGTAACTTAGCTAGGTGCAGGAAAAGAGGGATCACATCAAGCAAGAGTAGGTCACAACACTTATATATGAGGCTACAATAGTAGGATAGCTTCAAGGTCTACAAGAGTGGATTAGCTCCAGGATCCATTCTTGATCCACCATCTCACAATGGGCACCACTACTAGACCTCGATGAGTTTGGTAGTCATAGACCTACTTAGATGTATTTTGTTATTAAACACCACATTATGGTGACTATGACGTATATGAAATTTATGATCTATACATGAGCATGTTTTTATTTCTATGAGTTATATGTTCTTGTATTTTGTTTTAGATTAGGTTTCAATTTGATCTATTAAGAAATATTGATGAGATTATTTAACAAATGCTTCCATGATCTAATGTTTATGTGATGAATGTGATCTAATTAAACACTTATGTCTACTTAGATGCTACATTTTTCGTTAAGTGTAATCATGTTAAACTAAATTCCCTTATGATCTAACTTTAAAATTAAATGCATATAATGATATAATTTAACATAACATAAACATGATTGAATAGTATACATAAAGAAGCAATAATCCAAATGAATGAATAATTACTTGTAATAATTTAAGACACAATTTTTTATATCAAGAATGAACCAATGTGAGATAAAATAGAGACTATTTACTTAATCTAACAACATGATTTAACCCACATACTATTTAGAGAGATTGCTAAGTGTAATATCTGTGCAAATGCACTAAATTCATTGGTTCTTTTAGAGGTGTTCCATACATTTCCTTAAGTGTATACACTCCATACCCATAAAACTCGTCAATGTTATAAGGTGATAACTAATTTGGGCTAAAATTTCCTTTCTCATTTGGAATAGCATTGAAATTACATTGATTTTAATACAACATCAGATCCCCCTTGTTGAATGAATGAAGAATGACATTATCATTATACTAATGTTGTATGATTTTGGAGTAATCTTGAAGATGCTTGAGAGCATTTATATGCTATTCATCAAGCATTTCAAGTTATTGAAAACACTGCTCCCTATAAGTGTTGTTATCAATAAGGCCACTAAGAGAAACTCACAAAGAAGAAATTTCTAACTCTAAAGGCATTATTGCATTAGCTCCATAAAAAGGGTTGTATGGTGTGTTCCTTGTAGATGTGTAAACACTTGTGTGATAATCCCATAATGCATAAGAGAGTTGAGTATGCCAATATTTTTTATGCTTATTAACCATTTTTTGCAAGATTTGTTCAATTTTCTTATTTGTTGCTTCTGCTTGACCATTGGATTGCAAATAATATGGTGTAGAAAAATGATGTTGAATGTGAAATGTTTCCTAAAATTTCTTAACTTCCTTATTCTTAAATGGTGCTCCATTATCCGTAACTAGATATGAAGGAAGACCAAAGCGTGCCATAATATTTTTTATGATAAAATGATAGATTACATTAGCAGTCATGGAATAAAGAGGAATTTCCTCTACCACTTCATGAAGTAATCTATATAAGTGATTATAAATGTATGTTTTGAGAATGAGGGAGGGGATATATTTCCAATAGAATCCATACCCCAAACCAAAAATGGAAAAATGGCGACTTGGGTATGAAGTTCAAATGTAGGAGCATGAATCAAATTTTCATGTTCTTGACACTTGTGACTTTTCTTAACATGATCAAAAAATATTGTTCCATTTTTTTCCAATAATAATCGATACAAATTAACCTTTGAACCAATGATTATCCTTTGAAATTTCACTTGCATGGGCTTCCTCAAGGGCCATAGGAATTTCATATTTGTTTAGACATCTAAGGAGAAGACCATTAAATGATCGCCTATACAACACATCAGCTAAGATTATATGAAAAGCTAAAAAATTTCGTATAGGAGCCCTAGTATTTTTAGTGGTTGGCTTAGGAAAGATGCCATCCTTTAAATAATTAAATATTGGTGTGTACCACTCATTTAAAATTTCAATATTAGCAACTACTGTTTCTTTTGTATTTTCATTTATTGAGGGTTTGGTGAGAGTGTGAATAAAAAATGTGAAGTCTAAAGAAGTATCATCGAGAGACACAAGGGAAAAAACATTTTCCATTGCATTTGCATGTTAATTATCCTTTTGTGACACATTGAAAATAGTGTATGCCGTGAAATGCTCAAATATTGTTAATGTGAGGTTTCTATACTTAGACAACTTATTATGTTTTGCTTGATAGGATCCATTAACTTGTTTGATGATTAGGTGGGAGTCTTCATATACACGAATGTGTTGAACATCTAAGGAAAGGCCACACATAATCCTATGATAAGAGCCTCATACTCAGTAGTGTTGTCTATACATAGGAAATTTAGGCAATAGGATAAAGGAATTGGCTTCCCTAAGGGAGGTACTAATATAACTCTAGCACCAGAGCTAGTTTGACACTTAGAGCCATCAAAGTATAATTCACATGTTTCATTATCATCAATTTTCAACACCCTTCTTCAGGAAAGGAATATTGATTTGGTAATGCTAATGGAAAAGGAGCCTCAACTAAATGGTTGATCAACAGTTTCCATTTGATTTATTTTTGAGAAATGAATTTAAGGTTGAACTCAGTTAACAACATAATCCATTCAACTAGGTGGCCTGATAAATCAGTTTTAGCAAAAAAGGTGTTTTAAAGGAAAAATTTTTGTGATAACCTGTAGTTCGACGTTTAATAAATAATGTCTCAACTTATTGGTAGTGATCACAAGAGGAAAACATTGTTTTTCTATAGTTTTTAACTAGTTTCATAATCAATTAATGTTTAATAATGTAATACATAGGATTCTATTTACCATTCTCATCTTGTTGCATTAATAGAACCTCAAGGGCATGTGTTGGAGCTAATAGATAGAGGATAAAAAGATTTCCTAGTACTATCAGTTGTAAATTAGGAGGATTGACTAAGCATTGTTTCAAGTATTCAAATATTTTTTGACAATCTTCATTCTATTTAAATTCTGAATCTTTCTTGAGGAGTTGAGTCAAGGGAAGAGTCTGATTTTCCATTGATTCACAAAATGGTGAATAGCTTGTATCTTTCCTTTTGAGCTACATAATTGCAAAATATTCTTAGGAGGTAGCATGTTTATTATTGCATCAATCTTATCTTTTTCCAGCTTAATGCCTCTATGTGACAATATAAATCCCATCAACTTTCCACTATCCACACCAAATACATATTTATTCAGATTAAATCTCATGTTGTACTTATGGATTCTTTCAAAGATTTGATGAAGTATTTTGGCATGATTTTGACGTGTTATAGACAACCAAAATATCATAAACATAGTCTTCCAAAATGTTGTGCATGTAATCATGAAATATTAACATCATAGCTCTTTGATATGTTGCTTCAATATTTTTCAATTTGAAAGGCATGACTACCCAAAAAAATATTCCCCAAGGTGTAGTGAAAGCTTTTTTATATTGATCTTGAGGGATAATAAAAATTTGATTATACCCTAGAAAACCATCCATGAATGATAATAATGCATGTCCCACGGTTGAATCTACTATCATGTCAATTTTAGGAAGGGGGAATAATCTTTTAAAGATTTCTTATTAAGATGACGAAAATTCGTACACATCCTAATGTGATTATCAGTTTTTGCCACCACCACAATACTAGATATCCCAAGTGCATAATCAATAGGGTAGATGAAACCAACTTGTAATAGATTTTCAATCTTAGCCTTAACTAATAAAGCAACCTTAGAATTAATCTTGTGTATCTTTTGTCTCATGGGTTTAGCATCTTTTCAAGGATGATGTTATGCAAGACTATCTTAGGGTCAGTACCCGACATGTCTAAATAAGTCTTGAAATGTTGTGAAATGGAAACCTAATTTGGTTTTTACCTTAGGGTTTGACACCTAATTTCCAAAATTTTATGAAGGGGGTTAGGAAAAGAGGGGGGAATGTGATGGATTGGAAAGAAAAGGATGGAATGAGGGTTTGATGAATTTGGAAAAGGTATGAGATTGACTTACAACCTAAAAGGTGAGTGAACCAAACTTTAACCAAATCTAGAAATTTCCTAATGATGAAATGCAATAATTTAACTAGGTTAATGGTTCAATTTACTATTCTAATGCAAATAAAAAAGGATAGAAGTTCACAAAAAAATTCAGACAACAAAAATGAGTAGAGCATCACACCATGCACCTATGATTCAAGTCTAGGGTAGGAAATGAAAGAAATAGACACCTAGGGTGTGAGCGTCATTTTATGATTTTCTAGATCTATTTATGGGGTCTTCTTATGTTGGATTTGAGCTTTTAATTTCTACTTTCAGTTTTGTCAAAAAGTTACCAGATATTTTTGAACTAATTTTTCGTAGCTTGACAAGATGTATGTCTTCAAATGGAACAATGAACAATTTTCCTTCAAATTCCTTTCAATGTCCTTCAAACATGAGATCTACACATTCACAAAGAGAAGAAATATTGGGCCAGCTTATGGGTTTACTTAGCTAAACCTCCTATAAGTGTTTCCAATTTCATAATGGAAATGCGAATGATAAATGGATAATGAATAGGAAGAAATGATAAAATCACAAAATATTGCAACTCACCACCCTTCAATGGATTCTTTGAAGGACTGAAGTCATTCACATTACCTCAAGGTATTGATCTTACTTTCTCAAATTTTTAAATTCTTGAATACTTTGGAGACCTACAAAAGTGTTAGCCTTCACAAAACAATGATAACATGAACATGCATAAAATCACATAGAATTATAAATGAGGTTAGGATCTTGAATTGTTGCAATAAAGCTCTTAAAATGTTTCTCTTTAATTGCTCAATAGTGCTCTTTATCATAAGTTTTCCAATAATTTTCTTGTTATCTCTTGTTAGATAGATCTTATGCAAGAATTAAGTATTTATAGGAATATATTCAATTTCCCAAAAAATAAATTCTGATGGTTGACTTTGGGCAATTGAAATTCAAATAATAAATTTCCAAAATTGACATGTTTTAATTTAAAGGAAAAATAGGACACTCACGCCCAAGGCATGAGTGTCTTGGACCTATTTTCTAGGATAGTTGGTGTCGGGGGAAATGTCTTAGATAAATGAAAATTGATTCTTGCTTATAATTCCTCAAAAGTTGTCAAAAATAGGCCATATAATGCATAATTTAGAAAATCAAAAACTCAATTAGGTCCAAAAATTTAAGTGGGGGACCAAACATAAGGTGAAATTTTCATGGGTGACAATTTATTATGCTACATTTATCCCCCACTTTAGTGAGAGTATGAACTTACACTTAGACTCACACTAAAGTAGAAGATCTATGTCAAGAGAGTCCTAATTGTCCAAATTTTGAAGTGATAAGATGACTAAGGATTGAGGGGGAGTGCACAAGCCCCTAGCATTCAAAATCCCATGGCAAAACAAAATAAGCACAAAGGAACACACACATGTCTGATATGTAGCAAGACAACATTCACTAACATACAATGTCAAAATGAAATGCAAAAAGAGGGTATGGATTAGAAAGTTGTATTATGCTAGGACCCATACAAAAGGAATTCATGACTCACACAATAGGAAAGTCTGATATTTTCTAAGTGAATCACAAACCAAAAGGAACATGGGCTAGTGAGGACCATTTTTCACTAGGTGCTTGGCCCCAAGACAAGATTGCAAAATGAGAAACACACTAGGTGTAGTGAGGACCATTTTTCACTAGGTGTGTACCCATAATCATGCCAATAGTTAAACTCCCTAATAACGTTGATAAGGTGCTACAAAATGATAAAAACACTATACTAATGCTACACTAAGTTCAACACTTGTGAACAAAGTGAAGCAAAGAAAAATACAAATGTCAATGCAATACTAAGTCCAGCCCCTATGAACAAAGTGAAGTAAACTAATGCCAATGTGTACCCCCACTTTAAATAAATTGATAAACATCATGTTGTGAGAAATTAATTTAAAGTAAAAAATGATAAATGTTATGCAAAGAAATATCACAAGAGATTATTTGGAAAGCCCTATGCTAATGATATGTTTCCAAATAAATATTCATCATGATGAGGGGTTTCCCCAAAATACAATGCAACATACAACATAAAAAAGAACACTAAGGGATCCATAGATCCCGGATCAATATATGTCCTTACTATATTAATATAATAGAGCTTGAAATTGACATCATTCCCCAAATACTTGTGGAACAATGAACACCAAAGAGGAATGACACATAGAGAGAGAAGAAAAAAATATTTTGGGTCAACATGGAAGAGACCTAAATGTCTAAACAATTTACATTATCCCCAAAAGGAAAACACCAGATAAAAAGAAAAGACAAAGTTTACAACATATAGAAGAATGAAGATACAAATAGAAGAATGCCACGACGGGTTCATTTCCTTTGAATCCCTACACCAATGAAGCAACAAGGGTCATTCAAAGAAACTCACAAAAATAAAGAGACACCAAGCAACACAACATAGGAGATCACATCACATGTAAGAAAACATAAAGAACACATGAAGCAACATAAAGGAGCACCTTACATGCAAGCTGACCTAAAGCAGGTTATTTGCATCCCATCTTCCTCATCATAAATAGAAGGTGAAAAAGTAGCTAAAGGGAATACAACAAGTGCCATACTAGGAGCATATCTAGGTGCAACACTTGGTAGGTCACTCTCATCAGGAGGATCAACACTATTTCCCCCATCTAAATTCATTTTCTTTGAAAATAAAACATTAAGCTCATTATGCACCTCTTCATCAATTTTAACAATTTCATCATCATCATCCAAATTGATCAACAATGGGAGGTTTTATGAAAATTACAGTTGAATTTTCTTGTTTCATTTCTTGTTTTGGTCAAATTTGTATTTCTTTTTGAGTTTTTTCCATAGGTGTTGGATTGTCATGCATTTTTTAATTCTTTTCTTCCAATTAACGAGAAATAGCATGATGCATATGCCTATGATCTTTAGCATTTTAGTTTCTTTTTGCATGATTTTTAATTTATGATGGGGTAGGAGCAAGTTTTTCAATCATTGGTTTATTTTCTTCCTGTTGTCACCTAGAATTGCACCCTATGTAAAGTTTACAAAAAACTAAGCATTCTAGAGCAACATGGGGTCATCTCAAGGCTGTGGGTCACCTATAACTGAAATGAACCTCTGGAGAAGGCCAGATTCCTTTGGATATCACCTAAACTACTGATTCTTTGAAGGGAAAGGGATAAGGAGTACATAAATTAAAGGACTACACTAGGGTGATACACCAAACTATTTGAGAAATCATGAAATGAACACAGGAAGAACATACACTTGAAAGCCTAATTGCTATTCTTAGAACAACCTCTTTTAGATTTAATGCTTTAGTCCTAACAGGTTTGAACTACATACACATCTTAGGAAGGAAAGATTAATTTCACAGCTCTAAGATATGAATACAAAATTATAAAACACAGTTAAAGACTTTGCATGTTCAAAAGAAAGATACAGAAATGAGAATCAATACAAACATGAACACAAGCCTCCAAGGTAAACTCTGTGTTGTATTTAGGATTCCAACTAAGTTACATAAAACATACATTGAATGAGAAAGGATTAATTGAAAATCACTAACTCTTCAGAGTGTGCCATCAGAACTATTTACAAAAAGGCAAAAAATGCCTTATATATAGACTGTATGTCGGCCCCTTAGGGCTTACAAAAATATCCTAGTTTTAAAGAAAAAGATCTATCTTAGATCTTTGATGAATTAATTGCAGAAGCCTGCATGTCCCTGTTGTTGGTGTTAGTGTGAAGAACCGCTCTTGGAAGCCTTCTTCAGATATTCTTCAGCTACCGCATTCATTCGATCCATCGTGTCTGGTTGAGCTACTTTGGCTACACCTTGAATGCTCTAAGCCTGCAACAAATACACATTGCCCTTCATCCTATTGATTCTCTTCAGACTGCCACGGTTTACCTTTAGATTTCTCTGATTGGATGAGTGAAATCCACGCAGCTTCTTCGGGCGGTCAAAACTTCCCTTATAGAACCGCATATCGGTGAGACACTAATCGTGTCTCCCCGATGTGGTTAAATCTTCTCGTAAGCATCAACAAGACATGGAGCCATCGTTGAGAGCTCCTAGCGAGACCTAAAGATCATACTGATGCTACCAGAGACATCGGTGAGACACCATTTATCACCAAGAGATTAGTGGGTTGATGAGTCAAGTGGAGATCCCTCTCTATTGCTGAGACCACACGATATTGGTAAGACATCACTCCAACAGTCAATCGCTATATCAATGAATTTCATGTCGGGGAGACCATCGCCGATGTTTGTAGAAGTCATCCCACCGGGCTCTTTTTCTTCTATTGGCCGGACATCCTTATTTCAGGAAGAGGTTGTGCCAAAGGCACTTTAGCTTTGGCAAACACATATTTCGTTTCACTTCGGCAAGACTCCTTGGTATCGTTGAGACATCACATAGAAATCCCTTCCATTCGATGAACTCTTCATTTGACAAGACACCTAGCGAGACCCCTTGCTATCGACGTGACCTCTTGTGTCACCGAGACATTTCATAGAACTCCCCCTCTTCTTGGCGAATTCCTTTTCTTTCTGAAGGCTTCACTGCTTGGTGAGACTCATGCCGAAGTATGAACCCTAGGCCGACTTCTTTTCTTTCAGCCTGACTCCTGCCAGTCAGTAAGAGGTCCCCCCGAGCTCCTTATGTTATGTCGAAAGCTCCTCCGTTGTCGGTGAGACCCACGCCAAACACCCCAGTGAAATACCGTCGATGTAACCCTTGCCAGTCGCTGAGACATTATTGCGAAAGCTTCAAGTCTTGGCCAGGCCTTTCTTTGTATTCGGTGGTTCCTTCATACTTCGGCAAGACCTACGCTGAAGGAAATATCCTTTGGTGAACTCCTCATTCGGCAAGACATTTGATTTCGGCGGGACATCCCGGCGAAGTCCCTTAGTTACACCAAGGTTCTTTTGTGTCGGCGGGACTCCTATCGAAGACAACTACATCGAGGTCCATCCTTTCCTTTTGGCGAGACTTTCATCCTCACCAAGACCTCCCGACGAAGCCCCTCACTTTTGTCGAAAGCATATCTCGCTCTGAGACTCTTCACACGTCGGCGAGACATTGAACCTTCGCTGGGACCTCTTACCGAGTGCTGTAGGTCTCCCCGAACCCCGTGGTCACCGAGAGTCTTGGCGAATGACGGTTGAATGGCCTATCGGCTAGGGAAATCCACACAGTAAGAGGTCACACCGAACCCTCTCTGTTATAGCAATAGGCTCTGCAAGCTCATTCGACATGACAAAAAATAGGTCTCAGTGACCTGCTCAAGATGGAATGAATCAAACAGTCAGTCGGCCAGATAGTAGGAGAGTCTGGCCGACTTTCTCCTTGGATGATTTTCATGCTGAATCTTCCTAGGGTGGCTTCTCCCATTGAGTTCCCCATGACCTAGCAACAGATGTAGAGTCTTTGCCCTTGTGTGAATGTCCCACTGGCCTCTGAAGATCTAACATTTGGTTATCTCACCTGATTTAACTGTAGGTGAAATGGAGGCAACAATTATGGCAACCTTTGCGGGATGTTTTCCTACTAAACATGAGAACCAGTGACTAGGCTTATCCATTGGGCATGGAGTCATTAGGAAACTCAGAGAACAAATAAAACATCAGTCGGCACATGGTTGCGATTCGCATGAGACTTATAGGACACAACAGGTTGCTAAAAATGGCAAGATGGGGGAAACTAAAAGAGAAAATATATACTGTGGTGAAATAGCACTTATGGAAAACATAAAGCCTAAACTATTATGTACAATAGATAGACCCGACATATTTGAAAACAGGGCTTAAGGTGTATCCCATTGATTGGTATAGGAAGCACTTAACCTTTTGTTGTAGCTAGTTGATATGCATTGTGCTCCTTACAACCTATGATAATAAATGGACCAGTCCACATATTGTCAAACTTGGTGTGATGGCCTGGTTTGCTTTTCAGAACATCCCATTTGAGCACGAGGTCTCCCTCCTTAAAATATTTTGCTGTAGCCTTTTTTTCGAATGTTCTCTTTGTCTGGAGCTGATGATACTCTACAAATTTCATTGCTCTGTCCCTTGATTCTTTGAATTCCATGAGCTCTGAATACCTCACAAACATGGGGTCCTGCTCCTCAAACATCTCCAACTGGCGGACAATATCAAGAGCTGGAAGCTCCACGGATAGTGGCAATCTTGCCTCTTTACCATAGACCAACATATATGGTGAGTTACCAACATACCTCTTAGGGGTCACTCTGTCTTCCCAAAGAGCATTCTTTAAACTATTGGGCTAGGTCCTTTGGTTGTCCTCTATGGTTCTTTTAATAATTCTGATGAGGTTCTTATTTGTGCTCTTAGCTAGGCCATTACCTTGAGGGTAATAATTTGAAGATGTGCTCAAATGAATGCCATGGTTAACGGCCCATTCAGTTACCCTTAGACCTATGAATGCAAGGGCGTTATCGGATATGATGGAGTCAGGTACTCCAAACCTAGTGACTATATCTTCATAGAAGTTCAACACTGAGGATTCCTTTGCTTCCTTCAATGCAACTACTTCTATCCACCTTGTAAAATAGTTAGTGGCTATAAGTACCCATTTGTGACCAGCACTGGAAGGTGGATTTATTGGTCCAATAAAATCAATGCCCCATCTCATGAAGGGTTGTTCTACTTGAATTGGATGCAGGGGCATAGCAGGCAACTTTTCTTTTCCTAAAAACAAAGCACATTTGACACACTTTTTTGACCAAGCATACACATCTTTGAAAAAACTGGGCCAGTAGTAACCAACTCTCATAACCTTCTAGGCAATAGTTCTGGGAGCAAAGTGACCTCCTGTAGCTCCATCATGAAATTCATGAAGCACTTTTTCAATTTGGTCACTGTGAATGCATATTAACAGGACACCATTCAAATCTTTCTTAAAAAGAACATTGCCCATCAGCACATATGGTATGGACTGTAGTCTAAAGTATCTTCTTTTGGCTCTGTTTAGACCTAATGGGCATTGACCAGTTTGTAGAAATTGGGTCATATCTTGAACCCAATTAGTTATCCCCATGGGCACATCATCTTGAGCATCTTGAGGCTCATTTGTATTGGCAAGCACAACATCCTTTTCTTGTTCACTTTCACTGCTCGAACCTGAAGCAAGCTATTCACAAAGACATTTACCTCTAACTAGTTTGGTGATGCTAATATCTACATTGTACTCCATGACCTTAGTGATCCACCCTGCTCTTTTTTCATTCAGATCCTTATTCAACAGAAATTCCTTCACACTTGAGTGTGCAACCAGAATATGAACCTTATTGTTTGAAAGCAAAGGTTTAAATTTCTTCAAACTTCTAATCATAGAGAGGACGTGCTTTTCAACAAATGTATACCTTTCTTCGTAATCAGCAAGTATTTGGCTAAAGAAGGCTATGGGTTGCTCCAAATTATCGCTATTCTTCTGAACCAGCATAGCAGAGATTGCACCACTACTACCAAAAGCATATAAAAAGAAGTCTTTAGAGAAGTTAGGGTTTACCAATGTAGGAGCAGATGCTAACGCCTCCTTGATTTCTCCAAAACTATGCTTTTCCTCCTTTGCCCAACTGAAGACTGCATTATTCTTTAACATAGTTTTTAGAGGTTGTAGTAGGTTCTCCACATCTGGAATGAACCTTCTCAGAAAGTTGATCTGTCCCAGAAAGCTCTGTAGGCCCTTCTTGTGATTAGGCAATGGCAACTCAAGTATGGCTCTGACTCTTTCAAGGTCAATAGTGATTCCTTGCTTTGACAATATGTGTCCTAATAGTTTCCCTTCGTGGACAACAAAGATACTCTTCTTTGGATTGAGGGAGATACCAAACTCCCTACACTTTTTAAAAACTTTCCTAAGATGTAACAGATGTTCATCAACCTTCTTAGAATAAACTGTGATGTCATCTAGGTAAATCAGTATAATCTTGTTGATCAAACTTTGAAATGCCATGTCCATGGCTCTCTGAAATGTGGCACCAACATTGGACAGACCAAAAGGCATCTTTTTGTATGCCATGGTGCCCCACTTAGTTATAAAAGTAGTCTTAAACTGATCTTCCTCTTTAACCAGCACCTGATTATATCCTGAAAAACCATCTAGGAAGGAAAACCTTTCAGAACCAGCAACCTCTTGTAAGATTTGTTCCATGGAGGGTAGTGGGTAGTGGTCTTTTAGAGAGGATCGGTTAAGATCCCTAAAGTCTACACAAAGCCTTATCTCACCACTTTTCTTTCTAACCAGTACAAGATTAGAAACCCAAGAAGTGTGTTTAATAGGGAAGACAATACCCCCCTCAACTAGTTTAGTCAGCTCCTTAATCATTAGGGGCTCAAGTTTAGGATTCAAGGGCCTTTGTTTCTGCCTTACTGGCTTGGTGTTAGGTTCTAATTCAATTGTATGCTGAGCAATATGGGGATCAAATATTTTCAAATCTAAATACTCCCAAGCAAAGACATCATGAAACTCTTGGCACAAAGCAACAAAAGCTTGTCTATCTTCAGGTGAACAAAGTTTTCCTATCTTAAGAAGTTTACCTTTGAAAATCTCTAGCTCTTCATAGTGTTCTTCTTTGATTTGCAAGCCAACTCTACCCTTTTTTAGCTGATCATCAGTACTGAAAATTGACTCTAAGGTAACCAAGTCTTTGGGAAACTTGTTTGTCTTCAGCTGTATGACCTGATCACCATACTGCTGCTTGAGTTTTGTTTGATTCACCATGGAGAATTGATCTTCCTCAAAAAAGAAGGAAAGGATATGCTCATCACTATCAAAGACTTTCCAGTGAATGTTGTTGTCAGGAATTGAGGGTTTGACTACAACCTTCACATACTGCTGCACTTTCTCTTTGCTGATGTCATTTGGAATATCAAACTGTGCCCCGATGGCTGCAAGCCTGTCAGCATGCTTGTTCTGATTTCTTGGGATAAACACTAAGTTAAAGGCATCAAAATCTTTGAGCATGTTCTAGACTTTGTTTCTATAAGACTTTAATGTGTCATTTTTAGCAAAATTCAGGCCCCTTACTTGATTAACAACTAATTCGCTGTCCCCATGGACTTTCAAGTTGGTTATTCCCCTCTTTCTTGCCCACTCTAGACCTTGAACAAGGCCTTCATACTCAACAGTGTTATTGGAGCATGCAAAAGCAAAATGGAATGCAGAGTAGTACCTATCCCCTTGAGAAATCAACATTGCACCTCCTCCTACTCCATTTTTACTTCTAGAACCATCAAAGAACATCTCCCAAAGTCCATTAAGCAGTTGCAATAACGGATTTGCATCTTTCTCCAAGTTTGGAATCTCTGTATCAGGCTCAAGGATGACATAGTTGCCCATACCAGCATCTTGAATGAGGTCTAAATGACTGTCCAATACATTTTCAACTACCCATTCATGCAACAGCACATTAGGAACAACTTCTGATTGGAGTTCTTGAGCAGCAGCTAGTTCATTGTTAGTAAAAACAACACAATTTGCATTTGTAGCAGAAGGAGTAGCATTGATGGGGCTTGGGTTATATGGCTCAATGTTGTCTTTGGCCAACCTTTCAGACTTGATGGTAACCTTAGTCCCATATCTCATTCTAAATAGCATATGTGACCAATCGGCCGACACATAACCGCCTATCTTGGCTGTAAAGTCTTTAGATAAACACAAGGAAAAGAAAGGTGGAAGGTCTATGACACATGTGTCTTGAGGGACTAAAAATTTTGGACAAGCATGCAAAGTGAGATTTAGATCCTTGATAATACCCAAAGTATTAACCGAAGTGCCATCCAATTGGATCACTCCCTTCTCCAAAGGCTAGTATTTTAGTCCAAGTTTGTCAGCAATCTATTTTGGCATGACAGAGCTGCTAGCCCCACTATCTACCATATAGTTATGGATTAATTTATCACCAATAATCATAGACACGTAGAAAGGAGGTGGTTTAACTCCTTTTTCAATCTCTATGCAAGGCTGCTGATCATTTCCCTGAGAATTATTTGTTAACACAGCTCTAACTTGACCTATTGGGGGCTCAGATTCATCAGACATTTTCAAACTTGATAGGGCTGATTGTAACATATCCTTTTGACTGGGGATGACTAAAGAATCCCACATAGACATGGTTACATTTTTCCTTTTCATAATATCAAGAATGTTAAAAGGTACAATTGGATTTTTATTGTGTACCTTTACACCAGTGTGATCAGCTTGTAAGTGTGGTTGCTCCTTGTCTGGGAGTTGCTGATCTCTTTGCCAACCACTAGTCACTCGAGAGGTAGATGGTTCCACAGCTTCCGCCCTTCCTCTATCAACTACTTGGTCAAGCTCAAATGCTCTCTTCTTTGCCCTGATGTTAGCTGCAACTGGAGAGCTATCCTCATTCAACCCACAAAATATTTGACCTTGCCAATTAAGCAGGGTCGTATCATTGCTTAATTGGTCTTGATGTTGTGAAGATGCATCATTGTATGCACTCTGCTGTGAACCTGAAGCATTCTGTACCATCAGTGCTTGATTGATGAGTCCATTTGAACAAGTGGTTTGATTATGAGGCTGGTTACAAGGGTAGCACCACTCATAATCAGCTGCTAAGTTGTTTTGAGTGGGAACCAGGTCCCTGATTGCACTAACAGGTGCTGGAGCATAGGCCTGTAAAGGACTTGTGTTCATACTCTGTCTTGGTCCCTGATAATTGCCCTGATACTACTGTCTATTCCCTTGGAATTGCTGCTGTTGACCTTGAAAAGGCTGACTAGAGGCCTCATTTTGCTGTTGATAAGTCCTAGAATAGGTCTGTTGCTTTTCCAAGTTCACCAACTTGTTACCAAAATTCTGTAAAAGACTTTTGATCTCTTGTAATTCATTTGATGAGCTTGAAGCAACACTTTATTGCTTGTTAATGGTTTGAACAACAGCTGGTAGAGGTGTGAAAGGAGGTATTTGCAAAGGGATGTTTGCATGAATTTCTAGAAATATGGGCATTGGTGGCCTGGGAGCCAGCTTACCAGCTTGAATTAAGCTATTTTTCAGCTCTGATAGCTATTTCAAAGGCATCTGGTAAGGACACTCCTCCCATTGACTGTATCATAATATCTATATCGCTATTCAGAGCCCTTAAAAAATATAAAAATGCGTATTCTAGAGGTAGCCTCACCATTGCAGGGATTCTATCCCAAGTTTTGTGAAATCTAAAGTTGAAATCATTCATTTGCTCTTGTGGAGCCCTCTTGATTGTAGTCAATTGCTCCAGTAGAGACAAGTTGTCAGACCTGTCTTAGAATTGTTTGTGCAGCTTGTCTCCAAATTCATCCCAAGTTGCAATTGAACTGACTGGTAGGCTCCTATACCACTGTACATCTCTTCCTTTTAGCAAAGCAGCCAGTAGTATCATTGCAACGTCCTCTTGGGTTATGTGATGGACTCCACATAGCGAAGCCACATCTCACATGTGTTCAATTGGAGTAGTTTGATCTTCTCCCATGAAAGTTGGAAAACTCTTCAAGGCTGCCATTGGGATATCATTGTGTTGTGCTAGATTCAAGGGACTCCCTCTATTGAAAGCAACGAAGGGTTGATTCCTTGGAGCGGCCATTGGAGGTATCTGAAGCGGATTTGTGGGTGGAGCAAGATGAGACCCTACAGATGGAGGAGTGGACTAAGTTCTTCTAGAATAGATAACTGTTGTTCCTCTCTTCTCTGTTGCTATGCCTTTCCTTCTTGGTGGTGACAGCTGCAAATATTCAAATGAACCTGAATTGCCTCTAGTTTGAACTTTTCTCATAAACTATAGAAGGCACTGATTTCTGGGGTTCTTCTTCTTTGTGGAGTCGTGAAGTATGCCAAAGGGCTTCTATAAAGCCTGATAATTCATTGGCTGCATACCAAACCAGTAGTTAAAACAAAATCCAGTCCCACCGGGCATGCCAGAAACTGTTGTCACCTAGAATTGCACCCTGTGCAAAGTTTACAAGAAATTGAGCATTCTAGAGCAACATGGGATCATATTAATGCTGTGGGTCACCTATAACTGAAATGAACCTCCGAAGAAGGCCGACTTCCTTCGGGTATCACCTAAACTACTGATTCTTTGAAGGGAAAGGGATAAGGAGTACATAAATTAAAGGACTACACTAGGGTGAGAAATCATGAAATGAACACAGGAAGAACATATACTTGAAAGCCTAATTGCTATTCTTAGAACAACCTCTTTTAGATTTAATGCTTTAGTCCTAACATGTTTGAACTACATACACATCTTAGGAAGGAAAGATTAATTTCACAGCTCTAAGATATGAATACATAATTATAAAACACAGTTAAAGACTTTGCATGTTAAAAAGAAAGATACAGAAATGAGAATCAATACAAACATGAACACAAGCATCCAAGGTAAACTCTGTGTTGTATTTAAGATTCCAGCTGAGTTACAGAAAACATACATTGACTGAGAAAGGATTGATTGAAAATCACTAACTCTTCAGAGTGTGCCATCAAAACTATTTACAAAAAGGCAAAAAATGCCTTATATACAGACTGTATGTTGGCCCCTTAGGGCTTACAAAAATATCCCAGTTTTAAAGAAAAATATCTATCTAAGATCTTTGATGAATTAATTGCAAAAGCCTGTGTGTCCCTGTTGTTAGTGTCGGTGTGAAGAACCGCTCTTGGAAGCCTTCTTCAGATATTCTTCAGCTACCGCATTCATTCGATCTATCGTGTCTAGTTGAGCTACTTCGGCTGCACTTTGAATGCTCTGAGCCTGCAACAAATACACGTCACCCTTCATCCTATTGATGCTCTTTAGACTACCATGGTTTACCTTTAGATTTCTCTAATTGGCTGAGTGAAATCCATGCAGCTTCTTCGGGCGGTCAAAACTTCCCCTGTAGAACTGCATATCGGTGAGACACTAATCGTGTCTCCCCGATGCGGTTAAATCTTCTTGCAAGCATCAGAAAGACATGGAGCCATCACTGAGAGCTCCCAGTGAGACCTAAAGATCATACTGATGCTATCAGAGCCATCGGTGAGACAACGTTTATCACCAAGAGATCAGTGGGTTGACGAGTCATGTGGAGATCCCTCTCTGTCGCTGAGACCACATGATATCGGTAAGACATCACTCCGACAGTCAGTCGCTATATTGATGAACTTCATGTCGAGGAGACCCTCGCCGATGTCTGTAGAAGTCATCCCGCCTGGCTCTTTTTCTTCTATCGGTCGGACATCCTTATTTCAGGAAGAGGTTGTGCCGAAGGCACTTTAGCTTTGGCGAACACATATTTCATTTCACTTCGGCAAGAATCCTTGGTATCACTGAGACATCACACAGAAATCCCTTCCATTCGGAAAACTCTTCATTCGGCAAGACACCTAGTGAGACCCCCTACTGTCGGCGTGACCTCTTGTGTCGCCGAGACATTTCGTAGAACTCCCCCTCTTCTTGGTGAATTCCTTTTCTTTCTGAAGGCTTCACTACTCAGTGAGACTCACGCCGAAGTATGAACCCTAGGCCGACTTCTTTTCTTTTGGCCTGACTCCTTCCGGTCGGGAAGAGGTCCCCCCAATCTCCTTATGTTATGCCGAAAGCTCCTCCATTGTCGGTGAGACCCACGCCAAACACCCTGGTGAAATACCGTCAGCGTAACCCTTGCCGGTCGCCAAGACATTACTGTGAAAGCTTCAAGTCTTGGCGAGGCCTTTCTTTGTCTTCGGTGGTTCCTTCATACTTCGGCAAGACCTACGTCGAAGGCAATATCCTTTGGTGAACTCCTCATTTGGCAAGAAATTTGATGTCGGCAGGACATCTCGGCTAAGTCCCTTAGTTACACCAAGGTTCTTTTGTGTCGGCAGGACTCCTACTGAAGACAACTGCATCGAGGTCCATCCTTTCATTTTGGCGAGACTTTCATCCTCACCAAGACCTCTCGGCGAAGCCCCTCACTTTTGTTGAAAGCATATCTCGCTTTGAGACTCTTCACACATCGGCGAGACATTGAACCTTCACTGGGATCTCTTATCGAGCATTGTAGGTCTCCCCGAACCCCATGGTCACCGAGAGTCTTGGCGAATGACAGTTGAATGGCCTATCGGCCAAGAAAATCCATGCAGTAAGAGGTCACACTGAACCCTCTCCGTTATAGCAATAGGCTCTACAGGCTTGTTCGGCATGACAAAAACTAGGTCTCAGCGACTTGCTCAGGATGGAATGAATCAAACAGCCAGTCAGCTAGACAGTAGGAGAGTCTGGCCGACTTTCTCCTTGGATGATTTTCATGCCGAATCTTCCTAGGGTGGCTTCTCCCATTGAGTTCCCCATGACCTAGCAACAGATGTAGAGTCTTTTCCCTTGTGTGAATGTCCCACTGGCCTCTGAAGATCTAACATTTGGTCATCTCATCTAATTTAACTGTAGGTGAAATGGAGGAAACACTTCCCTTAAGGGAGGAAGTGAAGGAACCACCAGGGGTTTGGAAATCACTATCTCTTTTGGTCTATACACTTGTTTTATCTTTAGAGGCACAAAAGGAATCATTTTATTGTCTCTGGTCATTTATAGGAGATGGGTTGAGGGATTGCATAATATTTACCTTGATTAATTGGAAGGGTCTTGGATTGAGGCATAGGTTCAGCCATAATGGGTGGAGGAGGAACAACCACTGAGCTATCATTCTCAAGAATATTACTAAGAGATATCCATGCTACGTGCTTTTCCTTGAAATTTTGAAATGACTTGAAAAAATAAATCTTCACAAGGCTTTATAGGTTCCATAGGTTAAGTTCAAAATAAATCCAATGGGAAATTCCCATGGGAAGAAAAAGGATTAAACCCACTATGATGCACTATAAATATCTCATTTTCAAAGGGGGACTTTATGCACTTGTGAATAACCTCGACAGGATGGAATTCATGGAGTGTAACCATGAGTAGCCTAGCTTCACATGAAATTGGTTTGATGATGGGATGATGGATAATGAGACATACAATTTCTTTGGTCCAACTTTTAGAGGAAGAGTGGGGTAAGTGAAAAATATGGGGCGCCAAAAAGGGGTCTTAAATGGCCACTTTATTTTTTGAAATCAGGAAATACTGACCTTGGACATGAAATTGAGGATAGTTACACTCAAAATTTTGAGATGCAACAAAAAAAGGGATCATAGTGCTCCAAGTATACTTTCTAAACTACTATTTTTTTTTTAAATGGTAGAGAGTAAGGGGTTCAAAAGAGAGGGCCATAGAAATTGGTGTTGTTTTTGTCAAAAAAACGTAACATAGTAACTTTTGTGTCTCCCTCAAAAGGTTAATTTTTTTTTAGTATTTTAAAATCACTTAGGTGAGAAATTAGCTAACAATATGTAGTTTATGCCCAATTTTTTGATAATTTTTTAATGAATATTTGATTTTTTACTAATTTTCAAAGTGGACACTTCTTGAAAAATAAAATTTTGGCTGTGCTATGCCTATAAATTTTTAAAAGTAATTGAAAATCATTTATTTTAATATGTGTAAAATGAAGTCTAATTTCTAAAAATGTAATGTATTTGATATTTTGATGAATGATTAATTTATAAAAAAAATACCAAACACTGGTTTTCTCCAAAAAATAAACACAGAAAAAAGGAATTATAGATCAAAGGCTTAACATTGTCAAATGTGAAAAAAATTACATTGTTAGATAGCTAAGAGAGAGCCTAAAATTACTCAAGTGTTCGATTTGTTCGACCTTGAAACATGCACAAACCTGATGCTTAACATGAACATGATTATATGAAATATTGTAGAATTTGCAAAAACACATCTTTGACATTGGGAAGGTTCTCCCAGCCTTTGGGATGGTATTCCAAAGCAAATACCAAGCCTAAGGTTTGGGGATTCCCAAAGCAAGACATAACATGAAAATGTTATAATGCACTCACATTATTTCATAGTTTTGATATGTTTTTTCCCAAGACTTTCCTAGCAAGACATAATGCGAGCACGTTATAATGTGCTCACATTATAATGCACTCACGTTATGTCTTGTTTTGTGTTAAATTCTAGTTTATTAAATGTATGTATATATATTTGTATGTTTGTATGTATGAATGCTTGTATGACATGCATGTATGTATTAGTGTATGTATGTAAGATTGTATGTATGCTTGTATGTATGTAAGATTGTATGTTCATATGTATATATGATTATATGTATGTTAAGTATGTATGTATGCCTGTATGTCTTTAGAGGGAGGGAGAATTTTAAGAGAGATAGAGAGCTATCTAGGTAGGGTGGGAGGGAGAGAGGGATGGAGTGACCTGAGAGAGAGAGAGGTATTGAGAAAGAGACCTATGAGAGAGGGAGTGGGAGAGAAGGGGTTGGATTGAGAGGAACTTAGCTAGGTAGGGTGGGAGGGATAGAGGAAGAGAGAGAGAGGGGGGGTGTGGGAGAGAGTCCTGAGAGAGAGGTAGAGAGAGGGGGGGAGAGAGAGAGTTATGTAGGTAAGGTGTTAGAGGGAGAGAGCTGAGAGTATGAGGGGAGCGAGAGGGAGTGCGGGAGAGAGGGAGTGAGACTTGAAAGAGGTATAGGGTGTTAGAGGGAGTGACCTAAGAGAGAGGGAGAGAGAGGGAGTGTGAGAGATCGGGTTGGAGTGAGGGACTTATATAGAAGGGTGGGAGGAATAGAGAGAGGGGGGAGAGAGAGAGAGAGGGGGGGGTGGGAGGGAGATATCTAAGAGATTGGGAGAGAGAGAGGGAGGGAGAGAGAGAGAGACATTGGTTGAGTGAGAGGTACATAGAAAGAGGGAGAAGGTAGATAGATACAATTAGAGAGGGTAGGGGAGAGGGAGGGAGAGATAGGTGAGATGGATAGATAGAGAGATAGGGATAGGGGTTGAGGGATGAATTTTAGGGTTTAAGGGTTTAAGGTTGAGGGATTAGGGTTGAGGGTATAGGGTTGTGTATATGGGTTTTAGGGTATATGGTTGAGGGATTATGGTTGAGGATCCAATGTATAAGGTAGATGGTTGAGAATGGAGGGTTTAGGATTTAATATATATAGTAGATGGTAAAGGGTTGAGGGATTATGATTGATGGTCAAGGGTTGAGAGTTGAGGGTTTAGGGATTGAGGGTTGAGGGATTAAGGGTTGAGGGTTTAGGGTTTAAGGTTTGGGAGATTAGGGTTGAGGGATTAAGAGTTAAGGGTTGAGGGTTTATGGTAGAGAGTTTAAGGGTTGAGGGATTAGGGTTGAGGGTAGACAATAGAGGGTTTAAGGGTTGAGGGTTTAGGGTTGAATGCTTAATTGTTTAAGGTTTGATGGTATAGGATTGATGGATTATGGTAGAGAGGAGGGATGGAGGGAGAAGTGATATAGAGAGGAGAGAAGAGGAGGGAAGGAAAAAGAGAGATGAGGGTTGAGAATTGAGGGTATAGGGTTCAATACATATATGGTTGAGGGATTAGGGTTGATGGTAGAGGCTATTGGGTTGAGGGTAGAGGGTTGAGGGTATAAGGTTGAGGGATTAGGGTTGAGGGTCCAATGTATAGGGGTTGAGGGTTTAGGGTTCAAGGCTTGAGGGTTGAGGGACTAAGGGTTAAGGGTCAAGAATTGAGGGTTGAGGGTTTAATCTATAGGGTAGAGGGTAGAGGGTTGAGAGTAGAGGGTTTAAGGGTTGAGGGATTAAGGGTTGATGGTTGAGGGATTAGGGTAGAGAGTTTAAGGGTTTAAGGGTTGAGGGCATAGGGTTGAGGGTATAGCGTTGAGGGATTAGGGTTGAGGGTCCAATATATAGGGTAGAGGGTATAGGGGTTGAGGATTTAGGGTTTAAGGATTGAGGGTTTATGGATTAGGGTTGAGGGATTAAAGATTGAGGGTTAGGGTTTAAGGGTTGAGGGTTTAGGGATTAAGGTTGAGGGATTAAGGGTTCAGGGACTAAAAGTTAAGGGTTTATGGTTTAGGGTACAAGGTTTAAGGGTTTTAAGGGTTTAAGTGTTGAGGGATTAGGGTTGAGAGTTGAGGGTTTAAGGGTTTAAGGTTTGAGGGCTTAGGTTTGAGGGATTAGGGTTGAGGTTTTAGGGTATTGGGTAGAGGGTTAAGGGTTAAGGGTTTAATGGTTTAAGAGTTGAGGGTATAGGGTTGAGGGATTAGGGTAGAGATTTTAAAGGTTTAGGGAGGGAAAGAGAAGTGAGATAGATAGATAGATCTAGAGAGGGATAGTGGTTAAGGGTATAGGGTTGAGGGGTTAAGGGTTGAGGGTTTAAGGTTTTAAGAGTTGAGGGATGAGGTTTAGGGTTTAAGGGTTTATGGTTGAGGATTAGGGTTGAGGGTTGAGGGTATTGTTAACTATTCAAATTTGCACCCCTGCCAAGTTGTGAACTCAACAAATTTAGAGCAACATGAGAACACTCCTAGGTTGTGGGTCACCTAAACTTGGAGTGGACCCCCAAATATGGTTGGCTCCTAAATGGAATCACCTAAACTATTTATTATTAGGAAAAGGGGAGAAAGAAACATACAAAGAAAAACTAAACCCCTATGGTGATGCACTTGAATGCTATTTTCTAGAACCTATACTATTGTTTTAACACACAATTTCATCAAAAGCTCAGCTTAACTTAACAAAACTTAGATATTTTTATATATTAATGCATAAGTGTTTTGCAAGGAGGCTTGGTTCTCTTAACACTTTTAAAGGAAATGAATTCTTTCACAACTAAAATAGCTATTTGACCCACCACATAGCTTACAACCTACTAAAATATATGTGTATTATACCTAAAGGTGCTAAAATGAGACAAATATTGAAGGAGTTACTAAAACTCGCAAGAACATTCATCAATCACCACACTGCACATAATGAAGTAGCTTCTAAGAAGGTAAAAAACTGAATTTCATTAATAAAACTGGTGTTACATACTATTGTACATTTTTGATACTAAGTCACAATGGTAACCCTACCTGAAAAGCTCCAAGATAAGCTACAATGCCTATAGAAAGAAAGAAAGAACTAACTCCAAAAATTCAGTTTGAAGTTACTTATGTATTTTAAAACCACTACCCCACACATGTCCATCTAGAAAATTTTGGTTGGATGTAGCAGAAAGGCCAAAAAAGAAGCTTCAAAAACTCCCCCAAAATGCCTCCGAAGTGGAAAAAAGTCAAGCCATAACTTGAACCACAAAAAAAGCATGATAAACTGTCCCCAAATGCACTCATTTCCTCTAAAAATCTAGTCAAAGAAACCCTCATGCTTTCCACATGTTGGTTAAGCTCCTCCAAATTGCTTTGACTCACGCTTGGCACCAAGTCATTAATCTTCAAAATTCTTCCTAATTGTTTGACTCACACCCCTTGTGTGACCAACTGCAATAAACATAATGCTCAACAACACCTCATGACTTATACATATCAACACATGCTTTAGTTTGCAATAAATAAAACATTTAAATAAGTGCTTTATAATAATATCACTTAAATAATGTTTTTAACATTTCAAATTGTTTCATATTGCAAAAGAAAAGGAAAAGGCCCTAACTCAACCATCCTTTGGAAAAAAAATAGGCACAAGTCTTAAAGGGGCCACCTTGCATAGGTATATGGTACTAGGAAAAACATGACAATAGTTATGGAGAAAATAAAAGAAAATAAAAAAAATAAATGCCTAAGCTTGGCCAACCAATATTAGGGTAAATAAACCATAAAAGAGACTTGAGCCACACATTTTTAATTTCATTCATTTTGGAAATAATAAATTCCATTGTGTATTTTGTGTCACCATGGTTGAGCTTCATGGAGTCGAGGGTTTAGCTGGAGCCATAATTTGGGTAAGCCTTGGTGCATGAAATCTTGCACTCTTCCATTTTTCTGCTAATATAAGCTCAATTCGAGCTCTGAAAGGAAACAAAATGATGAATATGTTTTATTTTTCTGTGCATCTTCTTGTTTCAACTTCTCTGGAAATGATGATAAATACTCTGTATTGGGTTCAGCCTGCTGTGGATTTTTGAGTTTTCATTTTCAAATGCATTCTACATCCATCCATTAAGAAGATAACCGGGTCGTGGCTCAACCCTATTCTATGTTTCACTTTCATACCTCTGTTTGAGGGTTTTATATTTTACATTTCTTGAAATAATGACTCTTGCTATGATAAGGTCCTGGAAGATTATAAGATTATGATGAGAGGTTATTTAGTTGAAACAAAAGCTATCCCAATTAATTGCTCCACCAGAAAAATGCAAATTTTATCCTTCTTTTGAAATGTTTGAATTGCTCAGGTCCTTTTTCATTTTCCCATAGACTTTTCCCTATTGTTGTTCAACTGCAACATTCATTTCTCCAACCGATCAAGCTTCTTACTTATATGGGCCATTATGTTACTTTGCATTTGGTTTCTTTGGTGCAGATCCTCAATTACCTTATTCGATTTCTTGTTTTCTTCCCATACATTTTCCACAACCATGATGGTGATTTCACCTTTAGAATCATTGTCATCATCCTTCCATCTTCACAAAAATGATTCCACATCTTTATTAGTTCCTTCCCTTTTTGACACAAGCAACCTCTTCTAAATTATGGGCTTGTACTAAAGTCTTTACTTCAGGTATTTTGTCTTGTGATAATTTTCCTTGGTTGGAGGTGTCTTCACCTTCATGGAGTGCCCTAGAATGTTCCAAAATTTGAATATTGTGCTCACTAATAACCTCTTTTAGTTTCTCTTCATTTTTATAAACAATGTTGTCAACATCATTTTCTTGTAATGGTTCTTCATTACATTTCTAGGCTTGGCCTTCAACAATTTGAGATTTTATCTAATCTAGAATTTCAAAGGCCTCCTTCAGTCAAAAATTTCATTTCCCAACCGAGAAAACTCCCACTACTAATTGTCGATGATATTCCATTGTCTATACTTGAATCACCAATATTTACTTTCTCATGACAATGCTTCAGAGCTTGCAACAATAGATGAATAGTCTCAAATGATTTGTATCTCACCACATTGTTGGGCTCCTACTGTGCTAGTTAACTAACCACTCAAGACCATTTGCAACTGTTTCCTTCATAGAATCACTAATTTTGATACTCAAAACTAGCTTCTAGTCTCTAACCTACCATAGCACTAGTTTATGAGAACACTTATTTCTTCAAGATGCACACACCCATACCCAATAAATTTTGTTGGAAACCATGCCATACCTCTAGTGATTTTTTACATGTAGAAAAAGTTGATAAGAGATGGTCTATTTATTATATAGGTAAACCTGTACACACTCATTCAATTCAAAATTCACTCAACCAATGCTCAACTTAAAAACTTTTTCCATATCTCTTCGACTCTTAGGAAACACGGGAAAGTCAAACTCCATCTCCATAGAATAGTGAGAATCAATATTTTTAGATGTTTGTATAATCATACTCCTACAACGATTGATTTACATCATTAGTTCCACTTGCACGGAAATAACCCTCACTGTTTGCTACACATTTTTCCCTTTTTCTCCTTTCAACTATCTCTTTCAAAATACATTGACAAGATCACATTCATTTTTTTTTGCTTAATCTTCACTATTATTTCATTGTCTCACTACATTCCTTAATATTTTTGATTTATCACCATTAATAGATATTGTGCAATATTATGCCATTCATTTATGAACTTCAAAACTGAGCTCTTCATGGGGACTTGATTGCCCTAGTGCACTATCTCTATAATCTTTTGATTTAAGTATCTTTCCCATGATTTTATGCATGATGATTGTGCCTTTGCATAGTATGAGTGTAATTCAAAGGCTCTATGCATCTTTTATATTCCTTTGTAAACACTACCTTTTTCTCATTCCTTTAAAGCTCTATCCTCAACTCACTAGAATTATCACTTATAGCTTGAGGTCTAATTTTGAAGGATTTTGAACTTTTCAAAAGCTTTCTATCATATTTATTATTTTAGGAGAGTATGCCAGAAATATTCTCGCCTGAGGTTTATCTCACTAGAGGTTTATGTGTCATATTATTTTCATAGTCTCATTCTTGAACATCATAGGCCTCTTTACAAGCTCATTGATTCTTTACACACATTGACTTTCTATGATATATCATTGTCATTGGCATCTCACTGCCTTTTAAAACACCTTTTATGACTATCATGAGAAACTTCAATGCAGTGTACCTCATGGATTGTCATGTTCCTTTTTCCTTTGTGGGATTACTTGACATAGTATCTATGAGACCATGTTTTTCCCTTAAATCATTCTACCAATAGTTCAAGGTCCTTTTTGACACAACTATTATACCTCTGCTTTCTATCACTCTGAACCATGATGAAAGCTTTAATTACTCATAATAGAATCATTTCATCATAGCTCCTTGGTCTAGAATTGTATAAATCACATTCTTCACCAGGTTTACCTTCAAGGAAGATATAATATAAAACATATTGTATTGGCCTATAATCAAAACATGCATATCACTCATCACCTATGACTATTCAGTACAACTCATGATAGCTCCTAACATTATCTACTCACTATTTCATGCAATAACTCAGAGGGAAAGCTGCTTGGTTGATAACTCAAAACCAATTATGCATGGATTGTATAGCAAGTATCTAATCTCTATCCTAGCTACCACATCATCTTTAATGTTTATCCTTCTGATACATTCTAGAAAAAATATCCTTAACCTCCATTGATTTGATCAAGAGCAAGCCTTCCTTTTACATATTATTTTAGCATGCCTCACATTGTTATGCACTCTTTGAATCCACATAAGGACTCCTAAAATTCCATGCATCTCTTTATATCAATCATTTCATTCCAAGTGGACTAAGATCTAGATCTTATCCTTGAGTGATGGTTGTCCCTTCTTTGAAATGTATGTGGACTTTTGTAGACACGTGAAATTAGCATTATAAACTTAGTTCATATTCATTCACTCATTAAATTAATCAAGCTCATCAAATCCATTCACCAAGTAAATTAGGTCTATTTAATTCATTCCTAAGGTTATTCATTTAAATTAAATAAATCAAAATCTCACATCAACCTTTTAATTAAATAAACCAAACTTTATTTACTTAACTCTCAAAATTCATATTTCTCCCTCTTGATTTAAATAAATCAAAATATTCAAGTCAAATGGGTCAAAATCAACTAATCATCACCTAAGATAATCTAATCCTGATTAACCTAATCTAACCACCCATCACATCCTCTAGCTTTTCCCACTTGCACCAATAAATCAGTTTAATTCATTTATAAATTCATCATTTTCTTTCAACTTGGCATAAAAATGGAATATTCCCTCAAGTTTGAATATGAAGACAAGTTGACTTGTCCCTTCCAACATTGCAATAACTTCTCTCTTACATGTCCCCCTCTCAACATTAACTCTCAATTTCAAATTTGAATCTCCCCCTCTTTTGCACATTGGCCAAAACTTGCACATTCCTCAACCTATCATAATGTGACAAGTGGCCTCATCTCATTGGTCAAATCATTATCCCACATTGCTCTATTTTGAGCTCTCTTACAATTTTAAAATCTATAAATAAAGGGCTTATTCTTCAAAAAATCATCTACACTCTCATGCAAAGTTACTCTCTTAAATTGAGAACTAATTTTTCCCATCACCATTGCATTGCATCTTGTGAGTTTTAGCAAGGATTGGGAAAGAGTCATTGGCACATTTGAAACTAATCCAATATGGAATAGGTACATGTTATGCTTTTGAAATGTCTTTTTTGTCCCTTTTGTTATTTGTTGCATTTTGAAGCATAAGATGCTATTTCATAGGAGCATTGCATAAATTTGCATGTAACTAACCCATGTTTTGGGTTTTAGAGTTTATGCAGATTTTTATAGGTGCTTCAACTTCATTTCAACACAACTCCAAAACTTGATTGTCCCATGTTTCTTCTTTATCATTTTCATTGTGCCTCTATCTCACTGTTCATTCAAAACTATTGTCATACTTTATCAACAAACCTTTGCTCACTAGAGTAATGTGCTAATTTGATGTCTTGCAAACTCAAATAAAATGGATCCATTAAGAAGATTGAAAGTTATATCTAGTAGAGTAAGATTTCCAAGAAGAAATGAAAACCCCTTTGATCATCATGATGGCAACCTACAATTCGATTCATTGTGAAAAGATGAAGAGTAATCCTTCTTGAAATTTCACACAGTTTTGTTGCATCGTTTGAATATGATAATGAAAGTTGATCAACTGGTATGATTCCATATTTATTTAATGCATCAAGAATAGGTTGATTATCAATTTTATCAAGTTTCTCAATTTCCTATCCCTCTTAAAACACAATAGGGTAGCATGTTGGGCTCAAACCTCATGGGCACCACATTTTCTCCACATGTTGTAATTAGCTAAATCAAAATAGTAACAAAGATTTTTCCTATATCTACACAAGGAGAAAACATGTTAGATAAACAAAGCATATGATAAGTGTGTTTGATAACTCTTTTGTTTTCTTTGAAATCTATGGTACTATGTCTATTTTAATGCTTATGAAGATCATATTATATGTTTATGGATGTTTTCCTACGTACTGATTGGTGATCCTTCATTTCTCTAACCAAAATTCTTCTCACAATTGTAGGAAACCTTGGAGCAATAGGGGGAAAATGACAAATGGAGGCTAGATGGGTAGGAGGACTGAAGTTGATGCAAGGTAACTCAATCAGGATTTGTCATTTAGGTAATGATGGGTCCCCCTTCTTTACATATGCATTTCCTTTTATTTGTAAATGTATAGTTTTTTCTTTATTTGCATTGAAATAGTTAGTCCCTCAGCTTGTGAGGGACACTATACACTTATGATCATCAATAAAGGCTACATTTGCAATAAATGTTAACTCTCTTTTTTGTTGTATGTAATTTCATAACTGTAATAATGCAATCATTGATAATCTCTTTTATGCACATGAATGAAACTTAGCAAAAAATGATATGTACCTTTCATCTTTTAAATGCAAACACAATCATGAGTCTACTTGATTTATATGGAAGCAAAATAAAGTAGCATGTATAGGGTTGAGTATATAGGTTTTAGGGTATATGGTTGAGTGATTATTGTTGAGGATCCAATGTATAAGGTAGATGGTTGATAATTGAGGGTTCAAGGTTTAATGTATAGCGTACAGGGTAGAGGGTTGAGATTTTAAGGGGTTAGGGGTTGATGGATTAGGGTTTAAGGGTTGAGGGATTATATTTTTAGGGTTTATGGTTGAGATATTAGGGTTGAGGGATTAAAGGTTGATAGTTGAGGGTTTAGGGATTGAGATTTTAGGGTATAGGGTTGAGGGATTAGGGTAGAGATGGAGCAATGGAAGGAGAAGTGAGATAGAGAGAAGGAGAGAAGAGCAGGGAAGGAAAGAGAGATGAGGGTTCAGGACCCGATGTATAGGGTCGAGGGTTGAGAATTGAGGGTATAGAGTTGAGGACCTATATGGTTGAGGATTTAGGGTATTAGGCTGAGGGTATAGGGTTCAATGATTAGGGTTGAGGGTAGAGTGTATTTGGTTTAGGGTAGAGGGTAGAGGGTTTAAGGGTTTATGGTTGAGGGTAGAGGGGTTGAGGGTTTAAGGTTTAAGGGTTAGGGGTTGAGGGATTAAGGATTGAGGGTTGAGAATTGAGGGTTTATGGTTTAATGTATATGGTAGAGGGTTGATGGTTGAGGGATTAGGGTTGAGGGATTAAGGTTGATATTTGAGGGTTTAGGGATTGAGCTTTGAGGGTATAGGGTTAAGGGATTAGGTTTGAGGGTCCAATGGAGAAGGTAGACAGTATAGGGGTTGAGGGTTTAGGGTTTAAAGGTTGAGGGATTAAGGTTTGAAGATTGAGAATTGAGGGTTGATGGTTTAATGCATAAGGTAGAGGGTAGAGGGTTAAGGGTTTAAGGGTTGATGGATTAGGGTTGAGGAATTAATAGTTGAGGGTTGAGGGATTAGGGTAGAGATTTTAAGGTTTTAAGGGTTGAGGGTATTATGTAGAGGGTAGAGGGTATAAGAGTTGAGGGTTAATGGTTTAAGGTTGAGGGTATAGGGTTGAGGGTATAGAGTTGAAGGTCTAATGTATAGGGTAGAGGGTTGAGGGATTAGGGTAGAGAGGGAGGGAGATATGGAGGGAGAAGTGAGAGAGAGGAGAGAAGAGGAGGGAAGGATAGAGAGAGATGAGGATTTAGGATCCAATGTATAGGGTAGAGGGTTGAGAATTGAGGGTATAGGGTTGAGGACCTATAGGGTTGAGAGTTTAGTTATTGGGTCAAGAGGGTAGAGGGTTGATGGATTAGGGTTTATGGTTTAAGGGTTGAGGGTTTAGGGTTTAAGGCTTGAGGGTTTAGGGTTTAACGATTTAAGGGTTGAGGGTATAGGGTTGAGGGATTGGGGTAGAGAGGGAGGGGTGGAGGGAGGGAGAGATGGAGGGATAAGTGAGATAGAGAGAAGGAGAGAAGAGGAGGGAAGTACATAGAGGGAGAGAGAGAGAGTTATCTAGTCATGTAGATAGGGTGCTTGAGGGAGAGACTTGGAAGAGAGAGGGGGTTGGGAGTGAGATAGTTGAGAGAGAGGGGAGAGAGGGAGTGGGAGAGAGGGAATGGGAGAGGGATGGGAGAGAGAGGGATGAGAGAGAGAGGAGAGAAGAGGGAAGGACCAAGATAGATGAGGGTTGAGGATATAGGAAATTAAGGACCTAGACGGTTGAGGATTTATGGTATTGGGTCAAAAGGGTAGATGGTTGAGGAATTGGGGTTTAGAGTTTAAGGGTTTAACAATTTAAGGGTTGAGGGATTAGGGTAGAGAGGGAGGGATGGATGGAGGGAGAGATGGATGGAGAAGTGAGATAGAGGGAGGGAGTGGGAGAGAGAGAGTGAGGGAAGAGAGAGAGTTCTCTAGTTATGTAGGTAGAGAGAGGGAGTGAGAGAGAGACTTGAGAGAGGGAGAGAGAGTGGGGGTGGGAGACAGAGGGATGGGAGAGAGATAGAGGGAGTGAGAGAATTTAGAGAGGGAGAGGGGGTGGGAGGGAGAGACTTGAGAGAGGGAGAGAGAGTTGGGAGTAAGATAACTGAGGGAGTGGGAGAGAGGGGGTTGGAGTGACAGGGACTTATCTAAGTAGGATTGGAGGGATAGTTGAGAGATAGGTAGAGAGAGGGAGTGGGAGATATAGGGATGTGAGATAGATAATTGGAGTGAGAGAGATACCTAAGAGAGTGAGAGGGGGTGGGAGGGAGAGACTTGAGAGAGAGAGAGGGAGTGGGAGAGAGGGGGTTGGAGTGAGAGGGACTTATCTAGGTAGGGTGGGATGGATAGTTGAGAGAGACAGAGAGAGGGAGTGGGAGAGAGGGATTAGGAGATAGAGATATGAGAGATAGATAGAGGGAGTGAGAGAGATACCTAAGAAAGGGAGAGGGGGTGGGAGGTAGAGACTTTAGAGAGAGAGATAGGGGTTTAGGGTTTAAGGGTAGAAGTATCAAGGGTTTTTGTAGTATAGGGTTGAGGGATTAGGGTTTAAGGAATAGTGTCCACTGATGGGTGCTCATGATGACACTTTAATTAATCCTTTTTATGTTTTCAAAGACTTATTATATATTAATTAAATATGTTGGTGGTACACTATATGCTTGAATGTTTGCTTGTTTTTTGCTTAAATTTAACTAATTGGAGTATATATTAGAAATGATATCTTTCATTAAATGTCTTGCTTTTTAATGATGATTAATGATGAAATTTTTATGCAATATGAGATCTCTTACTATCATAATAGCACTATCTTTGAGGATTTTTTTAGTTGATTAAATGTTGACTTCATGAGGTGGATGAGTTAAACTCCTTGTTTAACAAACTTGAAATATGTCTTGCTTCTGATCGCTCTAGCTGGATCCTGATGAGTGCTTTTGAATTGAATTCTCAAGTTAGTTTGATAACTCCCTATTCAACTATTATCATGTGGTGGATTTCTTTATGACACTTCCGGTTCTATTTAGTTTAAGTTTTTATTGCTTTGTATCTTGGCGGGCTGCGCCAGTTTTTGTATTCAAATAAGTGGATATTCTTATAAATATCCATCCTTGGTTTTAGTTTGGGAGTTAGTTAATCTTTCTCTTTAGCATTGTAATTTTTTTAATCTCCAATTTTGTCTTACTCACCTATTTTGGCCAATTGGAATGCAAATAAGGAGTTGATTTGAATCTCAGTATTTAGGTCCCACTAGAGGAAGAGCAGGGCTTGCTCAATTGAAGGAGGCGACCTTGTGTTATGTTCTTTGATTTAGTTTATTTTTGTTTAATTCATCTCATTTGGAAAGTAGGAATATTGATCTCTATTTAATCATTGTCAGTGAATGTGATTGCTTATATTCTTAGATTAAGTTCATTGTATTCTTTAAATGGTTCATTATGCTTTACTATAGATTTATATTCACTCATTTACTATAGATTTAATTATTGTTCATAGGAATTAGACTCATTGGTTATTTTCAAATGCATTTAGATTTAATAGAAGAGATAATGATGACTTATGGAAGGAAGAAATTGAAGCTTGTTTGGAATTTGTTCATGGAATTTAGTATTATTGCTTTCTAGGTTAATATTTGTTTTCTACAAATGTAAACAGACTCCTTTTGCAAATGTAAATAGATTTCCTTTTCAAGTACATTTCAATTCTAAATTTTAGATTAAGAGTAAATTTTTTTTGTAGCTTAATTCTTCCATGAATTGATTGCAATTAAGTCAAATGAAGTCTAAACTAAGTTATTGAAGTCTGAACAATCATTAGTTAAAAGTTAAGATAGGATTAAGTCTTTAGAATTGGTTAGAAAATAGTTGTTAAGATCCACTCCTGAGAGCTCCTGAAAGCTCCTGATGGAGCTAAATCACAACCAAAAGTCATTGTTTATAGTGAAAAACCCCCCAATTTGTGGAAACATCCTTATCGCATACAAATCTAAGACACACATGGTTCAATAATTGAGATATTAAATGATGCAAGAAGTGACATCAACAACCTTGCCCATCATTTTTGGTGCTATTATTGGGGAATTAAAATATCTGGATATTTAAATTTGAAGCCTTGGTGTTGATAAGTAAGAAAATTTACATTGTGGATGAGATGAGCTAGAGACCCTCGAGGAAGATTTCTTCCACGAAATATTAATTTTGAGCAGGAACAAGAAGTTTAGCAATATCAGATTGAAAATCAACAAGTGAATTTGGAACAACATTAAGAAGAAATGGGTGACCAACTAGGAATTGATCCTCCACCAAATAATAGGACCTTTTCTTATCGTATTAATTTGAATGTACATAATGATGAGCCTCCTATGAAAAAAAATTCACTTTCTATATTACCTTCCTTTAGAGGAAAAACTTCTAAGGATCTTGACCGGTTTCTCTTTGAGTTTAAGATTTTATGTTAGAATGATGACTATACAACTAATAACTAGAAGTTAAAACTGTTTCCTTCTACATTAAAAGAGTTAGCTTTATACTTGTTCATGGGTTTAGGTGTAGGAACAATCTCAACATGGAAGGAAATGGAAACTAAATTTTTGGATAAATATCAAGATTGCTGTCGAGTAAGAGATAGGAAAGAGGAGTTGTTTTGAATGAGATAATTGGAAGATGAAATCCTATAAGATTATTCTGATAGATTTTAGTTTGCGCATAACAGGTGTGGTAATGGTGTGGATAATGAGATTAGTAAGATAATTTTTTTGAAAGGAATTGATGATGAATCTAAAGAATATTTGAATATTATGGGGAAAGGAGACATCAATAAGCTTTCTTTAGAAGAAATTATTGAGATATGTAGAATCTACTCTAGGACTAGAGTAGGGACTAGAAAATCCTAAAGAAACAAAGTTCTTACTCTTGATGTATCTCAAGTAATGGAAGAAATTGCAAAGAAAACTGATTTACTCCTTCATCTCAACATGCAAGGAGATTAAAAGACTATTGAGCCCTTATCCATTTATTGTTCCAAATGTAGAGGTAAACATCTTTTGAGAGAGTGTCCATTAAATGAAATTGATCTCTGTGAAATCTATGAAAAACATCATGCAACAAGTTCTTGTAGCCTCTTACTTGAAATTATGAATCATTTGAAGAAACACCTTGAACTAGAGGAAGAACTTAACTATGTTGGATAGAGACCCTAGAATACAAGATATAATGCTAATCAAGGGAAATATGGTCCTAGAGCTAATTAGAATCAAAATCCTTAGAAAAATGCAAAGCAATGGACTCCTCCTTACCAAGCACAACTACCACCTACATTTTGGGGTCAACTCAAATGGATGAATCCTTTGTTGAATCAACCACAGTGACAACCAAATCAGTCACATTAGTAGTCAAACCAACCATAATGGGAGAAAAATCAAACACAATTTCAACCATGGAAAAATTAGGGACCAAGGCATCCTTGGGGACAATCACCTCCATTAGTCATTGGTCCTAATCCTTCTAATGAACAAGTAAACCGACCTTAGTTACCAACACAACTTATTTCAAATTTGAAAAAAAATTGTAATGATGTCAATCCTCCTACTCTGAATGTGATAGGTTCCAATGATATTTAGTTGAGGAACTGAAATGTTCCATTCATACCAAACGTTAAAGATCATGAAAGTGAGAAAGAAAATGAGTATTCAAAGGAAGATTAGAACTTTGATGATGAAAAAAAGGTTAGGAAAACACTTTATCCTAAACGTTTAAAAATAGAACAAGTAGCTCCTGAAAAATCTCAACCAAACTATATGAATGTGGTAGATTCTCAAATTCTCTGTAAACTAAAAATGATCAATATTGAGATACCATTATTGTAGGCCATTAAAGACATACTAGAAATAAATTAGTTGGTCAAATCTCTTTATATAAAAATGTGAGGTAGAAAGAAGAAATTACCTCCTACAATACAAATAGGGACTAAACTCACTAATGTTTTATTAGGAGGATTACTACCTCAAGAATATAAAGATTCTGGTAGTCCTGTGATAACTTTAAGTATTTTATGGATTTAGATAACCAACGTACTAATTGATTTAGTAGCAACTATCAATGTTATCACATTAGACACTGTTGAATTGTTGGGTATGGCAACTATTCAGCCCATAACAACTATTTTAAAGTTGCAGATCAATCTATTGCTAAACCTAAAGGTTTTATTGAAGACATTATGGTTACTATTGATACATGGGATTATCAAGTTGACCTTTTAGTTCTTAAAGCTAGAAAAAATAATTTTGGTTATCCAATTATCTTAGGTAGACCATGGTTGGCTACTACAACAACATTGATAGATTGCAGATGAGGAAGTATGATAATTTATAATGGTAAAAAATAGAAGGAATTGTCACTTTTTCCTCCTAGCCAACCATCATTTTAGCTGAATAATCAACTTTTGGTTGATGAGGATATAGATTCAGAAGGAGATGGTGTTGCAGAATTAGCTATGGCTACCTTGGTAGGATATATTGAAGAATATGAGGAACAAGATCTTAATTCTAAAAAGATCAGTAAAGAAAAAGAGAAGAACTATCAAGTACATCAACCATATTTGCACACTTTTCCGTTAAACACACTTGTTGAAGATCCACTTGATTCTAAGAATAAGACGAAAGAAATAACAGTGGGGATAAAACTTTTTTCATTAATTCATTCTTTTCTTCTTCCCAAGAAAAGGAATTGAAGCAGACTTTGGAAAATCATTTTGAAGCATTTTCTTGGGAATATAAAGACATGAGAGGAATTCACCCTTCTATTTGTACTCATCATATTTATACTGAAGATGTTACACTAGCAAGGCAAGGTCAAAGAAGGATCAATCCTCCTCTACAAGATATTGTACAACAAGAAATAGAAAATTTGCTGAAAGTAGGGTTTATTTAGCCAATATCTAATAGTCAATGGGCTTGTCCATTGGTTATTGTTCCCAAGAAAAATGACAAATAGTGTGTATGTGTGGACTATAGAGAATTAAACAAAGCCTCTAAAAATATCATTTTCCTTTGTCATTTATTGATCAAGTACTGGATAACCTAGCTGGCAGTAGTTAATTCTCTTTCTTAGATGGCTTTAGTGGTTATAGTCATATTCAAGTGGCTCTTGAAGACCAGGATAAGAGTTATGATAGAAGGGATTGTTCTCGGACATCACATTTCAAAAGAAGGGATAAAAGTTGACCCCAAGAAAATAGAAATTATTCAAAATATTGAGATCCCTACAATTCAAACTAAAGTTCGTAGTTTTCTTGGGTATGCTGGTTAATACAAAAGAATTATTGAAGGGTTTAGTAAAATTGCTAAGCCTTTATTTACATTGCTCAAGAAAGATTTGGAGTTTGTTTGGACAAGTGATTTTTAAAAATCGTTTGAAATAATTAAACATTCCTTAACTACTGCTCCAATTATCAAAGGACCTATTTGGGGAGTTCCATTTCATATACATGTTGATGTGTCTAACTTTTCTATTGGTGCAGTTTTAGGACAAAAAGATGAGAATGAAGCAATGCATGCTATTTACTATATTAGTAAAAATCTGAATCCTTTTGAAATGAATTACACAATAACTGAAAAATAATTCTTAGTAGTATTATATGCAATCAATAAATTTAGGAATTATATTATTGGTTACAAGGTATTCATTCATACAATATCTGATGAATAAAGTTGTAGTGGATGGATGAATTATAAGATGGTTATTGTTGTTGCAAGAGTTTGATGTGACAATTATAGATAAACTTGGTAAAGATAATGTTGTTATTGATTTTCTTTCTATAATTGTTTTTCAGGGTGATCAAAATCCAATAGATGACATATTTCTAGATTAGCACTTGTTTGCAATATCAATTCATCCACCATGGTTTGTTGATCTTGCAAATTATCTTCTAATAGGGAAGTGTCCAAATTATTTCAATCCTAAATAGAAAAGAAGATTAATTTGTGAAAGTTCTAGGTTCCGATGGATAAATGGAATATTATTTAAAATGTGTCCTAATCATGTTATTCATAGATGTGTTGTTGAGATAGACTTTTATGATGTCATACATGCTTGCCATCATGAGCCAGAAGGGAGACATCATTCAGTAGTTAGAATTGTTCATAAGATCTTAGGAGCTGGTTATTTTTTACCATCTATGACAAAGGATGTTTCATTCTTTGTTAAGCATTGTGATGAATGTCAGTGCATGGGAAGACCTAAACCAACAATGGAGATGCCATTACAACCTCAAATAGCTTTGGAACCATTTGAGAAAAGGAGATAGTTTCAGACCAAGGGCCACAATTTGTGTCTACTATAATGGAAGCTTTTATGCAAAGATACCAGATGACACACATAAAATCAATTCCATATCATCCTTAGGAGAATGGACAAGTAGAGGTTACTAACCAGGAATTAGAAAATATTTTGACAAAGACTATTTCATTGAGGAAAATAGTTTGGGAAAAAAGGTTAGATGAAGCAGTCTGGGCATACAATACAACCTAGAAGACAACTACTAGATTCTCTCCATATGAGTTAGTATTTGGAAAAAATTTAGTCATTCCTATTGAATTTGAAGTGTAGACATTAAAAATAGCATTGGAGGTTGGTATTCACTTGCATGAATTAGAAAAGAATAGAATTCCACAGTTGATCTGATTGGATGAAATGAGAATAGAAGCTCTTCAACATACAAAAATAATTCAGAAGTAAAGTAAAGAATGGAATGATAAAAATATTGTGACTAGACAACTTAATAAAGGAGATTGGGCACTATTGTTTGACTCTAGATTTCAGTAATTTAGAGGGAAATTTCATACAAGGTGGCTAGGGCCCTATGAAATTGATCAAGTTTTTCAAAATAGAGTTATTCAACTGATGCCAATAGATGGAGAAAGAAGGATCATGGTAGTTAATGGTCATTTTTTGAAGATGTATCAAAAACCTACAACAAAAGAAGAATTTGTATTAAAATTGTAGAATAGAGTTGAACATTTTTTAATGGAAGATATTCCTTCCATAGGAGAATGTGTTCCTAGATAATCTTTTGGAAAGGTATAAATAAGAAGGTAGATTGAAAACTAGAAATGACAGTTTACCTTCTAAATAAAGGACATAGATTGAAAAGAAAAAATGACAGTTTATCTCTAAAAAAATGAAAAAAATAAATAAATAAAAGAAATAAAGGATGGATGAAAACCAAAAATGGCGGTCTCCTGATTACCCTTAATGACTCCTAACGACTTTTGATGTTCCCAAGGTTCTGTGCAATAAATGTTCTTGTTAATTTTGAGCTCTTTTTGATTAACTCGTTGGAATTTTTTCCAGCTCAATTAATTTACATGCTCCAATTGACTTTTGCATTTAATGAAAAGGTACACATTTATTGTAGATATTATTTTCAAAATATTACTTTTTGACTTATTTAATATGATGTGAGATTAAGTAAATAGTTTGAGCATAGACATCTCCACCCATAGTTATTAATGTTGTAATAAATAAGTTTTAATCATTTCAAATTTGGCAGAGACATAAGAATTTGACATTGAAGTGACTACTGCAATAAATACAAGCAATAAGGGAGATTTCATATCAATTCAAAATGATTTCACTTATGTCAACATCGCCTCCAACCTTGTGAACCATCATTCAAAGTATAGGGTGATACATGTAGAATGTCCACAAGGAATGAGGTGAAATAAATTCCCAACGTCTTGACACGATGTTCATTTAAAAAAAAAGGTGTTGCGTTTGTGGAAAGAAACATTCATTTTGCATTTCACTCAATAATTGAATTTGTCTTTTTCTCTATTGAAATTGCAAAAGTAAAAAAAAAAGGGGTAGAAAAGAAATTCACAACTAGAGAACTTCATTTTAGATCCTGAAACAGAGGTATTACTTAGAGAGGCAGGGTGGCTTGAGTTTATACAAATGTATGAAGTTTTCAAACTTGATTTAGTCATTTTTATGAAATGTCATGTGAATGTTACCAGAGGAAGAGGGGAAATAATAGAGGTTAGCCCTGCTATTATAAGTGAAATCTCTAGTATTCCATTTGAAGGTGATCCAGTAAACAAAGGGCATGTAGGTTTTGAGGAATTAGTGTTTTTATTTCATGAAGAACTTGGAAGGTGGCCATAAATTCTATGGAATAATGGTAGCCAGAAAGGAGTTGCTTGCAACAGTCTGGAAGAGCCATGGAAGACAGTTGTAACGTGGTTAATGAAAATTTTCACTTGTGAGGGGCAATACGACAAGATCTTAGGGCCAGGAATGTGAATGCTCACACATTTGAGGTATGGAAACACCATAACTTCCACAAGAATTAACCTTCCTTCCTTTCTATTCACTCAAACATCTTCTATGGTAGCTAGGATAAAATCTAGAGGTGTGCCATCCATTAGGTACCATAGTTTGATTCATTTTTAAATTATCAAGCACCATTTCATGAAGAAAGAGTCTGGTAAAAATGTGTGGTTAGAATTTATGTCAACCCCCATTGCCAAAAGTGAAAATAAATCCAAGAAGGGGCCCACAGTAAAAAAAATTAAAAATTGAGAAAGGAGAAGCTTCTGGAAAAGGATAGAAAAAGGAAAAAAGGAAGCTACAAGAGATTGAAAGGGTAACCTGTAGTGCTTTTAAAAGGAAAAGGTGTGCATCACAACAAGAAAACCCTAGTATTGTTGACACCAATGTTCCAACTTCTCATGATTTTCTAGTTGAAACCCCCGATGGCCCTCAAGACACCTTGAAAAGTCGCGAAGAAATCTAAGCCCTTGTGTGTTCTCCTGAACAACCCAAAAGTCCTCTTGAAGCCCCAATTCTGTCTCAAAAAAGAACCCTTATTTTAGTATCTCATGGATCTCCATCTAAAAAGAAATCTCCTCATATGTCAAAAGAAGATAACCTTGTTGGAGGGTCTGATGAATATTCTTCCCCACCTTTGTTGGTTTTTAAAAGGAGGAAAGGTAAAGAACCAATAATCGAACAAGAAAAAAAATCCTCAAATGTAGGAAGAAGAGGAAATGGAAGAAGAAGAAGAAGATATGGCTAAGGCCATGATAGTGTTTAGAATGCAAGTAGAATTGGAAGAAGAAAGGAAAAGAATATAGTTTTTAGAAGAGAAGTTAAAAATAAAAAAAGAATTGCAACAATTTGTATCCAAGATAGAGAAAATAGAAAAAGAAATGATAGAAAAATAATTTTTTTGCAAACACAATTTAATCAAACAGAAAAGGGCTTATAGTAGGCTAATGCACAAGCATTAGTCCGAGTAGAAGAGACAACAAGGCTTAGTGTAGTGGAAATAGGAAGATTGAAGTAAAAATTGAAACAAAAAGGGGAACAAGTGAAACAACGGTCAAGTAGATTGCATTATCATGAGGCTTCTACCTCATCTACTCCAAGGAGATGCCTCTTTCAAACACCATTAAAGCTTAAGCATGAGAATAATAAGTTGAAAAGACAAAATCAACAGCTAGAGAAGGAGAGAGATGAAGAAAATGAGAGATTACAACAAGTGGTAGAGTTGTCCTTAGTAATGTTGTCAATGAGGAAACCTTCAAAGTTATATGCATTATTTTTTATAGAAATATTTTTATAGTGGAAAATCAATTAGTTGGTATTAAAAAGAAAAACATATTATGATGATGATAATGATTTTCTGATGGATTTTTATAATAGCCATCCTACCATTCAAAACCAAATGTGTGAATACTTTCAGCATGGATTTCTCCTTGGTAATTTTCCATAGTCTTTTCTAAATGTTTACATTGGAGAGTTGCAAATTAGATTTTGTGTCTTTATTACAGAACCAAGTTGAGTTGGAAAATAGGATAGATCAGTACAAAGAAGCACAAATGAAATTAGACATTCCAATGAGGAATGAAACTCCCTGGTCTATGGATTTTGGAGTCACATTAAAATACTTTGCACTGGGAGATAATGTGGTACCAGTCTATAGGAGAAATTTGAATGAAAGCATTTGAGTTTTCAGAAATTTTTAGGATCATCTCCCACATAGAGCCTTGACTATAGAAAGAGAAAGGTACAACAACATTCCAATATCATTGAGAAGGAGAGAACCAATCTCTCCAAGAAACATTACTTGGAGTCTCACAAGAGTGAGATCTTTGATATAAGTAATAGAGGAGAAGAATACCAATTGGGTTGGGATGAGGTTCAGACCACCCTTGCTCATCCAAGAACATTCTTGTAATATGTGTAGTAATGTGGTGATCTGGTTGTTTGGTTGGTAGGCAAAAACATGGATTTTCTAGATCCTCAACCATGAAGACATGGTTGAAAATAGGAGGGGGAGAATGATGAGTGCTCATGATGACACTTTAATTAATATTTTTCATGTTTTTAAAGACTTTATTATATATTAATTAACTATGTTGGCAATAGATTATATGCTTGAATGTGTCCTTGTTTTTTCCTTATATATTACTAATTGGAGTATATATTAGAACTGATACTTTGCATTAAATTTTTTAATTTTTAATGATGATTAATGATGAAATGAACTTATGAAATTTGAGATCTTTTGCTTTCATAATAGCACTATCTTTGAGGATTATGTTTAGTTGATTAAATGTTGACTTCATTAGGTGGACGAGTTAAACTCCCTATTTAACAAACTTCAAATTTGTCTTACTTCTGATTACTCCATTTGGATCCTAATGAGTGCTTCCAAATTGACTTCTTCAATCAGTTTGAGAACTCCCTATTCAAATATTATCACGTGGTGGATTTCTTTATGACACTTCTGGTTTTGTTTAGTTTAAGTTTTTATTGCTTTGTATCTTGGTAGGTTACGTTAGTTTTTGTATTCAAATAAGTTGATATTCTTATAAATATCCATCCTTAGTTTTAGTTTGGGAGTTAGTTAATCTTTCGCTTTAGCATTGTAATGTTGGTAATCTACACTTTTGTTCTACTTGCCTATTTTGGCCAATTGGAATACAAATAAGGAGTTGATTTGAATCTTAGTGTTTAGGTCCCACTAGAGGAAGAGCAAGGCCTGCTCAACTGAAGGAGGTGACCTTGTGTTATGTTCTTTGATTCAGTTGATTTTTGCTTAATTCATCTCAATTAGAAAGTAGGAATATTGATCTCTATTTAATCATTGTTAGTGAATGTGATTGCTTATATTCTTAGATTAAGCTCATTGTGTTCTTAAAATGGTTCATTATGCTTTATTGTAGACTTATATTCACTCATTTACTATAGATTTAATTACTGCTCATAAGAATTAGACTCATTGTTTATTGTCAAATGCATGTAGTTTTAGTGGAAGAGACAATGATGAATTATGGAAGGACGAAACTAAAGCTTATTTGGAATTTGGTCATGGAATTTAGTATTATTGCTTTCTAGGTTAATAGTTATTTTTTGCAAATGTAAATAGACTCTTTTGCAATTGTAAATAGATTTCCTTTTCAAGTACATTTCAATTCTAAATTTTAGATTAAGAGTAAATTTGGTTTTTAGCTTAATTCTTCCATGAATCGATTGCAATTAATTCAAATGAAGTCTGAACTAAGTTATTGGAGTTTGCAAAATCGTTAGTTAAAAGTTAAGTTAGGATAAAGTCTTTAGAATCAGTTAGAAAATAGTTGTTAAGATCTAATCCTGAGAGCTCCTAAAAGCTCCTGAGAGCTCCTGATGGAGCTAAATCACAACCAAAAGTCACTGTTTATAGTGCAAAACCCCCCAATTCATGGAAACATATTTATCACATACAAATCTAAGACACCTAATTTGATAATTAAAATATTAAATGATGCAAGTGACATCATTGACCTTTCCCATCATCCAGGTTTGAGGTTTAGGGTTAAGTGAGAGACTTATATGTCTAAGGGTGGATGAATAGATAAGGATAGCGAGAGAGAGAAGAAACCTATAGAAAATCAACATTTTCATAATGCGAGCATGTTTTGAAGAAGCTAATATGTATCCATTTGTATAGCAAGACAAAATGCACTCACTGTTGAGATGTAGTAATTTGTTCTTAATGTACAATTCAAGTCTGGAATGAGCGCGAGTCAAAGGAGTGGGTTAACAAATGGTGGTTATATTAGCCCACTTCACACGTATCAACCTCTAACAGTATTGGAACTAACACAAATGGAATCATCGGTTGACTTTGACCACATATTATATCTAGTTCAACTAGGTAATATATCTACTTGCATATTTTTTGTCATCTCTATTAGTATCTTACTTTGTAGTGTATTTGTAATGTTGACTAATTTCATCTAATTTTTTGCACATATCAATGTAGGGAATGTTTATGAAATTATTGTATATGAATACAATGAAGAGGGAACATATTATTACTTGTGTCATTGTGTTGAGGTAAAAAATAAATTGAAGGCCCTGATTATAGATGTAGAAAACATTGAATACCCTACAGGCTTAGTGGTTGTTATTGGAATGTGGCTTAGAAGGTACCCATAAAAGAGTGTTAATTTTTGGTTGTTTTAGGACTTTGACATGCATTGGAAGATTATTCATTACTCAAACCTTATTGTGGCATCCACTGTTCATTTGATCAAATATGGGGGAAGACCTTTGAACAAGACCTTGTGGAAGTTGTGTGACTCTAACCTTGATGCAATAAAGAGTAGAGTAGACCTGGATGGTTCTTTGGATTAATTTGTAAGTATGCACATTGGTTCTTATTAATTTTTAAGTATGCACATTAATTTGTATTGAGATTTAGAGTATGCACATCAAGATTAGTTGATAGTTAGAACTTTCATTTCTATATTTCAAGTTTACATATGTTTTGGCTCCAAGTTTGTACATATGTTTTGGTCCAAATTTTACACATGAATATTGAGAAGATTATATGTTTTGGTTACAAGTTTTCACAAATTTTTTGGTTTGAATTTTACATATGAATGTTGGGAATATTATATGTTTTGGTTCAATGTGTAGCATAGACAAGGTAGTCATCATTGACAAGCTCACTGCATTGTCATGAATGTGATAACATTGACATGGTTTGATAAAATGACTCTAAGAGATAGGGTCTCATGGTAATATTGAGACCCTATCTCTTAGAGGAATTTTATCAAACCTTGTCAATGTTACTGCATTGGCAAGCTAGTGAGCTCACTATCTTTCCAATGTGGTGGCATTAACAAGGTAGTGAGTTGTTTAAGAAAATCCCTCAAAGAAATGGGGTCTCATAGTGATTGTAATCATCGTGAGACCCCATTTATTTGAGGCATTTTTGCAAAAAATCACTACCTTGATCAAATAATAAGAGTCACACAACCCTCAAAGAGTGTGTACATATATACACAAATTCAACAAATGGACCACATAAATTTCCAAACATTAGGTTTTGGTAAAAATATCAAAGCATATAGGTTTGAGTATCATATTTTACACAACAAATAAAAACAAATCAATGTTGTATTGAGTGCTTTGACTCCATTAAAATATCCTCCAATATATGAGGACAAATTTATCATAACTATTACTTAAGCAACACTATCTAATATATTAAAAATTTGCAATAAACGAGAAGAGTTATTTGGTAGATGTAAATCAAGGACATGTAAATAATAAAGCTCATGCTTTGTGATAGGCATGGGATAGTAGTAGTTGTATTTAGCAATACTTTATGTTTTAAAGTCTTAGCAAGTGTATTGATTTACAAAAAAAATATTTTTGGCTTCTTCACATGTTTCAAGGAGTGATTAATAGACCTAGAGAGGAGAGAGGTAGAGAGGAAGGGAAATAACTAGAGATCCATGAGAGATATAGAGGTAAATGGCAATTCCATAGGAGACCTAGATGGTTTCTAATTACTAGGCACAAGCATCTTCTATAAAGAATAGAAAATGTGTAACAAATATAGAGTGCAAGGTTTCAAAACCCCTTCTTTGGCACACTAGCTTGCCAATTTGGTGAAATTGGAAAGGTAGTGGGTTGTTTGAAAAAATGGGTCCAAAAAGTGGGGTCTCATGGTGAACTTTCCAATTAGATGAAATTGGCAAGGTAGTGGGCTATTTGAAAAAATGGGTCCAAGAAAAGGGGTCTCATGATGATGTACATCACCATGAGACCCCATTTCTTACAATCATGTACATCATTGTGAGACAATATTTATTGGACCCATTTTTTCAAGAAACCCACTACCTTGCCAATTTCATCAAATTACATCAATGTGAGACCCCATTTCTTGGACCCATTTTTCAAACAACCCACTACCTTACTAAATTCACCCACTAGCTTTCCAATTTGATGAAATTGGCAACCTAATGGGTTGTCTAAAAAATGGGACCAAGAAATGGGGTGTCATAATACATCACTATGAGACCCCATTTCTTGGACCCATTTTTTCAAATAGGCCACTAGGTTGCCAATTTCATAGAACTGGCAAGCTATTGGGCCCACTACCTTGCCAATTTGGTGAAACTGGCAACCTAGTGGGCTATTTGAAAAAATAGGTCCAAGAAATGGGGTCTCACGGTGATGTCAAACAACCCACTACCTTTCCAATTTCACTAAATTGAAAAGCTAGTGGGCCCACTACCTTGCCAATTTATCACCGTGAGACCCCATTTCTTGGACCCATTTTTTCAAACAACCCACTACCTTGCCAATTTCATCAAATTGGCAAGCTATTGGGTGAAATTCACAAGGTAGTGGGTTGTTTAAAAAAATGGTTCCAAAACAACCCACTAGGTTGCCAATTTCACTAAATTGGCAAGGTTTCCAATTCGGTGAAATTGGAAAGGTAGTGAGCTGTTTGAAAAAATGGGTCCAAGAAATGGGATCTCACGGTGATGTACACATCACCGTGAGACCCCATTTATTAGACATTTTTTCAAGCAACTCACTACCTTGCCAATTTCACCAAATTAGCAAGCTAGGGTATATCACCATGAGACCTCATTTCTTGGACCCATTTTTTCAAATAGCCCACTAGCTTGCCAATTCAGTGACCTTGCCAATTTCAGCGAATTAGTAAGCTAGTGTACACATCACCATGAGACCCCATTTCTTGGACCCATTTTTTCAAATAGCCCACTACCTTTCTAATTTCACTAAATTGGCAAGCTAGTGGGCCTACTAGCTTGCCAATTCGGTGAAATTGGAAACCTAGTGGGTTGTTTGAAAAAATGGGTCCAAGAAATGGGGTCTCATGGTGATGTACCCATTTCTTGGACCCCATTTTTTCAAACAAACCACTACCTTTCCATTTTCATTGAATTGGCACATCACTGTGAGACCCCATTTCTTGGACCCATTTTTTCAAGCAACCCACTACCTTTCCAGTTTCACCGAATTGGTACATCACTGTGAGACCCCATTTCTTGGATCTATTTTTTCAAATAGCCCACTACCTTTCCAATTTCACTAAATTGGCAAGCTTGTAGATGAAATTGGAAAGGCAATGGGTTGTTTGAAAAAATGGGTCCAAGAAATGGGGTCTCATGATGATGTATATTAGTATGATCCAATTACTATGTGGATCTCATACTTAAATTGAATTGATTATTGTTAATATTAGTATTTAGGTAACTTTATTTTTCCTATTATGGCTCTAATCACAAATGAGAAGGCTACAAGACTCTTAATATCTTGTATGATCATTCCCAATTCTACCAAGGGAAATAATTTTTTTAATTATCTTCCTTGCTCTTACAACAATATGATTGTTGTAAAGAGGAAATTTTTCAAGATTCTAGACAAAAATTGAAAGATTTTTAGCTAAACCTAATCATCTAGGTCAATTGAAATATGATCCCACATGTTGGCTTATGAGCTAGCTAAAGAGAATCAAGAACAATGATATTAATAAATTCACACTAGAGCCTCAACCATAAGTAGAAGCTAAAAATATCCCAAAGAAGAGGTATAAATATATGTTGATACGTGAGATATTACAACCCCTATTCCTAATCCTTCACAATCATATCAAAATTTCTAGAAGAAATTTGTTGCATATCACCTATAATTAAAAATTGCATTCTTTGAAGAAGCTAGGTTGGAGTGAATATAGAAGAAATTGGTGAAAATATGGGCAAGAAGTTGGACACATGGTGGAAAAACCAAGTCACTTTTCCTTGGGTAATAAATGGGATGACATATATGAGAAGGATCATTTCAATCCTACCTCTTCCTTCACTCCAAATAAGCCTCAAATCTGAGTAAGTGAAATAACAATAATATCATTTGGTGATGAAAAAGTAGTAAAAATCAAAACCTCCAAGTTTCCAAACTAAGTAGCTAATTACATAGGTAGATTTCATGCTAGAACAATTCACAACCTATGCATCTACTAAACCATATATTTAATTTAAAAGTATCCTGATCCTACTCCAATGAGTATTTCAAAGAAAACAAAAGAAACAATTAAATCTAGGTCTTATTGAAGAGAAATCTACCTAAAATGTCTTACTACAAAGAATGAGACATTCCATCTCCACAAAATTAACTATCAAATACATTGTAACCAACCAAGAAGTAATAAAATCACCAAAGAAAACTAAGAGGAAAACTAATGACTCCATTGAATCTTAGTAGGTTCCCAACACAAACTAGAGCTTATTTTAGAATACCACAAGCGGAGGTGAGGACCTAGCAGAGAAGGAAAAAAAATGAGAGAAGTGATGATCCACCTATGAGAATGGGATATGAAAATTAGAAAATAGAATAGAAAATCATACAAGAGCCATTAGAGGTTTGTATAGAGAAGGTACAATAGTTTACACTATAAATATCTATCTTCCCTCTCCTCCTATCTTCATCCCTTTTAAATTCTTCCTTGGATTCCCTATTGAATTAGCACATAAGTAAATAATAAATCGTTAGTGAATCATTTTTGAAAATATTGAAGTTGTTTAGCATCAAATAACAAATTTGTTTAGCATCTATTAATAAGTATTCAATACAAACCATGAAGGATAAAAATGAGCAATGTTAGGGCTAACCAATTAATAAGTATACACATGAATAAGTGAAGCATACATGTGAATAAGTGAAGCACAAGTAATAAAATACACGTAAGCCTTAAAGTATACACATGAATACATAGTATATGCATTAATAAAAAGTATATTCATGAATACAAGGTATACACATAAAAACACGTAAGTCACAAAGTATACACATAAGTTGTAAAGTATACACTTGAATACACGTAGCTCATATCTATTGAAGCATGGATTTATAATGAAAATATGGGTACCATCGATAAAAAAAGATTTGTATTAACCAAATAGTCATGTAGGAATACATCAATATATGTAGATATAAGTATAAAATATATACAAAATAGCCATATAGGCTTACAAGAATGCCTTATAGGCATACAATTTCAAATATATGCAATACAAAATATGTCCAAAAATGCCATATAGGCATACAACAAAGGACCCTAGAATCAAAAGTCAATGCCCACCAGGATCTTGAAACAAACTCTTGCCCTTTGTTATTCGGCTAGATGGCGATACGTCTGCCACTTGCTTATTTTGAGGTCGAGGGGTGCTCCTAGTGCTCCTCCTAGGGTTTAGTTCCTCATCAAGCCTTATCTATTACAATAACAAGTAAAGACATTAATATATAGAAATTAAATTATAAAAAATGATATATTTAACAAAATAATAACTTACTACCACAAGACGATCACTCTCCTCAAGGGAAATATTCTAATGCCCATGACGTGGCGTACTGAAATCCTATAGAAACCATTCAAAAAGAAATTAAACTACAAATCAATAATCATTTTATTTTTCACTAAATAACAACTATAACAATGAATGCAATTTTAAATTTAGTAATTTTCCTCATACCCTTGTGAGAAGCATCGAGGAGTCTATAATAGAAGAAACACTAATCTACATTTCCCTATGAACATCTAGAGGTGTTTCCACTTGCAACATTTGAAAATAAAACAAAAAATTATTCAATCACAAAAATTGTAATAGTGGTGTAGGTCATGGCTTATAATGTATGAGATAATGAACATAATTTTGAGTACTTATTGAACTATATATTTCTTACTATCATGCTTACTATTTGACCCATCCATAGCTTGTTTGAAAGCACTTGTTTTAGGCTTTTATCCATAGCAGCAAGGTAGTAAGTTCTGTTTGATAAAATACTTTGGTAGAAATGTACAAAAAAATTGGTAGCATAGAGAAGGCAATGAAATTTTTGAATAAATGCCTCAGAAATTTGGTCTCATGGTGATGGAATTCCAAGAAAAAAAATGTGTCATGGAATTCCATCACCATGAGACCATATTTCTTTGAGGCATTTTTTCAAATAGTTCATTGCCTTCTCTATGGTATTATGTTGGGATGGGGTGGATGGTATAGTGTGGTCTTGGTTATGGGATGGAGGGGATCATGAAATGAAGAGGGATGGGTGGGGATATGAACAAGTGGAATAAGAGGTGGAAGATTCCATGGATTGGTAAATTGAGGATGAGAATGAGGACCTTGAAAAGGATTTGGAAGGGAATTTTGGCTGAAGGCTTGGTTTCTATTCTTAAGGTAGTGAGTTGTTTGAAAATATGCCTCAAAGAAATGTGGTCCTATGGGGATGGAATGGCATTCCATCACCATGAGACCATATTTCTTTGAGGAATTTTTTCAAACTACTTAGTTCCTTTTCTATGCTATTGCTTACTATTATGCTTTGATATATTTTTTCCAAGCATCCATAGTTTTTTGGAAAGCACCTATTTTAGGCTTTTAGCCATAGCAACAAGGAAGTGAATAGTTTGATAAAATTATTTGGTAGACATGTATGGTAAATGTGGTAGCATAGAAAAGGTGATGAGCTATTTGAAAAAATGCCTAAAATAAATTGGGTCTCATGGTGATGGACATCAGCATGAGACCACATTTCTTTGAGGCATTTTTTCAAACAAATCATTTCCTTGTCTATGCTATTGCTTACTATTATGATTTCATATAATTTTTCCAAGGATCCATAGCATAGATAAGGTAGTGAACCATTTGAAAAAATTCCTAAATAAAATGTGGTCTCGTGGAATGCAATGGCAAGAAAATTCAATTGGAAGCTGCTCCTAGTTATTACTTATGCTATGTGAAGTAATTGCATCACTGTTTATGTTGACTTTCTAAAAAACTATATTGTAATTGAAAAAATTTCATCTATCAAAATCTAGTTATTAGTTATGCAATGTGAAGTACTACTTTGAGTTTGAAAGGTGTGCAATGCAATGTAATCAACGATATGGATATAAACCTGAAAAATCTATTAAGTACAATTCATTAGTTAAACTCATTATTCTATTACCTGCGTGAAGGTTTGTACTCCATTGGCATTGCGAGGTGTTCCTGTGAAACCTCCAATATTAACCTATTCAACATCTAAAATCAGATATTAAAATACCATTCATATAATGTAATCCTATTCAAATATAATATTTATAAATTTTTACTATTTACATACCTCAAAAATAGATGAAGTGGAGTAAAAAATAGGTGGAGGGCTGGTGTATTTAGTATCAACACTGTGACCCTAAAATTTTATTACAATCATTAAACTAAATTAGTTAATCTTGCATTTCAAAAATGAAATTTAGTATATTAATTCAATGAACATGTTAATATTTACTTGAGTATTGACACTGAAATCCTCAATCAAAATGTCATCTACTATTTCCAACTCCACAACTATAGACACATCTTGCACACCAACCTCCTAACTGTCTGCAGGGTCATATGTACAATTCGGCCCACAAACCTGACAAGAATGGGGTGGAACCCTATGACTTGAACTCTCCCCTAATTGGAACTATACTACAGGATTGACACATTGGATGATACTCTAGGTTAGAGAGCTAATATATTGTAGAGTGTCCACCTCAACACTCTCCTTCACAACAGAAGGGATAACAATGTGCTCATAAGCTAACCTAGCGAGTGCTCATCTCCCTTGCTGCTAAGGATCTTGACATATACCTAGTCTATCCTATGCTGACCCACCACTTCTCCCCTAAAAGTCCCACATATCAAAATAGTTGGGTATTTTGTTGAGGATTAACTTGTAGTATAGTTTCCTCAAGAAATATTGGGGGGTCTAGTTATTATTGCATGGTGGATGGTCAAAATCCATCCACCACCTATTCCAAAAATTGTTCCTAATTCCTTGGTGGTTGCACCAATGGATAGGAAACCTCTTGCTATTAAGGTCAAGAGTTTGATTTGTACGTGGGTTAGTGAATAGTGATAAAAAATCATATTTTATATTTTTTCATCTTTTACTTCTTTATTTGATAATTTACTTGCATAAAAATTCCTACACTACTAACTCTTATCCGCCCAACCACTTAATTGCTTGCTAATTATATCTACATGTGTATCATGGCTTGAAGTGAATTTACAAGTGTGCTTCTTTCTAAGGTTGAACTTACAAGATCATTCAACCTCATGATTAACTCAATTTTTTTTGGTTGTTTTCAATTTCCCCCATTAAATTTTGTTGAGTACCAGTAGGATGTTGAGGAATTATTGGAGGATTTTTTTGATGTGGTTGTTTAGGATTTTTTTCATGTGCTTTTTCATGAGGAGGAGAAGGATTTTGAGGTTGATTATCAACTCCTATAAATTAAAGAAATGAAAATCAAAACAATCTAAATTTACCTATTTATCAACAAATTCACAAAAGAAATAAACAATGCTTACTTATTCGACCTCCCCATTGATGTGGCGACATCCTATTGAAGAAATTACAAAGATTCGATGAAGAAATTGTAATATTTGATCCTTCCAAAACATGAGGATGTAATGACAGGGTTTTCTGGCCACGGGCAAGAAAAATGATAGTGAAAATAAAATGAACTGGATGTGCTTTTTTTTATAATAGGCTATAATGCACTCACGTTAAAATATCGGTCACACCAAGCCTTAATGTGAGTGCATTATAATGCGCTTGCATTATAGCCTTTCAACTTTAAAAAAAAAATTGGCCACTTTTTGGCCCCCCAAATTTTTTCACCTACCTTGTGATCAAATCTATCTTAGGGAAAGAAAAACCATTATGAGTTTTTATCCATGCTTTTGATTGTTCATAAGGATCTTGATAAAGCTCTTGCATAAATAAGAATTCCTCAATGATCACATTCTCTACACATGTGATATCAATGAGTATTTCTTGTATAGTTTTTCACTGATACAATTGGCAATGTAGAGAGGACTATCAGGTGCATGTCTAAGTGCATCACTATTGGTAAAAGCAATGTTAGGTAAGTCATTGTTTTGGCCCTTACAAGGTTGAGCATGCATTATACCAACTATGTGATCTACTTCCTTCTCTTCATTATTATGATCATTCATGTCATCACTCATATCATCATTCTTAACATCACAATCTTTCACAAATTTGGTTGAATGGTCAAGCATTAGGTTAGTAAAAATATACAAGTTTTGGTTAGGCATGGTAACAAACTTATTCCCTTGGTCATTAACACCACCCAACTAGATTTGATTAGAATCGTGAGATCTTGAACTTGATGTTTAAGATGGATGCATCATTCTATATCATGTTCACTTATGCAATAATATTGAAAATATACATTTGGATTGAAGTTTGGAGGTAAAGGTTTGGTTATGTCCACAGGTTTAATAGGAGGAAATCATATTAGGTTCTTACTTAAAAGTTGCAACATGATCAAATGGAGAGTGTTAGGTAATTGGGTGAATTTCCTATATTTTGGTCTAAATTGGTATGGAGTTGGACTTATGGTAGAAACTTCAGGTTCAATGTGGTTGGTTGTTTGAGGTGTATGAAACTTGATAAAAAATTTATTTCAGTTTTTGAATGGTTGATGGTTGTTTTGAGGTATGGGTTTAGATTTCTCAATATGAGCTAATGAAGATGTTTTTTCATACTTACTAATCAAAATTTGATAATAAAAAACAATCTTACACAAATTTATAAAGGATGGAAATTTCACTAATAAGACCCTATCCCTTATGTTGGTTTGCAAGTTGTTAATGAAAACTATTTGGATATCCGCATCAAGAAGAGTTATAATATTTTTTCATAATATCAATTAATAGTGGCTTATAAAATCTGCAATCTTTTCACCTTGTCATTGTTTGCATCACATTAAATTAGTAATGTTGGTCTTAGGACCAATGTTTACTTGGAAATGATTGAGAAAAGCGTCAACAAGCTCACTAAATGAGTGGATTAAATTATTTGGCAATGAATGAAACCATTCCAAATCCATGTCTTTCAATGACCTAGGAAAGAGTTTAACCAAGAGTTTATCCTAAAAGATGAAGTCACTACACAAGGTTGTGTATGTTGAAATATGATTGCTAGGGTCCCCTTTACCATTATACTTATCAAATCATGGTATCAAGCTATGTTTTGCAACATTCATGCTTTCAATATTTCAAGTGAAAATGGGCACTTTTGACATATTGTGATGGTTGTCCATTTTGGTTTTGGTTCAAGGTTGAGATTTGTTGTTGAAGTGAGGTGAATTTTTGCAAAATTTGGTTGATAATGGAATCATTGGTTGACATGTTTTGGTAATGTGGTGAGCATGGTGGAATTGTGTAGGTGTGAGGTGGGATACTATGTTGAAAATTTATGTGAGGGGATGAAAATTAATGTGTGACATGGGAAGATCCAAAACAATAAGGATTTCCAGTGGAAAGGCCTACTGTTTGAGTTATACCAATTTTTTTTTGTATTTTTTAAGCAACATTTGGACTTGTGTATGTAGGAATAGAAGCTATAGTTGTAGTGAGGGAGACTTTACTTCCTTGAATTTGAGAGTATCTCAAATATTGACCACAACTAGCCATTGTAGGTACATTATCATCAACTATATGGGCTATGCTATGCAAAACCTCTAATCCATGATCATCATTAAAAAAATTCCTCATGTTCTCAATTATATGAATCATTGTACTAGTGAAGTATTTAGTACTCGCAAAGTCTTCATGATTTTCTAATTCCTTGTCTAGTTTTTTTCAATTTGTCTTTAGGAACATGGGAAATCATAGTCTCAACATATGTAAATAAAGGTGTTTGGAAGGTTGTCATTGGTATGGTAACATTAGGAATAGAGTCTAAAAAATTGAGTATTAAAAAAACTTATCATGAAAGAGTTAGAAGACTCATGATCCACAATAGATGTAAAACTAGTGCGAGATGCCATAAGTCTAGAACTATGTATCACTGAAGTATTGTCAATGGAATGCCACGCCATAAAACTCATGTAAGTTTCAAAAAACTAAGTGTACTCAAGATGAACACTAAATTGTCAAATAAAAATAGCACAACACTCAGAATCAAGATTTAGACAACATAAACACACTCAAAACACATAAATAGAGATTTGATTCAAATTTTAGTCAGAAATAGCAACACATAGGTGCCCAAGGCATTTGTGTCCTAGATAGGGTTTCTGGGATTTCAAAGTTTGACTATTTAGGGTGTTTTTTAGGGTTCATAGATTTATATTCAAACAGGTTTGACAATAATTTTTTTTTCATATTATGCTAACTTTAGGATTGTAAAATTAACAATGCAAACTTGCAACAATGCAAAAAGTAAATGACAATTTTGAAACACAAAAACATAATTCAGATAGCAGAATCCAATAGAGAACATAGAAATAGAGCTTTGATTCACATTTTAATAAAAAAATAGTAGGACATAGGCACCTAGGGTGTCTATGTCCTAGACAAGGTGATTGGAAATTCAAATTTTGATTATGTGTTATAGTTTAAGGTTCTTAATTCAATGCACATATAAATTTGGCAGTGAATACTTTTCCAAATTTTGTTGATTTTATGACTATGGAAATGAAAAATACAAGTGTACAAATCTATGAAATATGGATGAAAAATTTTGAATGCAAATTTTAGATACAATATGAAATGACTGACTAATTCAAAGATGAAAAGTCCTAAAAATGATGATTTGATGTGATTTTGAAACAAAACGATGCAAATTTTTTTTTACCTAAATGAAAGATTCCTAAATGCATGCAATACACAGTTTCAAAATTTTATGATCTAATGAATGCAAATTGAATGTAGATCTGATCTAAAAGGACTAGAACAAACCCTATTTTAATATTTAATGCTATATGAATGCAATATTTTTATATTTTTATATATTTTTCGTGATGCAAAAATGAAACCCTAAATGAGAAATTGAAAACAATGATATGCCAAACCTATATCTAGGGTGAATTTTCAAAAGGTATATAATTTGAATAGGTCAAGTTCACCAAAATGAATTGTTGGGAAAGGGAAACCCGATTTGGTTTTTGACTTAGGGTTTGACACCTTTCCCAAATTTCATGAAGGGGGTTAGGAAAAGAGGGGGGAATGCAATGGATTGGAAATGCAAGGATGAAATGAGGGCTTGATGGATTTGTACAAGGTATGAGATTGACTTACAACCTAAAAGGTGAGTCAACCAACCCTTAACCAAATTTGGAAATTTTCTAATGATGAAATGCAATGATCTAACTAGGTTAATGGTGCAATTTACTATTCTAATGCAAATACAAAAAGTATATAAGTTCACAAACAAATTTGACTAACATAAATGAGCAAAGCAGGACACTGTGCACTTGTGATTCAAATATAGGGTAGAAAATGGAGGACACAGATGCCCAGGGCATAAGTGTCCTTGTATTATTTTCTAGGTTTTTTTGGGGTCCTCTAATGTTAGAATTAAGCTTCAAATTTCTACTTTTAAAATTTTTAGAACACTGCTGAATATTTCTATAACCGAGTTTTCATAACTTGACATGATGTAGGTCTTCAAATGCAATAATGCATAATTTTCTTTCAAATTTCTTTCAATGTACTTTAAACTTAAGATCTGTACGTTCACAAAAGAATAAATTTTGGTCCATTTTAGGGGATTTCCTTACTCAAACCCCATGTAAGTGTTTCCACTTCCATAATGTAAATGTCAATGATAAATGGATAATGAATAGGAAGGAATGATGAAATCTCAAAATGATGCCACTCACCACCCTTCAATGAATTCCTTGAAGGAATGAAGTCATACACATCACCTCAAGGTCTTAATATTTCTTTCTTGAATGCTTTGGAGACCTACAAAAGTGTTAGCCTTCACAAAACAATGATAACATGAACACACATAAAATCAAATAGAATTTGACATGATGTTAGGATCTTAAATTGTTGCAATAAATCTCTAAAAAAAATTCTCTTGACTTTCTCAATAGTTCTCTTGATCATAATTTTTCCAATAGTTTTCTTATTCTCTCTTGTTAGAAAGCTCTTGAAATGATGCAAGAACTAGGTATTTATTCAATTTCCCAAAATTTAAATATTGATGGCTGACTTTGGCAACTTGAAATTCAAATATTAAATTGCCACAACCAACATATTTCAATTTGGACGGAAAATAGGACATTCACGCCCAGGACGTGAGTTTCTTGGACCTTTTTCCAAGATAATTTGTGCTGAGGGAAATTTCTTAGATAAATGCAACTGATTCCCACCTACAATTCCTTGGAAGTTGTCAAAAATAAGGCATAGAATGCATAATTTAGGAAATTAAATACTCAATTAGGTCCAATAACTGAAGGGGAGACCAAACATAAGGTGAAATTATCATGGGTGAGAATTTACGATGATACAAGTCCAAGCAAATATTTTAGGAAAGTCATGTAGCAATGTTGCATGATCTTGTTCATCCTCATCAAGACACTTTCCAATTTGTAACACCTCCTCATTAGATGGGTCCATTGGAATGTATAGATTTTCTTCCAAAAGTAATGTACTATGGTTTGGAATATCAGGGATTGTTTTGGATTCATATTTTTCATCATCACATTGTTCATTTTCTTTCTCAAAGTATCCCTTAACATTTTTTTATTCAAGGGGTAAATGCCTTTGAACCGGAGCTATGAACCGAAATACAACCACTCAACAATACCACCCCAACGAGGTTTGAAACTTGGTAGTGAATACAACAATGCCACCTTTAAACCATCACACCATGCCAATATTGACAAAGTATCCCTTAACATTCAAACAATAGGAAATCCTTCAATTATGATGATTACTATGTAAAGTGTCATTCATTCCCAAAAATTCTTCTAGAGACTCGTCATTTTGAAACACATCTAATGAAATATCATCACATGTAATGTCTATCATTTCAGGATGCACTAAGTTTAAATTATTTAGGAGAGTGTTGCATGATAACATTGGCATTAAGTGATTTTTTCTTCGCTGCTTTCATTTCTTTTGAAGGGAAATAACCAAGAACTCTTGTTTTTTGTTGTGTATTAAGCTCTAATGGATGCGAACACCTTGTTATTTAACACCACATCCTTTTCTATTATAGCTAAATTGTTTCAAGGGTTGGTACTCTCTTCCATAAATTGCTTCAATTTCTTTCAAGGTGGTTTTTCATAATCACTTTCATCATAAGTAGATGTGTAATTCATGTTTTCCTCATTACCATAAGTTATGTATTCTTGTATCTTGGATGTTTCAATGATAAATTGTGTCAATACCACCACAACTTCCTTCTCTTTCTCTTTTTCAATTTTCATTGTGTAATCTTGTATTCCCCCATGAATGTAGGTGTGAAATATAATGAACTCCAATCATTCTCCAACAATTTTTTCATTGATGAAATTCATTCCTATTTATCTTCAAGTTGTAAAGGTTCCACTTTTGCACTTATCATTTTCTACCTTAAAGCAATTGCTCACAACATGGTGTTTAGCAATTACTTTAATGTGGGGGCATACATTGGCATTTTTGCTTCACTTTTTTTCACATGCATTGAAATTAGTGATGTTTTGACATTGACATTGGTATTTTTGCTTCACTTTTTTCACACGTTGGATTTAGTTGTGTGTTGACATTAGCATTTTTTCTTCACCTTTTTTCACACGCGCTGAACTTGGTGATACATTGGCATAACATTTTGATCATTTTTGTAGCACCTTATTAGAATTATCAAAGAGTATAATTCTTCATATGGTTGGCATGGATACACACCTAGTGAATATCAAACTTAACTAGTCATTGTATCTTTCTCATTTTGCTAATTTTTTTTGGGGGCTCACCTAGTGAATATTGGACTTCACTAGCCTATGTTTCTTTTGGTTTGTGATTCACCTAGAAAACATTAGACTTTCTTAGCTCGTGATTCATGAATTCCTTTTGGGTGTGGATCCTATCATAACAAAGCTTGCTAGTTCATGAGTATTCATACCTTTCCTTTGCATTTTGTGTTGACATTATGTATGTTTGTGTATGTTGTCTTCCTGCATTTCATACATGTGTGTTCCTTTGTGCTTATGTTGGTTTTCCATGTGATCTTGGATCTTGGGGGTTTGTGTACTCCCCCTTGATCCTTTGTCATCCTATATCTTCAACCTTTAGAAAATTTGACCCCACTTGACATATTTTCTACTATAGTGTGAGTTTGAGCATAAGTTCATACATTCACTGAAGTGGGGGCTAAATGTAGTGTTGTAAATTGTTACCCATGACAATTTTACACTGTGTTTTACTCCCCCTTAAACAATTAAACCTAATTAAACACCTGCTTTCCTAAATTATGCATTTCATGGCCTATTTTATCATTTTCTGACAAATTACTAGCACAAAACAAATGCATTCATTTAATGTTTTTCCCCCAACTCCATATTTTTTGGAAAATAGGTTTGGGACACTAGTGCCTAGGGTGCTTATGTCCCCCTATTTTGGCTCCAAATTCAAATGTGTCGGTGTCAGAATTTTATTATTTGAAATTCAAATATCTAAAATCAATTGTTGAGATTTAATTTTTGGAAAATTAGAATAATTATGTATAAATACCTAGTTATTTCATCATTTGAAAGAAGATGAAAAATAACAAGGAGAATTGAGAAATTTATGATCAAACATTTTTCAAGAGCATTATCAAGCATGTCAAGAGAAAAATTTCAAATATTTATTGCAAAAATTCAAGATCATGTCAAAGTTTACATGAGTTTGTTCATGTTTTTGTTTACATATTATTTGTGAGATCTAACCCTTGTAGGTATTCAAGAAAATAAAGCAATAAACATTCAAACCTTGAGAATATGTGCATGAAATTATTCCTTCAAGGAAGCCATTGATGGGTGGTGAGTTGCAGTAATTTGTGGATTCATCATTCCTTCTTATCATTGGCATTGCCATTGTGGAAGTGGAAACACTGACACGAGGTTTGACTAAGGCAAGCCCCTAAATGGAACAACTTTCCTTCTCTCTTTGAATGTGTAGGTTTTAGGTTTGAAGGGGATTGGAAGAATTTTGAGGATCAATTATTCATTGTTGCAATAAAAACCATACATCTTGACAACTCATGGAAACTCAATTATAAAATTATTCGATAGTGGTCCAATAGTGCAACAAGCAAAAAATGGAAGCTCTGATCTGGCACCAAAGGACTGTGCAAATAGATTTGAAATTTTTAGCCAAGGACAATGGTTCCCTTAGAGGAAACTTCCCACAAAATTAGACTTAAATTTATATGACACGTACATAGTTTCCTGCTCGGTCCATTTTCAAAGTTTGATTTTCTATGTGATACCTCAGATCTGTTGTATTTACATCAGAATAGTAATTTACATCATTAGGTTAATTGAATCATTACATTTTATCCTTAATGTCATTTTATATTTGTTCAAGGGTTGGTTGACTCACCTTTCAAGTTGTAAGTCAATCATATATCTTCTCCAAATCCAATCAAACTGCCTCTCTTTATTTAATAAAATAAAAGAAATGTGTTGAACCCCCATAAAGGGAGATCTCCCCTAAAGGGTCACAAATTTTTCACCATTTTAGTACATTTAATAGCCTTGTTACTGTAATACAATTGATATGTGCTATGGTGTGTGTTTTTTTTCCCGAAAGGGTTTTCCCACATAAAATCTATGTATTGTGGTTTATGTGTTTAAATATGAAAATAATTATATGCATGCACAATCTTCAATGTTGACAATAGTACATAAACAACAATATATGATTTAAAAAACTACTAAAAACTGCATATAAATGACCAAACATGATCACATAACCATTAGTAGTTTATTTCTAGTCATTTATAACGTGACTAAATTAATGACTAAACCATTTTTAGTCATTTATTGGTTGTTTCGATTGATTGATTTTGTAGTATATATAGTCATTGATTGTTGTAATCTGGTCACTTATTTAGTCATTTTTTATTCACTGATATATTTAGTTGTTGATTTAGTCATTGATTGTCGTAATTTGGTCACTTATTTAGTTATTTTTTATTCACTGATATATTTAACTGGTCACTTATTTAGTTGTTGATTTAGTCATTGATTGTTGTAATCTGGTAACTTATTTAGTCATTTTTATTCACTAATATATTTAGTCATTGATTGTTGTTAACTAGTCACTTATTTAGTCAGTTTTATTCACTAATTTTCATCCATTGGTAGTGTATTTAGTCATTAATTTTAATCATCATTTTGATCAATTTGGTGGTTTATTTAATTGTTTTTATTCATTGATTTTTGTCAACTAGTAGTATATTGATACATTGTTTATTAATTACATAATCATTATATTTAGTCATATTTATTCATTAATTTATGTCAATTGGTAGTAAATTTAGTCAATTGGTAGTTTATTTTTTATTTTTTATCACTAGTTTCTTCCTATAAGTGTTGGAAATGAGACAATGTTTTAATTGAGGTTTAAACATATAAAAACATAGAAAATCATAATCAATCATTCATTTACACATAATGAAATATCTATTAAGAAGGAAAAATACTAAAAATTTATTTAGAAAATGTTTTCCATTAACAGATACAAGACAAAAATATGTGTCTTTGCTTTGAAAAATGTGTTACAAAGTGGTTTCTTAGTGTTGTGACTGAGAAAACTAAGTTACAATGCCTTTTTTTTCTTATATACCTCCAAAAAGGACAAAAAAACTAAGATCCCTAAACAACACTTTCAAACTATTGCATAAAGTAGTGAGCCAAGCTTTCTAACAACTAGTACATGATAAACATCAACTATGTCATTTTTTTCAAATATTTTAGTGGCCACCATGTGAAGGTCCTTCCTTTCTCTTTCAAACAGATAGCTCCATCTATTTCTTCATCATAAGAAAGGGGTATGTTACTTGTGACCTTTAAAATACTTACATTTGCATCTCATGTTCCTTTCAATTTGACTCCATGTACAATAGATATTGAGTGAATCCGCCATGCAATGCCCACAACAACACAATCAAATGGATCTTACACCCCAACTTTATCCCCTTCTTCAAGTTTATCAATAAATGTTTGTAAAAATAAAAATAAAATACACATTATATTGAGATATAAAACACACATTATATTGTTTTTGACAATTGTATGCAATGTCTTATGTCTTGGAACAAATTAATTTTTGTATGTGCTTTATCGATTTTGTTGAATAACAAAGAAGCAAATTTTTTCTCTGAAAAAAAAAGATAACCCATTGCGAGGTACAAACAAATGGAGGGCAAGACTACAATAGTGCTAGAATATATGAGTAGTCCAAAAAGAGACATGGATTGGCAATGAAGCACTCTCTCCACTAAGGACCATAACATCCCTAAACATGAAGTACACTAATGCATTGTAAAAATATATGTATTCGCTCTATTACAACTAAGTTATAAGCTTCCATATGTAAGTTATATGTTCTCATGGGTATAAATAAATGGAGGGAAAGACTACAATAGTGCTAGAATATATGAGTAGCCTAGAAAAAAACATGGATTGGCAATGAAATACTCTCCCAATTGAGGACCATAACATCCCTGAACATGAAGTACAATAATGCATTTTCAAAATCTATGTATTCACCCTATTACAACTAAGTTATAAGCTTCCATATGTAAGTTATATGTTCTCCCTTATTTCCATAATCTATGTATACTAGCTAATTACACTTCACTACTATTCTAGCTAGCTTCTATCAAATATTTAATGATTACCCTTATTTACATAATAAAACAACCATTACTTACTTGAATAGTACTTACTTGCATGTGCTTTCATATCACTCACCTCGAGTTCAACATGACTACTACTATGAATATCATGCAAATTCCCATTGAGTTCATCATCATAATCACTATCAACATTGACATGAAGTTGTACAACTTTGTAAAGATCTCTATTGACAAGGCCTTTTTCTTTTCATTTTGCTTTCATATAATTTCTCTACATGTGGTTTAATCATCATGCAAAAAAAATTAATATAATTCAAGTAAAGAATATAAAATCTATATTTTTTTTCCAAAAGAAGAATGAAAAACCATCTGGATAAACTAATTTACAACTTAAAGAATATAAGAGCTATAAATTTTTGTCCAAAAGAATATTTTAAGCATGAATAATGACAAAACATTGGGACAGATAACTGACAACAATTATATTACCTCAACTTCAACACAACTTTGATGACTGTGGTGTGCATTCTTGTCCAATTCATCATGATCATCACAACTATTATTTTCACCAACTGCATTTGTTGAATCACAAATGTGTTGGCTTCTACAAGATGTAAACACTATATCTTTTCTTTCCTTTTATTTTTTCTCTGCATTTTCTTTGCACTCTTTTTCTTTCCTATAAAACAGAAAAGAAATATCATATTATTTCTTATATACATAAATCTCTTGCCTATGAAATTTCATTAAACACTATTAAACAAATAATATACTACCTAGTGGATTTACAACTTGCATGTTTGTCAAACCAAGATGGAATAAATATTCATTATTCTTGGCCACTTTTTTACTATGAAAGTGCTCATGATCTATGACTAGAATTTCAACATTATGATCAGTATCATCTAATTTGTGTCTTATAGTCCTTTTCCTAATTTCCTAAAGTCCAAATAAACATTAATGTATAAATTAGCAATTTGAATCAGTAAAACTTTATTGAGTTCATAAGTTGATAACTATTGACTTTCCAATCCATTGATAACTACAAATGGAAACTTAAAATAGAATTTAGTTTACAGATTAAAAAGAATTTGCAGTCAAAAAACAAGAAGACGTTTACAATTACAAGTGTTAGAAAATTTTTCCTTAGGGATATATTCACAAGAAAAGAACTCATAAAAACATAACACAAGCAAGATGAAGGAAAAACATACTCTAGTAAGGTTATGTCTGATTTGTCTCCAGTTATCCTAGGAGTTGAACCAAGCAAATACATATCTAATATTAACATATATGATGATATTTTGACACCAATAAATCATTCCTAATTGTAAACCACATATCTCCTTATTAGTTTGATTTACTTATTCTCCCCAGGTTATTATGATTTACTTAAAGGAATTTAATCCTTCCTTGAAGGAACCAATAAATTAACCACTCAAATACAAAAAATGTGTTTTGATAAACCAGATATACCCTTGATATATTGATTTAAATAAAAAGGAAAAATAAAACTTGGAGACTACAAGATAACATTCATTAATTCACTTCAACAAACAATGGAAACCAAAAATTGACAACCAATTATAACTTCATTCTATTGATCTTCAAAAATATTTTACAATACGTTTCAAAAAAAATTCTTGATTGACATGTCAAAAAGTGTCTTTTCAACTACCCACTTTTAACATAAATCAAAAATTCTTAACTAGTGTTATTTACATAGGATTGCATAAAAGCAATGAAAGATGAGAAATGAAGAGAAATGATCAGATGTCAACGTCCAGAGCACTCACAAGATACAAAATTTTGTTACTCATCGTAAGGTACCTGTGATCATTCAGATCTGGAAAGTTCCTCTCTCCATGATAGTATTTGTAGGATTTGGTATTTCACTACAAGGCCTATTCTTCTAGGGGAGCTATATATGTCTGCTCCCATTGGTACAACATGTAATCATGAGGCCATTTATACTCCTAGATTTTTTGTGTATTTTCCAAGTGACTCTTCCATCTATTGTCTACTAACCCTTTGCCATATGTGATGAATTTTGAGTATCCAACATCCAATGCAATTATTCCATCCAAGGTTAAATTGAGGTAGTGAAGATTTATCTCACCATCCTTCTGTAAATTAGTGAGGTAGTTGGGAACAATTTTTCTAAACTCATCTATCCAATCCTTGGAGTCTTTTAGTTGATCATCATCCCTTAGTATATTAGGCATAAATCACTACTTTAGTGTGTGAAATGAATCCATTCTTGCCTTGATCTTTTGGTCTTCTGTAGATATGTATTGAAATTCATTTGTGACCATTTAGACCATTTGCTCAGTAGGCTTTAAATCTGTAGGGGCCTCAACTCTCCTTTGTAAAATTCTACATAAATTTATTAAGCTATGATGTACAGGTTGCCATTTCTTGAATAAGGGGTCCAATATAGGTACATGGGCCTTTATCTGATCAACTACTTGTGAAAAGGAGGTCCATAACATTCATACACATTAGTTTAACCCTAAGCTCCAAGATCTTGTCCAATACCTCAAGGGTTTGTCTCTTTGCTCCTTCCCTTGTTTCTTCACTAGTCTTTTTCAACTTCTCAATTTATCATTTTAGCACATTTACTTGTTCAATGATGATTGCACCTATATATGAGTCTAATGGAAGGGGGTGAGTATACTATTAATTTTGTGCTTTGGAAAGAACCTTATTCCCTCAACTACTCTTTCAATTTCACATTTTCTATGAATAACCTATTCACTTCATCATTCAAATCATTTTGGGCTTTCTCATATTATTTTTCCAATCTAAGCTCCATACCTTTAATCACAACCTTAGTAAGCATTGTTGAGTTCATTGTCATAGTAGCTTCCTCCAATGTTGATGTGTCTTGAAGTGTATTTACCATGGAAGTCCCTCTCATTCTTGTACAACATCAAGCAATCTTGGTTTTTCTATTCTTTTTTTCTTTTTCCAAAAGGATAGGGTTTCAATTCTTGGATTGTAACTTGTGCCACTCATTCCCTCATCTGAATTGAATTCAAAAACCAACATGGGATCTTCTTGGCTTCTTACTTGATCTAGTAAGAATATCTTTTTTAACTCCATCCCAAGAATAATTAGTATATTTATTTCTAAGTACAATTTTCTTGCTTCTTGGGGACTAATAGTAATTTCCTTAATCTCGAGTTCTTCAAAAGTTTGGGCAACAATCTAGTCATGTTCTAACTCCTCGGTGCCCATCTTATTAATTTGGAGTCTCTCCTTAAATTCTTTCATTTTCATCTTAATCCAAAAATCCTTAAACTCAGTAGTTTGAATAAAGTCATCATCTTCAATAAATCTAAGAGAAAAAATAACCCTTTCATCATCATGCACTTCTTGATCATTATTCCCATATACATCCACTATTTCTTCTAGTTTGTGAGCATCAATTGCAAGCTTAGGCGGTGGCTGATCAACTTCATCATCTTTAAAATTCAAAAGTACATCGGCTACCTCCTCAGTATCCCATACTCCACTTATTTCATATGCCACTAAGGGGGCCACTCCATGTGTCTTTTACATTTTAGGAATTGGTTGCTTAGGAGATTATTTTGATTGTATTTTGGTAGTGTTTGGTAGGGGCTTTGTGATTACAATACCACTTGGTTTGATGGGAAGCTTGGAGGGTTTTGAAGACTAACCCGTAGGTTTCTTTTTTGGTTCAACATATAATCTTTCAAAGTTGTCAATTATTAAGTTCATCCTTTTGATAGGATCCCATTCTTCAACATAAAATCCTTGGAATCCAGTGTTTGTTTTCTTCTTCTCCTCCTCAAGCCTCTTTATGATTTCTCACTTCCTCTTCCTCTAAAAAACTTCATGAGGTGTTAAGAAATTTCTTATTACATCTTTGTAATCCATTTCATGGGTAATCCTAGCTCTAGTGAGAAGTGTCTACTTTATAAAATTAATATGCCCTTTAGGATCAAAACCCTTTCTCCTTGTGACTTCAATGAATACCTCATCCTCAAATAGTTTTGCAATTCTTCAAGAGTGTCAGACCCTATGGATAGCTCCTCACATTTAGTTAGGTCAGAGAGGAATGTCCCATTTTTTTGTAATTTCATAACATTATGCTCCATCCATAACATTTACCACATAAATTCTAAAAATGCAATTCGAATAGAAAAAAAATTAGGTAAAACATGTGGGGATTGAGGACACCCATAGACCTTTATTGTTGTTTAGTCTGCTAAGAAGAACCAATCACTAAAATTGTGAGTTCCCTTCTCTGGCTTCAATTCTAAAGGTCTTAATACTTGCATGATTTCATTAGGAAATGTTGGTGAAATATGACCAAGACTGTCCATGACCTTTATTATTGAATCATCATGAAATATTACATAATCATTATTTTTACATCTACTATCCCAATGTAACACTAGTTTTGTACATGAGACTTATTCCCTTAATTATCAGTCATTCCCAAACACATTATGTTAGTCCATCTCTTTTTGTTTGAGTACAATATTAAATGAAACAATAGAGAGTATTTCCTAAAATTGGTGGGAGCTAATTTCTCTCTTGCAAAAATCTCTCATGTAGCCCTTTCTCAATTTTAGCAGCAAATTCATACTCAATGTTCACTTTAGGATTGTGCTGTCATAATAGTGGTTTACAATTCCCCGAGAGGAATTTCTAGCTAAAATCACATATTTTTAGAAAAATATAATGATTTCGGCCTTAAAATTTCCATTTAAAGGATTCCAATTGAAGATGGTTTGATCAAACCACCTTATATCAAACCCCCTTGGATAGAACCCCACTAGTTTTAAACCATACCTATAACATAGCCTCCTTTACACCTATCAAAATCTTGATAAAAAAATCACTTTTGATTTTGATTTTGGGTATCAAATGAATTCATTTAAAATTTATTTCAAATGATTATGGTATTCCTTAGAACAAGCTATCCAATGAATATATAATTTTAATATGTTTTGGTTTTGTTATGTATTTGTTTTTAAGTTTTATTAACATAGGTTTTTCATCGAAAATGAATTTCTTTGTTCTTCACATGTGGAAAAATAGAAGATTATCAAAAAAATTTGAAAAATATGAGTGCACCAGATATTGAAGTCCTTGATCCAACAAAAAAATAAAATAAAATTTTGACATATACAAAAGTTATCGTTATACAATGACTGTGGTCTGAATTGTAATTGTTTGACTTTGAAACTTGATTAAGGAAAACATTCAATAAAAAATTATCTAACCAAGTGGAAGCACTAGATATTAGAGTTACAAATCTAAATTTTAAAGAATTATGATTTTATCCTTCATGGAAAAAAGTTATGCGTATAATGACGAAGTCACTTTTTAAAAATGTTGTTTTCGAAAAATCTATTTTCGGTGGGAGATGGAAAAAGAAGTGAAATTTGATTCAAAAAATTTTGAAAAAATATTTTTAAAATCTCACAGAAAATTTGATGAGACTCTAGTTTGCACCATCTTCAAATTCCTCACTTTAGCCTAGTTCAATATGAAGATTTAATTAAAAATAATAATTCAGTTGTCCAAATTTTGGCCAAAAATTGTAAACCACTATTATGGGATCACTCGATTTTGTTTCTTCATTTCCAACATCATGAGATAGATTGGAATCCTCTCTTCAACATCTATTCCAAGCACTTAGCACAAAGAAAAATAATTTCTTTTTACATATACTTGGAAGTATTCTATGGAAAATTGCTCAATTTGGGAGGGGGAGATAGGTATCCTCCTATTGTTTACACCCCTTTTAATGTGTAAAGGAAGTTCATCACTCCTGTAGGTTTTTCTCAATCTCCTATCATCCTCCTCACTTTTGTCAAAGTCGATCTTAGTGATAGCTTGTTTAACATAAAACACTCTATAATTGCTTCTTTAGTCAACACCACTAATGGTGAACGATCTGGAATTCTTATAGTCCTAGTAGCCAGGTGATAATATTGTTCAAATACTTTAATAAACTCAACATCTACAATGACATTTGGGACTATAAATTTAGCCAAATCTAAGGTCCAAGGATTCAAAACTAGAATCTTGTCATCCCCTTTTTCATAGAAGTACCAAAACAGATCCCACCCTAAGATAGGGATAATTAGGTCTCTACATCCATGGGTTGTATCTTTAAACACCTTTTTGAATCCTTTGTCTACAAAATTAGGTAACACATCTAAAATGGATTGTTGTAGGGACCTCTTCTTTGTTTTAGAAAATATAGACTCTTCCTTTTCTACTCACAAATTGAATTATTTTGGGTGGCATGATGAAGAATTTACTCCTACTTGATTTCTGTAAGTGTCTACTTGTAGGAGAAAATTTAATTCTTATACACTTGCTATAGAGGAATTCTGTGAACTTACCCAAGGAAATAATAGCTAAAGATTCTTCCCCCATGAACTCCATTGCCTCTGGTATGCTGAGCTATGTGAATGATTGAAAAAATGTCATTGAGTCCCAAGTAATATTTGTTGTTGAGATCGGTCACCTCACTATTAATGTCAATTCATGCAAAATATTTCATAATCTATCCATATTTCAAGTTTGATTACATGCCTTTTATCTTGGGAAATCAAGCAGTTCATGTTTAGAGGTGTAATCATTGCCATTGATGACTTAAATGCTTTGATATCTTGTACTATAGTACTACTCTATCATATCAAGATCATTGTAGGGTAGCGGTATGGCAGGGTTAGCAATATTGCCACCCCGCACACACCCCTTTGGACTCTCGTAGGATGATGGGTTAATTCTGCATTTGAGTGATTGTTCACCACCATACCACTCTATCATATCAAGAGCGATATGAGGTAGCACTATGGTAGGGTTAGCACTGCCACCACCCCGCGCACACCCCTTTGGACTCCTGTGGGACAGTGGGTTAATTCTAGCAGTTGAGTGATTGTTCATCATCATACTACAGTGTCACTATTTACCACTTGTGGGGTTGTGGTTTACTTTAGTTGTTAACATGTTCTCACTACCACCTCACACTATTCATATTTGGTTATTGTAATATTTTTGTAAGCATTTGTACATTGACCTATATGTCCCGCCATCCTGCACACACCTCTATTGATTGTTGTGGTAGTGTGGTATTGGAGTTTATTACGAATGTAGTATTTTAGATACCATTTTATTGAAAAGATTGAATATTTTTATAATTTTGCAATCTCTCAGTTTTAGTTTTCAGTGTCAGTCAGACCTTTAAGAGATCATTTCTTTTTTGTAATGAGGAGGCTTAGTTTGCCTAATGTTAAGATATCTATATGTATTATTAAATCATAGATGTTTATTATATGTTTGCATCTAGAAAACATATAGGACATACACAGAATTATATTCTAAATAAACAAAATTAATTTCAAATTTTCAACCAAACTAAGAAAAATAAGAAGAATGATTGACCCTAACTTTAAATACACTTCAAATCAGTAGTGAACATATCAGGTTTTGTATACAATGTACCAGCAAAATAATGACAATTACATTCAGAAATGTATAAAACAAAATTGAATAAGCATACCTATACTCATATATTTATTGCATTCAATAATAAATTACACCATAAATATAACCAAAGTTCAGGTGACAAGCTAACCTCTTAAGGTAACAAAACATCATTATAATCATCTGCATTGCCAAAAAGATCAAAATCCTGATCACTCGTGTCTAAATCTACTTGATTTTCTTCCTCATCCTCATATGTGACATGAAATACACTCTCTCTCCCAATCTCTTCAATGGTAATCAACATATCTTCTTCAAACACTCCATCATCTTCATCCACTTCTTTGAATGTTTCTTGTAAATTAACATATTTCCCATCAAGCATTATATCAACAACTTCCATGAATTTTTCATTTTGAACGAGACTCTGTTTGAATGAGATACAACCATCCTAGGATTCTTATATCATCAATTAGAAATTATTGGTTAATTTGAAGAGGGGAAACATACAACTCATCCGTTTCTAATAAAAAAAATTATGTGTATGTAAAAATCCATACTCATCCAATTGTATTGTGAATGGTCAGATCCACTTACATTTTAATAATATAGGACTATTTTCACCATAGTCCACTTGAATAATTTCTTGGATGAATCCAACATAAAATATCTTCTCAGTTTTGTGAAGAAATTTAGCACTAACAACACAATCACAATTTTTCTTTACTTTGTCTTTTTCTTCCACTCTTAAATGACTACCATAGGCTCACATTCCACTAAAATGCATAGCCCATAAATGTGGAGATTTTGAAAGCTCACTTTCCTATGTTGTTACATCTTGACCTTCTTCTTTTTCATCACTGACTACAATAGCAATCCATTCTTCAGATTTTGGAAAAGAATCATGTACAATCAAATCAACATGACTTATGTGCTTTTGAAGTCGATGTTGCATCCAAGCTTGATTTTCTTCTTCATATTTTATACATAGAATATTAATGTACAAATAGTAAGATTAATAATATAAATGTGTAAATTCAATTGATTAAATAAATTATTATGTAAAATTTATTGTAGTTGTGCCACTTATCGAATGAAGATGTGTTTTGAAGAATATAGACATGTATTGCACTTCTTTCTTGATGTGATAACTTGAAGCGACATCCATTGCCTTCTAATACTTCACCTACAACTCTCTCATCTTCGTCATCATCCCATACATGTCAATTGACACTTTTTAAATCCATATATTCTATGCAAAATCCCATGGCCTCTTGCATTGAATATCCCTCAGACATACTACCTTCCATTTTTTCTCTACTACACACATTTTTTTTCAAAACCTTCATATATCATTCTATAGGATACATCCATCTTGTTCTTACAAGGCCACAATGCTCTAGTTAATATTCTAGATGTATCAAAAGATGCATAAAAATATAAAATATTTTTGTTGTAAATTCTCATTCCATTAATAGACAAAGGACTTCAACAACCTCCTCCCTCAAACTATCAAATTTTGAAGGATCTAATACATGTAAACTCATTCTCTTTAATATTAGGCCCAACCTTATAATTTCCAATCTTGGAACCTTTGCCAAACTTGATATATTTACCACAATAGGTAAAATATTCTCCATTATGAAATGATAGTCATGGGTCTTGAGGCCTCTTAAGCCATGAATCTTAGTTTGGCTTCTAATACTACTACTTACATTTCCAGTGGGAAAGTGAGTTTGAGACATAAATTGTAAGAATTGTGCATGTTGTTCCTTTGTCTAGACATAAGGAGCACTAGGTTTTCTATATTTTTCATCATCATAATTTTCAACCCAAAGATTTCAATGAATCTTTAGTTGTCGAAAGTCTTCATTTAATGAAATAGTATCAAAAGTACCAAAAAGAGTTTCTATAATAGCATAGGCTATATTTTTCTCAGTATGCATAAAGTCAATAGTATGCCTAATGGATATATCCTTAAAGTATGGTAATTATTCGAATATGCACAACTGTTTTACACCACTTTCATTACATGGATCATATCTACTATGAATAATCCCATCATTTTCAATAAATGACATTATTTTTTGTCCATTCTCAACGATGTAATCACCTATTTTGATTAATAGAGAAAAAAAAGTTTTGAATGGACTGGAAACCATTTACAACAAGTTTTAAATGGACCAGAAATCATTAACAAGCAGGTTTTGATAGGGACCCAAAACCCACACAAAGATGAACAAGTTGCACATCAATACAACAAAGACCAACAATAGTGAATCAACATTAGAATAACAATTAAACAACAACACTACCCATATCTATAAGGATCAAAATAGTTTTTAATGGGAACCTAAAACCAAAAACACAACCAAGTTTTACAATGGATCTTGAACCCAGACCAGGTTTAAAAGGGAACCTAAAACCCACTAACATTCAAAAAATAGGGAATGGAATCCCTCACATCACATGAGGTTTTATCGAGGACCTTAAACCATAGCACACATGAACACCTTTGAAGGAAGGAGGTCAACCAGTCACACCAATAGGAAGAAGAGGTTCTCTTGTAGCACCCCGCACACGATGAGTTGAAATAGACCCCACCTCAAAAGGAGTTGGCTCCCCTCTATTAGATAATATTTTAAGAATTCCCTTACCACCATTGCAATCGGGTTGTACCAAGAAACAACTCCACCTCCATAGGAGCGTGCACCACCTCAACAAGTACTATAAAAAATTAGACCAACAACAAGGAAATCTCCTCCACAAAACCATACTTCAAAACTCTACCTCTAGAAGAGAGGGCTCCACCTTAGGAGTAATCTCCACCTCAATCAAAGAATTGTACTAGAGTAAAGAGAAGAAAGCTAACCAGCTAGTAGAAGGGAAAAATCTAACACCCATCAACAACTCGAGGATAAGGGCCGTAAGAGAAACATAGTGATAAATCCCACCAAAAAACTAAAAATAAAATCATGGGCATAAAATTGGTACGTTAGAAGCATCCCATCCAAACTAACCAAGAGTGACTTTAGCTAAAAAACTCATTAGGAGCATCCTACTCTAGCACCTCCTCAAAAGAGACGAACACCTCTAATAAAACAATAGAGGCAAACAAGACAAACCCACAACCCAACTGCATAATGAGCAATAAGGACCAAATGGGGATACTAGTCAACCAAAGAAAAAATAGGCAATCTATTCCAATAAGAGAACCACAACCAATAGATACAGGGATGGGAAAACACCACTCCCCAAAAGCCACAGTAGCAAAGAAAACTTTAAATCCCAACCTCTTAAGGCAAACCAACCCTGAATAAGGGAGCTACAAGAGCAGAGCACTAGAAGGAAAAAGCCCACCCCAAAAACAAAAAAGAAACTCCCAAAAGATAAACCAATTAAATCACCAACATATGGGAGTAATCGATAACAAAAGAAGCTTCACCAGTCTCCACTAGAAAAGCACAATTGAAGAACCACATGCTACAAAACTTCAAAAACCCCACTAGACACCAAGGCATCTAGCCGAGCGTAGAGGAGGGATCCCATAGCATGAAAAATCCCTAACCTCGACAATGAAGGCTTCTTTACCACCACAGAGAGGGAAATAAAACCCATCACTAGGCATAAAAATGACCCAACCAAAGCCAAAAACACCCAATTCCTAGAAGATACAACCGCCATCCATGAATCAATCTTGAAGTTGGCCAAGCAACCAGTCGCCAACAAAGGGAAGGAGCCCAATAGCTCCAACGACTAATCAACAACATCACCCACCTCTAAATCCTTAGTGTCATCCTCATCAGTTCCATCCTCATCCACATCCAAAGAGGATTTAAAACCACCTACTCCACTCCTCTTCCTTCCCACATGTTCCATCAAGTTGAAAATCTATATTGTTCCAAATTTTGGATTACAATGTAATCACCTATTATTAACAATGGTGCTTCACAATTCTATTATTGACCATTGAACCATGTTTTTTATCAATGATATGGATGGTCTACTTTAAGGTAAGCATGATGTCCATAATAAATACACTTATGAAAAATTCTTGAGTGCCTCACAAAATTCTTAAAGTTGCAAGTAGAACATCCATTGTATCCATGAACATTGAGACCAGACAATGTGCCATATGCAGGAATATCATAAATCATAAACAATAAGGAATCTCTTAAAGTGAATCTTATTGAATGACCATCCCTTAATGATTGAATTTTTTCAATTCCTTTCCAAAATTCCATTAGCTCATCATATAATAGCTCTAGATAAGCATCGATTGTATCTAAAGTCACACATTTCTTTCCTGGTATAATCAATGATAGCATTAAGAAAAATGGTTTATTTGCTAACCATGGAGGAAAGTTATAATTTATTAAAAAAACTATCCAAGTTAACCATGAAGGAACATAAAGGCCACTGAGAGGGGGGGTGAATCAGTGGACTATAAATTTTAACTTCCTATGCAATATAATAGCAAATGGAAAAGCATAAAATAAGAGCATAATAAAGGTGATTAAGCCACACACATAAAATGCATCCCGCAACACAAGATGTATGAGGAAAAACCCAAGAAGGGAGAAAAGCTCAGAGATAATAGCTGCTGGAGGCTACTACTCCAATCTAGCCTCACAATGAAAATGTCTTTTGTTACAATGTATGGGCACCAATGCAAAGGAACATTGATTCCCAGTTTATGAGAACCAACTTAAAGAAGCTCCTAGCCCCAATCTAAGCACCGACTTAGATGAGTTCACAATAAGAGATTTTGTTTACAAATTTAGTATCATGTTACAAATGAAGTTTTAATAACTCAAACAACTTCCAATCTTCTATCACCAACCAAATCTTGCAAGTATTATGCACTTACTCTACAAGACTCTACAATATACATTCATACAAGAAGTCTCTACAAAACTAACATATGCCTTGTCACAACTCTGCAACAAATGAAAAATTCTATGTTCAGAAATATGCATGTTATGTTCTTACAAAGTCATCTAGTCTCCTTTCACACTTCTCTACTCTCCACTTTTACCCACTCTCTCTCACAACACTAGAGATGAACACTACATTATGTTCAACACACAACAACAATAAAAATAAAAATCCTTTTATTTATTTTTGATAGTTAAATAGCTACTAGGGGCAACACCCATATATTGATATCAAAAAAACTAGTTACAATGTTTGTTGTACATACCGTTTTCATGGATTCCTTGTCAGCCTTTTCTATTACCATTAGAACTACCCTGCTCAATCCTATTACATTGTATTCTCAAAAGGTGGGTTAAAAACTATGAAAAAAACCCACATTGCTATTGATATATCTATTGTAGCTACCATAAACTACCAAACAGACAATGTTGACTATTAACTATTATATCAAAAAGACATCAAGCATTATAGAAAATTTACATATCACTAGCTTATTTCATCATTCCTCCTCCTCATCCAGCTCCACCTGCATCTTCTTGGCCACAATGGTGTCTGCAATCATAGGGCATTCAAGTTCGCATGCACTATGTGTAGGGTGGACTTCCTTTTCCTTGATGTCCTTGGGGTTGTCCTCATGCCATTCATCCTCACCACCTAGATCCCATTCTTCATTATCATCCACCACCATCTTCCCTTCTATGCCTTCCTCTCACGTGTAGGTTTTGACCCAACCCTTTATCAGTTTCCCCGTGCTGTCCGCATTGATGAGGAAGGCAATTGACCTATCCTTCTCACACTAGCTCTTTTCCAGCACATGTGGTTGGAGAGTGCATACCACTACAAATTTGGGTACCTCGACGCCATTCTCGTATGACATGTAATAGTGGTACGAGTAGGGAATGAGAAAATTTGAATCTACATTGTCCAAAGCCTCATCTATTTCCCCCAACCAAGTATGCTCAAAAACCATCTAGCATAGTTTTTTGCTTCTCGACTTTGGATGCCACATGTACAACATCATAGCCAGAAAAATGGCCAGAATATCTGAGTTCACCCTCAACCTTTATCAAAATGTGAGAAACTCATCACCCAAAACCTTATTTATAGCCCACAAAATTTGTAGGTACGACGAGTTCAACAACCCTTTCAGCCTTCTCTCAGAGATTTGGCCATAGAAAGACAGTTGTTGCTTAGTTGTGTTGAGGAAGATAGGGGTCTCAATTTTCTACAACTCACCTAATCATAGAGATAAAACCCAATGAACTTTCTATTGGAAATAGGATGCCATTTACTTGCAATCCTAAACATTATTTATTTCATGTGTCTCCTAAGTCCTTGGAAAGTGTTCTCAAACACTAGGATTAGAGAGAGATTAGTTTTGAATGAAATAATCATGTTAATTGACATTTGTAATTAATTCTAAATGATAGGAGCATGTGAGGGTGTCCAAGATGAGTTCCTAAATAATAGGATCACATGGGGCACCCACATGGAAGGTGGAACTTTCCTTGAGTTAAGTTAACTGTTTGGAGTAAAAGATAACACTTTTGAATGCATGTAAAGATCCTAGGATTTAGGGTTTGATATTTACATGCATAAAGTTTAGTTCAATTTAGTTCAATTATGGTTCAATTATCTTTAGTTAGTTTTAGTTGAATGTTATTTGAATTCAATTAGCTTGCAATGCATGACTAATGACTTGAGTTACATGAGAAATAACAGGGACTACCTTCAGTTAACAGGGGATGACCATCCTTGCATGAATGGTGGAGAGAAATGTTTCAGTTAACAAGAAATGACTTGGACCTAACTTGGGCACCAGATTTGGCTTCTTAGAATTAACTCATTTGCATGTTAAGATATTTCAGAAGGCTAAGTTAAGTGGGCCCTCTCTTAGGCACCTACTTTGAGTACTTTGAGGATAAAGCCTTGAAGATATTTACATAATAAAGATTGAGTTACTACTTCAGTTTGGGATGCCCAAATGGATGAAGATGGTGATTTGGAATTGTTCTTCATGATTAAACTTTACTTGGAAGAGATAGGCATACCTTTTAGAAGATAGGGATTGAGCTTTGTAATTATAACTCTTTTTGAGTTTACAAAGTTGTTTATTGCTTATATATCTCAAACAAGTTGAAGAGAGTTTGTATCAGTTTTATAGTAGGTTGTGAAGAAGATTTGGTGAAGGAAAAAGAATAATTATCAAGCAATAATTGGAGCTATTGTAAACTACTTTAGAGATTGAATAATAAATTAATTCTTGGTGGAATCTTTTCCCGAAAGGGTTTCTCCACGGTATATGCTTGTGTAATATTTCTAATATCCTATCTAATTCTTCTATCAACTTTTGTCTTCATTCTACAAATAGTAAAATGAATTACTTAGATAATCACCCACAAAGAATATGTAACAAATAATACATATTTAGATCAACAATCATAAAGTTTTACAAAGTATTAAACTACATAAGCACCTCAATTTTTAACAAGTGGTATCATAGCAAGGTTTTGGAATTTTATTTTTGCTTGCATGTGTAGTTTTGTGAGTTGCATAGAATTGCATGTGGCTTGCATGTGCTTGCATATAATATTTCTTGGTGTTTAAGGTAATCTTTCAAATATCCTATCTAATTCTTCTATCAACTTTTGTCTTCATTGTACAAACAGTAGAATGGATTAATTAGATAATCACCCATAAAGAATCTATAACAAAGGAAAAGAATATTTAGATCAGAAATCTTAAAGTTTTACAAAGTATTAAGCTATGAAAACACCTCAATTTTCAACATTTGGTATCAAATCTGAGGTTGGGTAAAGTATTGGGACACCTTTCTCTTAAAAGATTGGAGGTTTTTTGGTTGTAGTGGGAGCTTTTACTATTTTTGTTATTGCTGATTTTGGAAAATATGTTTGTTACATTAGGTATATATTCTTGCTTTAGAGGATGTCTATCATGTGTCATTGAGAGCTTGGATTCATAGGTTTGGTGTGAGCTTATTATATAAATGTAGTTTTGATTATGTGCATCATGATGCCATGGGATTGCTCAGTATCACGGTTAAGTGGGAGCATTTGGAAATGAAGTGGATTCTTGGTTGTAGGATGGTTTTTTTATTATTTCATGGTATAATCTTGATTAGTGGTTTAGAGTTGTGGCATGGTACAAGTTATGATAATTTTGATCATGAGGAAATATCTAAAATTCCATATGCTTTTGGCAGTGATGGTTTGATGTTTATCTTGTTGACATGTATAGCTTGGTATCACAGTTAAGTGAGAGCTTTGGTAGGATATAGTGATATTCATGAAGAGGATGGTAGTCATGATGCCATGTGTGACTCGGTACCATGGTTCACTGGGATTTGTTGGCAGTGATGTGGATGCATCATTGGTAAGGTTATCTTTAGGTGATTGGGGATATGTTTTCTTGGTTTAGAGTGGTTGCTATTATGTCATGGTTTACTCTTCTTGAATTTAGAGTTTGGAATGGTTCTCTTCAGACTAGGATGTTTATGTGTGTTATGGTGCATGTGATCTCCTAAGAGGAGATGGTTAGATCATGGATGCCATGTTTATGTTAAATATTGGAGCTTTGAAATTAATATTGTGTTGTTCTCTTTAGTATTGGGTACATTAATCATTTTCTTGATTACTTCATGATAGTGCTATGTTGCATTTGGATTTTGGCATGGATTGGTTGGTTACTGGTCCTCATAGATACTTGGAGAAATAGGTGAGGCTTGAGTTCTCTTATGGTAAGAGATATGTTGGAATAGTTACTAGTAAGAAAAGTTATTTTCAACAGAAAAGACCGAGGAGCCTACACCTTGGTTGAACATGAGTTCAACACACTCGGTGGTTTCACATGCCTCCAAAGAGGTAGTTTGGATACATAGACTTGGGAAAGGTATTGGTTTTAACTGCAAGTAATTTAAACTTGAATGTGATATTCAAAGTGCTATGTGTTTAGCTAAAAATCCTATGTATCATGCTTGTACTAAGCATGTTGATGTTAAATATCACTTTGTGTGAGAAATGGTTGAGAGTGGGAAGGTATTAATTGAGAAATTCGTCACTTTAATTAATTTTGTAGATTATCTTAAGAAACTAGTTCCTACAAATAAGTTCTCTTAGTTTTAACCATTTTCTTAGAGCTTCATGATTATGTAGGTTGCATTTGAAGTTAGCATGGATTGATTAGTTGGTGTAGGAAGGCCATTGGCCTTGAGTCCATTACTTGATTTAAAATTATTATTCCTTGTTCAGAATAATTGTAATGTATAATGTCAAGTGGGAGAATGTTGGAAATAGGATGCCATTTAATTGCAATCCTAAGCATCATGTATTTCATGTGTCTCCTAAGTCCTCGGAAAGTGTTCTCAAACACTAGGATTAGAGAGAGATTAATTTTGAATGAAATAATTATGTTAATTGAAATTTGTAATTAATTCTAAATAATAGGAGCATGTGAGGGTGTCCAAGATGAGTACCTAAATAATAGGAGAACATGGAGCACCCACATGGAAGGTGGAACTCACCTTGAGTTAAGTTAACTATTTGGAGTAAAAGATAACGCTTTTGAATGCATGAAAAGATCCTAGGATTTAGGGTTTGATGTTTACATGCATGAATTTTAGTTTAGTTCAATTCAAATCAATTTAGTTTAGTTTAATTTAGTTCAGAATCAGTTTAGTTCAGTTCAATTTAGTTCAATTATGGTTCAATTATCTTTAGTTAGTTTTAACTAGTTGAATGCTAGTTGACTTTAGTTAACTTGGAATGCATCACTAATGACTTGAGTTGCATGATAGATAACAGGGGCTACCTTTAGTTAATAGGGGATGACCATTCTTGCATGAATGGTGGAGATAAATGTTTCAGTTAACAAGAAATGAATTGGACCCAACATGGGTTCCCTAGTTGGCTTCTTGGAATTAACTCCTTTGCATGTTACGATATTTCAGAAGGCTGAGTTAAGTGAGCCCTCTCTTGGGAACCTACTTTGAGGATAAATCCTTGAAGATATTTATGGAATAAAGATTGAGTTACTACTTCAATTTGGGATGCCAAAACTGATGAAGACGATGATTTGGAATTGTTCTTCACGATTAAACTCTACTTGTAAAAGATAGGCATACCTTTTAGGAGATAGGGATTGAGCTTTGTAATTGTAACTCTTTTGGAGTTTACAAAGTTTTTTATTGCTTATATATCTCAAGCAAGTTGAAGAGAGTTTGTATTATCTTTATTGTAGGTTGTGAAGAAGATTTGGTGAAGGAAAAAGAAGCATTCTCAAGCAATAATTGGAGCCATTGTAATCTACTTCAGAGATTCAATAATAGATTAATTCTTGGTGGAGTTTTTTCTTAAAAGGGTTCCTCCACGGTATATGCTTGTGTAATCTTTCTAATATCATCTCTAATTCTTCTACCAACTTCTATCTTCATTCTACAAATAGTAAAATGGATTAATCAGATAATCACTCACAAAGAATCTATAACAAAGGAAAAGCATATTTAGATCAGCAATCTTAAAGTTTTACACAATATTAAGCTAAGAAAGCACCTCAATTTTCAACACTTTCCAGACTTGGTTTGATTTTGGAGGGTGCTCAGCTTTATAGAATTCAATCACTTTATTTCATATGAATCCACCTTATTGTGAAATAATTTCCCATCCACATGTTTTAATTAATGGCATGTGTTGGTTCCACCATTTACTTATGGGCCTAATTATTAAAATTTATGCCGCCTATGTATGTTTGGTTTCCTTGTGACTACTAATCTCCTGTCGTACTCTCTTATAGCTTTCATTGCTTGATTTTGCTATCTCCCAATCTAGCATTTGTGCATTTTGGGGCTTTCCAAGATTTGTCTAATTATTATCCTTACTTCTTGATCTTTGCTTTATTAATACATCATTAGCATGGGCCCTACATATTTGGCTTCCTTTCCTTGCATCTAAATGCCACCTTAGCCAAAGTGATCTTTCCTAGTCAACACCCTTAGTTGGCACCCTTAGTCAACATATTTCTTTGCCACCTTCGCCTACTGGTTGAAATGGAGTGTATTGTGTTTTTCTAGATGACTTCCCATTTTTCTTGGCAACCCAATAGTATTCTGCTAGTTGACCAACTTGATGCCCTTTACCTTTTTCCTTATGAATTCTTTGTTGTTGCTTCCTTTGGCAGATTGTCAGCGCTTTGGTTTCCTTCTCTATATATGTGACTTAACTTGTATTCCTAAAATATTCTGAGGAGTTGTGATAGTGGCTACAACCAATGGTTCAATTTCCAATTGGGATCACTGTTCTACCTTATCACATTGATGGTGATTAGTGAGTCACCTTTGAGCTGAATATTTTTTGCATCTATTGTTATTCCCAATTGGAGCCCCAGTAGAGCTGCTTGAAACTTAGCCTCATTATTTGTACATTTTCCTACTGATTTAAATCTCTCTACTATTACCTCCCCCAACTCTTTTCTAGCCACACACCCTACTCCTGGGCCTAGATTGCCTCAAGCTACCCCGTCGAAATTGATCTTTATCCAACCTTTCTCTAGAGCTTCCCTGTTTACTTCTCTCCTCTTCTATTGAGATGTGTTTTGGTCCATGCCTGTATTTTAGGTATGGTTAACCCTTTGAAATGTTTTCTCATTTGGTCATCCCAATTTTTATAGTTTCTTTGTTTTCCTATATTTTCTTTTACTGCATCGTTAACTATTTCAGTAATCATTTCTTCAATTTTCTCACACAGTCTCTCTGGGGCCATTTCCATGCTTTTGAAAATCCTTTTGTTATGCTCCTTCCATATCTCCCATATGATTATTGATAGGGCTATAGGATAGACTCTATCAAATACTACCTTTCTTCTTGGTTGAGGCCATATGTTGAACCATGAAAGTAGGTAGTTTGGTACTAGACATTGGAGGTTTAATTTTCCCATGAAGTGCTTCCAACATTGTTCTAAGTATGGGAAATTTAGTAGTAAATGATTTGTGTTTTCATTGTTTCCTTTGCACAAGATGCATTTTCCTAGACCCTATATTCCATAGGTGGCTAATCTATTCTCCATTAGGATTCTTTTTTGAATGGATAGTCATGCAAACACTCCTGCATTCGATAGGAAATTTTTGCCCCAAAGAAGTTTGCTTGGCCAGTTTGCTCTTGACTGTACATGCTCCTTGATTTTGTAGCCAAATTTGACTATGTATTTTCCTGTAGATGAGCCACACCATTTGATGGAGTCTTCCTGATTAGATGGTGAGAAAATTATTTCATTGAGTATTGCAACAAGGACATCCTTTTGGTTTGATGGTGCTTCTAGGTTTTGGAGGGAGTGCCACTCCCATTCGTGCACTCCTTCCCTCCATATCACCTCCCAAATTTGTGTATTTTCTCACCCCATACTCTTGTATTCTCTTCCCTAATTTTCTCCAAATTGGGTAGTGTGGATAGTGCTTTCTTTCCATTCCAGGAATCCTTCCAGAAAGATGTTGATTTTCCATTTCTTACCTCCCAAGTTACATGCTTGGTGATTATATCTTTGCACTCCATTAGATAATTCCATATGTTTGAGCCTCGTGGAGGGGTTTTAGTTGTAAGGATTCTAGTTGGTGAGTTTGAGTCTAGGTACTTTCTTCTTATAACTTTGAAGCATCTTTGTTCTCCTGTTGCATACATATACCAAACTAGTTTTGCTCCCATTACCATATTCATCAGCCTTAGTTGTTTAACTCTTGCTCCTCCTGCCACTCTAGGAGTGCATACATTCTCCCAAGCCACTAAAGGAAATTTTTTCTCTTCCCCTGTCCCACTCCAGAAGAAGTTTCTGAAGATCTGATTTAGCTTTTCCTCAATTGTTGTTGGGATCTTCAAACATTCCATTGTGTATATCAGAATGGTTGATATTACTACCCTTATCATCATCAACCTACCTGCCAAGGACAACCATTTCCATTTCCATGTCCCCATTTTTTTCTTGTAGTTGCTCACCAACTTCTCCTAATAAAATTTCTTATTGATGCCTACAAAGAGTGAAGTACCCAAGAATCTCCCTGGGAAATTTGCCACTCTCAGTCCTAGTATCCTTGCCAAATCCCTTTGTAGGTTCAGCTAGCTATTGATGAAGAATACCTCCGATTTGTGCCAATTTATACTTTTCCCAGATGCCTAGAAATACTCATCCATTTTTTTTTTGATGGTTCTTGCTTCCCTTCTGCTAGTTGTTCCAGAAAATGTTGTATCATCAGCAAACTGTTGATGTGTTGTGGCCTCCAAACCATTTCCCACTTGCACACCCTTCCATTTTCTTGCTTTTTGTAGGTTTGTTATTCCTCTGCCCATGGCTTCCACCATGATAATGAAAAGAAAAGGGCAGATGGGATCCCCTTTTCTAACGCCTCTTGAGGAAGTAAAAAACCTTGAGTTGTCCCATTTATTAGAACCAAGAACTTTGTAGTTGAGATGCAGATTTTAACCCAGTTTATCCATTTCTCCCTAAAACCAAATTTCCTGAGCACCTCCATTATAAATACTTTTTCTACTAGATCGTATGCTTTGAGAATGTCTAGTTTGAGGACCATTCATGACTCTCTTGTCTTTCTAGCTGAATGAAGTGTTTCATGAGTTGTGATGATTCCTTCTACAATTGATCCACCTAGGACAAACCCACTCTATTCTTTTGAGATAACATGGTTTAGCACCCCTTTCATTCTATTTGATATTATTTTTGTGATTAATTTGTGCACTATGTTGCACAATGCTATTGGTCAATAGCCCCCCATTCTCTCCGGGTCTTTCTTCTTGGGGATTATTGCCAGAAAGGTGTGGTTTGTTGCTCCCAACATGCTCATTTTCTTCCTTGACTCTTTTACTGCCAAATATAGGTCCTCCCCATTGTTTCCTCAAACTTCTAGAAGAAGTTGGCTTGAAATCCATCCGTTCCTGGAGACTTGTCAGGGTTCAATTGGAATGTAGCCTTTTTGACTTCCTCTTTTCTTATTTTTTGATATAGCGTTTTGTTTTTTATTCTCCTATGATCTTCAAAATTGTTTCTAGCAATTTATTTCTAACTGCTTCATTATTCCCAGTTGGCCTATTTAGGATTGTTTGAAAGAAGTTCACTGCCTCCTCATTGACTTCATCCAATGATTGTGTTGTTGAACCATCCTCCCTTCTTATGGATGTTATCCCATTTTTGCTTCTATTGGCTACCGTCGTTATGTGGAAGAACTTCATATTTTGGTCCCTCTCCTTGAGCCAAGTCTCCCTCAACTTTTGCTTCCAGAAAAATTCCTCCCTTTTTAGAATCTTTGCTAGCTCTTCTTTCAGGGCCTTTTCCACTTCAAATTCCCTAGCATCCATTCCATTTTCTATGATTGGCTCATTTAGTGAGTTCAATTCCTTTTCCACCTATTATTTTTCTTGAAATATTTTTTTGAAATGTTCTTTATTCCACTCTTTGATCTTTTTTTTCACATGATTTAGTTTCATGTTTAGTTTATACAGATGAGAGTGGTTTTCTATTCGTAGATCCTACCACCATTCCTTAATCAAATAAATTTATTTTTCATCCCTAATCCACATGTTCTCAAACTTGAACGGGAAACCATTGGGTGTTGAGTCTGGTTGAATTTGTAGTTGCATTGGGAAATGATCCGATCTAACATAGGGTAAGATAGTGGCTTCATGTGTTTGGTTCATACTCCGCTAGTCCCCAAAGATGAAATTTTTTTCCAATCTTTCAAATATGTTTGTGAAGCCTTTCCTCCTATTTGTCTAGGTAAATTTTCCATTCATTGTTGTTATGTCCATTAGGTGATTGTTGTCCACAAATTCCTGGAAGTCTTGTTGTACTCTCATGGTTTTCCCTAGCCCACCTCTCTTTTCTTCACTATTTATTGTTGCATTGAAGTCTCTTGCTATGATTCCTTTCTCTCCCTTGGAATTTTCTATGGCCAATGATAGTTGCTGCCACACTCTTCTTTTTTCCATTGTTTGAGTGGGTCCATATATATTTGTTAGTGTGAATTTCTCATTCTTTTTTATATTTTTCATTTTATTGTTATCCATTTCTTGTTTTTCTCCACCAACTCGCCTACTAGTAAGAGTGGATTCCATATGACGCCTATACCTCCTAAAGCACCCTCAGATTCAACAAATCTCCCTTCCCATTGCTTCCACCACTTCATTCTATTTTTTATTCCTTTTGTGTCCCATTTTATGTCTTGAAGTATGAAAATTTCTGGTTTTGATTGGTCAATTTGGCATTTGACCAAGCACCATTTGTTAGGGGCATTTATGCCCCTAAAATTTCAAGTTATTATCCTCATTGTGTCTAGGGAAGGATTACATTCTCATTGTGTCTAGGGAAGGATTACATCCTTCCATGTCCTTAGTTTTGTTTTGCCTCCTAAATTTTTTTTTTTTTCACTTCTGGCCTTATTGGTTTTAGGGCCTCTCTTCCCCTTTCCCTTTATGTTTGGTTTTTACAGCTTGGATTGGGTTTTCTCTAGGGATTTTTCCTCCCATAGATCTCCTTCCATATCCTCTTGATCTTTCTCATTTGTTTCCCATTCTCCATCAGATTCATTTTCTGACAAATGTGTGCCATCTTCCCTTTCCTCCTCCTATTGGGGTTCTTGGGGTGCTTCTTCTTCTTCCTCACTCTCCTGGTTTCCCCCTTCCACTACTTCCCTTGGTCTTTCAGCGTGCACATCCTTGTCCTTTTGGATTGTAGTCTCAGGGCCTTTCCTCTTGTTCGTAACCTCCCCTATTTGTGAGGATATGACCTTTTCCAATTCTTTGGTGTGCTTTAGTAGTGTATACAAATAATTTTCTGCCTGAAGGGTTACATCCTCATCATTTTATATTCTTTGGCTTGGGACTACATTTGTTACCCAACCATTTTCTTCTAGTTTCCTTTTCTTGGAGCTCATCTTCCCTATTTATTCAATGCCTTCATCTCCTAATGCAGTTGAATTTTATTTATCCCCTTCCTTCTCTAATAGATTATTTGTTCCTTCTTATTACTAATGGAATTTTCATCTATCTTGGTGCCAGAGCCTCTCTCCCTTATGTCTTCTCTATACAGGAATTTTCCAATCCGGTTTCCTTCACATTTGATCACCTTTTGAACCTAGCTCCCAAATTCAGATAGGATTTCTAGGTTTTTATATATCCCTACCCCTTCCTCTATTTCCACTAGAATGTTTGCTTTAGCATCCTTCTTCCCATTTATAAAGTCTTCATCTATTCCTAGGAAAACCCCTAGGGTGTCCCCAACTTTTGTCAATATTTCCACACTCCAGTATTCTAATGGGAGGTCAACTAGTTTTCTCCATATTGGGGTTTGTTTTATTTTGTAGTACATGCATCAAAAAATTTGGTTCTCAACTTTTGCAATGGAAATTGTGGCCTTTGAAAAAAAGGGGTTTTCCATCCACTATTTAAAATTTTTATTCCATATTTATGCATTCTAGATTAGGTAAAAGGAATTTGGAAGAGGTTTTATGCTTACCCGATCTTTGAAGACTTGCTGCCACCATTCCATGATTTCATCCCTCGGATCTCCTAGGCCACACCATTTCACGAATAGTGCTCGATCTTGCAACATTTCCATTCTTCCTTTGATGGTTTCTATGGGCATTGAGAAGAGTTTGCATCCCATTGGTCTTGTGTTCACATTCACTTCTTTTACTTTCCCTCTCCTTCCCGTATTTTTCTTTCTCGGTCTCTAATTGCTATGTCAGTTATTTCAGTTGGGCCCTCTTGGTGGTCTTCTCATGTTCTAGTGATCTCCCTATTGTGCATTTTGATCCCATCGCAAACTTTCTCCACCTAGGAAGTTTCCTTTGCGAATGGGCCTATTGTTGTTGTTACGTTCCCTTTACCAATATTCTCCCTAGTTGGGGCAGTTGATTTGTCTTGGCCTTCTATCCTCTTTTGCTCTCCATTCTTTGTCATTGCTACCCTAGGGTTTCTATTTTCCCAAACTACCCAATTTTTTATAATTGACATTGTTTCCATTCTCAATCTAGATCCTCCCGTTTTGGCTTAGCCTTCCCCACTTGCCATCCTGTTGTCCTCCCAAGTTCCCATCTTTCTCTGAAGCTGAATGAAAATTTTTCCTTTGCTCTGCTTCCTAGCTT